>JAXRJS010000068.1:2292500-2705000 GCA_037127375.1 Dione juno
GATTGAACCCACAGTCGTATAAAATGTCGTGATCACATTCTATATTTTTATTATTATTATTGCAACAGACGGGTATAGGCTTATTATTATAGCTTCTTGCTGTATCCCGGACATAGCAGCTGGATAGGATCTAGTGATAAGACACTCCGTAGCTTTCGGGACACAATATAAGAAAATAAAATACAATAATAATATTGCCTCTCAAGTACATATATGAAAAATATGTAAAATGATTGTCGTTTTTGCAGAAAGCATGAAGGATTGAGGCCCTTTATACTAAATCTAATACCTCGAAACATAACAGTGTCTTTCAGTACAATTGTGTTATTTCAATAAAATATAAAATGTTTGTTGACGTTGTTGAATATTACGACGGAAAGTATTATTCGGAGGATATCATTTTTTTTTCCTCCTTGATTTGGTTTACGTTTTTTCCCACATTGGCATTTACTTGCTCCCAATTGTCTACGACACCTTCTAAATACCCCAGTTAATTCTGATGTAACCCTGAATTAAAACAATTAACGTGATGTAATATAGACCTTCTTCAATAAATATATTCAACACAATAATAATGTTTCAATTCAAACCCGAAGGTCCTGAGATAAGCGTATTTAACCATATAACTTTTTCAACTTCATAATATTAATAATTAATGCTTGTGGTTGGTTGTGGTTGACGTGGAGAACGTCTCCAGTTCTCCAGTTTCGCCACGTAACACACAATCTGTCGAAATCGGATGGAAAGCAGTGAACAGAGAGTCTTGACACAAGATTCTCTCTTAAATGAAGCTGAAAAAAAATAACCAAAAGTACCAAATATTTGACATCATAGGCATCATTACACATTAAAGGCGTTAGTAGCGGGAAGAAAATGTTACTGTTACATACAAATTATTATTTAATTTGGTTTCATAATACAAAATCTATTTAAGTTTTACATTTTTTTATCTAGTTTAGAATAATTATTAGCATATGGATTAAAGAAATAGTTAATATTTGAGGTATTTATCGGCTCTTCTCAGAGAAATTACTTTGGTGAACTGGTTCTGGCCGAGTTTAGCCCACTCGGTCAGAACCGTTTCATCAAAGTAATTTTGCTTTTATTGTACTTTTTTTATTTGTTTAATAAAAATAGTTCCGTATAAAGCTTTTCATTTTATATGATTAGTCATATTAATAACCATACATCAATAAATAATAACAGGCGTATAAAAATTTGGGATCGTATAACTAATGAAAAGGTGTAGGTTGTTATAATTACAGATTACCTCAGTGTACAGATTACGTCGCGACCAAAAATGAATCTCATTCTCTCTGGCTTCACGCTGTATCCTGCATACAGCAAGAAAGACATAAAGAACGGCAAAAAACGAATAGTCACAATCCAAGACATTGTGATTGAGCCAAAATGTTGCCATTCCAGAGCGGAGTGATAATAATTCATGTGGTCACGTGGAGTATATTTACTAGAGATGTACCGACTGTGATTTTGGCCGACTAGCCGATTAGTCGATTGTCGAAGTCGAAGCCGACTAGTCGGCCGACTAATCGGCCAAACAGATAATTTGTAAAGTGTAAATAAGTAAAAAAATCTATGAGTGATAAACGATGATGATATGATGACTAAACATTAGAAGTGAAATGGTCTAAAAGTAGGTATCTTTGTCGATAATACAAAAAATATTTGACACTGTTACTAAAAATATTCATCAAGAAAAACAATAAAACATTCATGATTACAAGTCATTATTGTCTTGCTAGGTCTGTGTATAGTGTGAGTGGCTATTCTTAGAGGCGAATAACGACATTATATAGAAAGAACATAAATCATCGTTGACGTCATCGATATGTTTTCTTTTCAAGTTATTGTAGAAACTGATTGTTAAAGGATAAGTTGCTTTGTCTTATTTCAAAACGAACAAAGTATGAAACCGGATAGTAGGCGCTCTTATCCGACTATTCACCGACTAGTCGCCGACTGTACTAGCTGGATAGTCCACTGTATCGACTAGTCGCAGACTCGCCAGTACATCTCTAATATTTACAATCAAATGCTGCCCCTAATATCTGATACAAAATCCGCGATAAATGTACTAAAATCAAGTATTAGTAATAAAAATCACGATATTAAATGTTTAAGTATCAACTACTTATATGAAATAAGACCACGAATCTACCACGTGCCTCTACAGCTGCATCAGAGCGGTCATAGTACAATTTTTATCGCCTTAACAATTGATTTCCATGTAATGCAATCTGCATTCGACCGTATTATATATGCGAGCTTACTGTGTACAAGCAATAAACATATAATGCTTCCGTGCGCGCGAAATATTTATAATTACTAACTAATTATACATATTGAAATATTTCACGTATACCACACAATTTTATATATATATTTTCAATAATAATATACGAAATTATGTTTTCTCGCTATTATATATAAGAACTTGAATCGTTTGTATTATAATTGAAATATGAGCATTGTAGCTGGCGTCCAGCCAATCCATTGCCACTTAAGATAAATATCGAATCGATTGTTTGAATTTAATCTAATCAGATTGATGTCTATCGAGTAGGCAATCGTACTTTGATGTTCTATCTATAGCTGCTAATAAAGATGAGATATAATTCACCAAGTTTGATTTAAAGATATGGGTTTCTTTACGTACATTATACGTTGATAACAAGGATATTTGTCAAAAACAAGCGCCATATTCGTAATGTCTTCGAATTGCTCTACCTGTCATATTAATTAATAGCTTGAATTATTTATTTTATACCATAGGCTTTGTATGCCATTATGGTGATGTGACACAATGTTTGTCTAAGGTCGTTGAAGGTTCGATGCCACAAGAAATACTGGGTAAGGTTTAATTAAGTAAGTAGGGTACAGATTATATGAGATAGCCAGGTTGATGGAAATTAATAACCGCACACATGTTCTGACACTGCCTCTTGAGGCCGTCCATCCCAGCCCGAGATAAACAGGTTGGACAAGTGCTATTTTATACGAAACGACAAAACAAATATTTTCCATCATATATTTAGATAGGCTACACTTGTATTTTTACAATGAATTATTAAAATTTATAGTCATCATGTAAATTTACAATTCTTTTGCAAGGTGAAAAAAAAAGACAAAAGTACATATGGTGTCGATGCTTATAATTACAGCGGCACTTCCTAATTGGTTTTATAATATTGTTTTCTCAAAATGAAAATTAGGGAACAACTGTGAACGGAAAATCATGTGAATACATGTAACATTAGAATGAAAAAATTAAAAAAAAAATGTATACTGAATATATTTGTTTAATTTGCTTGAACATTATTCTTCCTGTTTGTAGGTTATGTATTTTTCTCAGCTTCACGCTTTATCCCGCATAAATTAGGGAAAACAGAGTAAAGTTTCCCGTTTCCCGCTTGCTGCTCAAGTTCGAGACATTTTGTATTGAATGGTGGAACATGAAAATAATTCATTCCCTCATTTGATTTTATATTATTCAACCCACACAGTTCACTTGTCTATGTGTGTCAATTAATATATATACATATATATATATATATATATATATATATATATATATATATATATATATATATATATATATATATATATATATATATAAAACTAGCACACCTATTTGGATCCGATAACACTACAATATTTTCGTAGCATGATTCGTAGCAAAGCTAGCTAGCTAGCTTCTTTGTACCTGTATATAAGGTACATATCTCTCTAACCAAATTATGCAAGTTATATTTAACCTACTGTCGAAAGATCTAAATCATGTGATAATACATTATAATTTTGATAGAGATGATTTGATAGAGGCGTAAAGTGGCCACAACTGTAAAACTAAACGCCATAAACCCATTAAAATTGGGCTCATTCCATTTGTGCCAGCGTGTGCCCAATTAGTGCCCAAAAACGAATGCCCAATAATGGGCTGCGAATGAATTAAAATTTAGTCCATTTGTCCAAATTTAACTGCTGCGTACTTTTAGTAAGTACTGCAATATTGACAGCGCAAATGCTGACATTTTTTATACTACTATTAAAGAAATTGTTCCTGGACAAAAACATTGGGAATCCCTTATACAGATTGATAAAGATGAAGTTAACAAAATGTTAAAAATCAAAATAATTAAATAATTATTCTAATTATATTATTATTAATAATTAAATAGTAAATGGAAAACATATTGTTTGTATCAATGTTTCATTCTAATACCTCCTCTCGATAGAGACGGAACCCTCCGTAGCGCAGTGGGATGACGTCTGATTCTAATCGTAGGTGTGAGTTCGATTTCTACTTGAGACAATGAATATTGGTAGCCAAAGCTATGCGCTTTAAGTTCCATTTAAAACATTTAATGATAATAAATATTTAGATGGGTATTAACACCAGGCTATTTTTATCTCCTATATAAAACTATGTATAACTTGACAAAACGTTAAACATAAAGACATATTTATTTCCTTTGATATATATAGGTATTGTTTTTATATCAGAATGTAGGTATATATATATATATTTTATAGACGGTAGGTATGTAGATTTTTATCTGATAATATATAATTTATGATATTCATGGAGACATAATCGATATATCGTTGCTTGAATAATAATAAAGAATCATTATTCATATTTTTAAATCTTAAAGTAATTTTCTAAAGTTATTTAATACTTGAATATTTTTATATATTATGTTTTTAATTACAAAATAGTCAATCAGTTAGGTAAATAAAATAAACTAAAAAAGACTTTATAAGCCATTTTTAATACTTATCAAATAGCTTTATTAGGTATTTAAAAACGCCTTATAACGTGTTTATTTATTATAAATAACAAATGAAACTCTGTGCTACTTTAGCCTACACCATAAGTATAGCGAAATTTGCAATTAATCGCTTGAGTTCTTTAACAGGTGCTTAGAAGTTTTTAATTAATATTATTATTATTTCGTGCTCGTTTTTAATACGTATAATAAATAATTAATACTAGAGGAGCCGTTGACGCATGAAATACGCGTAGCCATAGCAACGCGTGTGTCAGTTTATACAAAAGTTATATTGTTAATCATATGGTTGTGTGTGTAATGTTTTATTTATTGATCTAATGTACTTTATAAGCATTATAATTGAAAAATATTACCTTTATGCACTTTTCCTACACATAAACTATAAGTGCGCCAAATTTCATACTCCTCCGTCGGTGCAATTCTCGTAAAAAGGAGTCCAGAGATTTTGCTTCACGTATTTAATATCTAGATTATGGCGGCACTTTTAAAAAATCTGGTTGTACACGTTGAAATCTTTCTAATTAATGTACAATAAACAACTACCACACATAGGGGATCGTGAATTTTTTTTGTCATAATATAAAGATTTTCTTCCAATTTGCTTTAGCCCTTAGCAATTTTAGGGAAAACGTCCTAAGAAAAATATATTTTCATTCTCTTGTCTGAATTTCTTAAGCTACAAGGTGCTTAATATATATGTAAATTTTTGGATAAAATTTATTCTTAGATATGAGCTAAATTTGGACGACTTATAACATAAAATTATATACCCATGTTTCTTTATAGAAGATAAATAGACGAACACATTGAAATTATCAACAATGCCTGAAAAATAATAAAAGCAAAATGTATAAAATAAGTAATAAGTATTATTTATTATCAGAAACCTATTATAATTATATGGTTATAAATAAATAAATGATATTAATAACTTTGATGTTTATTTATTAATATAGACGATGTCTGACAACAAAAGAGATGATGTCGGTTTGATTTCTTTCCGGGGGAATTACTATAATAAAATTATTTTCATTCCACCACTTAAAACGTATTCACTCAAAAAATATACGAAAAACCCGTTCTTTCTGTCTAATTTTCGTAATAATTTCTTGCAAAAGATTTCTTTCTAATTATTGTTTAACGTGTTTTTTTTGATACACATTTATATTTTTTTCGATTCCCAATTCTCTACTAAGATTTTAATTTTAGTCCATATTATATAATAAAATAGTCTAAATGTTTAAATTTATAAAACACCTACAACAAAAGTAATGGAAATCGCCAAAAACATTAATTTACACATGCATTGATTTTTGTACTACGACACATATGCCAATGCGAATGTTCAAAGTTCAGCATTCAGAGTGGTTCCGCAAAATAGCGCTAGATGGCTGTCTAAGAAAATTACTATGAAATAACATTTAAAAACATAATAAATATTAATATTTTCACAAAAAGACAGCTTATTTTTAAAGCTCTAGAGAAAATTATAAAATTGTATTAAATATTATCATCGACGATATCAATAGTGAGATATCATGGCTGAAAACGAACTGTTATATCGAACTTTTAGTTTCAGTTTAAAAAAAAAAGATTTATTTTAATTAAAGTATATTTATTATTGAGAACTAGTATGATATAGAAATAGTATGATATAGAAATAACTCGAATTGGAATTAGAAATCCTTAGGCAACCTTTCTCTAAGGAATTGAGACGGAGACTGACTAACTCTTAGCTGCTCATAATATGGGACACTATGCTATTTAGCTGACGCGGCAGCGTCAGTTTAGGGATAGGCAAATATGTTTACAGGGTTCGGGTATAACATAACCATACGAAACTGTATAAACTATAGGATATATAAAACTTTTAAGGCTTTAGAAATTATGTAGTTCCGTGTCTTTGTATATCTTTACCATCCTACTTCCATGTACTACTCTTTGGATTCTAGAATTGGATCTGAGCTGATATCAGATTCATCACGTATCCTACACCAGTATCCCAAGCATTATGAAATAAGAGAAATCCTTATTATGGCTGAATAACTAACTATTATTAAGAATCCATTTGTATATATATATATATATATATATATATATATATATATATATATATATATATATATATATTTGTTTTTGTCTGGTCTGCTGGTCAACAACTCAACAGCTGGTCTCTTAAATTTCAATAACATATATAAAAATAACAGTACTTTAATTTATCAACCGTAATGAGTCATGCATCAGAGTTTTCTGTTTGCCCAACGTTTAGCAAAGGTCGAGTAAATCGTAACAATTTAAATTTGAATTGTTACGATTTCCTTTGAAAGGAAAGAATAATTTTGATTCATATTCTATTTCTTCATCGCCATTTTTTAACGACCTCCGTCAAAAACGAGAAATATGTTTCATGCACCGTTATATATACTATAATGACAAATGTCAAGCGTACTTATTAGTTTATTATAAAAAAAAATTAAATAAAAGCTTGTAACCAATCATAGCACATACTAATCCCTACTTTTCGTCCAATTTTCGAGACATTGTATGTGGATTTGTTGTATCAGAGCGAGGTAATTAAAGTTCTACTCTTTGGGGTTTGATTTTACAAAACACTTCAAACGCATTTCATTTTCTTAAAAGCTCTTCTTTTCTGTATCGATATATACAAAAAGTTTATCATTTTAATCAATTTAATGTATTTTGTACTACGAAACTGCTGCAAAATAACTGTTTTAGTAAAGTGGCAGAAACTTCAAATTACTTTCCTACGTAGACAAAGTTACGGGCGCCGCTAGTTTCGTAATAAAATATTAATAGATTTTCAATTCTGTATAGAAGGCAACTCTTATCGAATGGTTTAGTAACTTTTAAATACTAATTACATTAATTATCTTAAAACTTTCATATATATATATATATATATATATATATATATATATATATATATATATATATATATATATATATATATATATATATATATATGTATATATATATATATATATATATATATATATATATATATATATATATATATATATATATATATATATATATATATATATATATATATATATATATATATATATATATATATGTATATATGTATATATATAATTTTCTTTTTTTTTGGTTTTACACTAGATCCTGCACATAGCAGGGTAGACAGACGGAACTTAGTGTTAAGACACCCCGTTCTCACCCCGATGAAAATGAAAATAATCCATTCTCCCCGAGTGGGAATCGAATCCACAAACCGTCGCGTTGTAGGAGGTTCTTTCATATCGTTTAAATATTTAATTAAATTAAATTCTATTAAACAAATTTCTTCAGTCAACATGTAAATAAGTTTCTGGATTCTAATTTAAATGTAAAATTGATACATCAAAAATTTTGTGTGAAATATCCACAAATAAACATAAATAAATTTTTAAATTAAGTTGTTACTACATCCGATCCGTACCGGAAACGTATAATAAGCGCTGTCATATTCATAACTAGTGTATTGCAAAAAAAAAAAAAAAAACAAGCTTCAAGCTTTATCCTGCATCTAGCAGTGTTCTAGTATCTAGTGAGAGAAACTTGTGTGTAGACGCTCCGTTCAACGCTTTCGGCTCGAATTTGAGACATTGCTTATTGTGTATCGGAACTCAATGTGCTGTTTGTCATACCAGAGCGGTGAAATTAAATGAATAACTCATCCTCCACGACTGAGCCGCGACGGCCTTGTCAGTGATATTTATTAAAACTGCGATATATTATCAACCAAAATTCGCAATAAAATTAGGATAAATAATATATGTAATATGTATATTTTTATAATATACAGATGACAATTATTTGTCATCTGTATATACGTTCTGCATATTAAGAAATATTTTTTTTATTATGTTAATTTTTTTTACTTCATCACTTTAGAGCGCGCAATTAAAGTCTATGTTACTTTTTGTTTTTCTACTTAGAACAATCTTTTGTATGTTCTTCATACAATGTGACTTTGGCGTAGGGATTTGTGCTCAACTGGCTCGCTGGAATCGGCTTAGATAAAGAACTGAACTTAATATCTAGCCCAAAAACATAGATGCTCTCTAGACTACTACTTAGGTCATAAGTGGCAGCAGAGCAAAAGTAAAAGTGGAGCCGCTTAATATTTATGGTAACCTTCAGTAGGTGTCCTGATATATAGGTATATGTCCTATATTTGATACTGGAGTCCTCGAGCCCCTATTTCTATACCTTAAATCAAAGGATTGCTATAAAAGTGATATCCTTTCGATCCCATCCCATCTTCTCATCTTTATCTATAAAATAATCTTCACGTTCATCTCTCTCTTCTTCATTTCAAAGAGATTCTCTCATTTATCTCAAAGATGATTAAATCTATCTCAATAATATAAATACTAACTAAATAATAAATAATTTTCTCTACATTCTAAGAACTCAATATAAAACATTATAACCTAAGAATTTTAACAAAATAATCTATCTACTTAATAATACATTTTTTGGTGATCCGTACCAAATCGCGGGAGCAGGTCTACAGGCCAATGACGATGCAGTTGGAAAAAAATGTTGCTTAAAATAACATATTCATTATATGTGATTGGAGACATTCATTTATAATAGTGACAATTATTATAATTTAATGAAATCGATACGCGGAAAGCTTGAAGGATAAGGAGATATAGTTATTTTAATCGATTTATAGGTTGTCCAAAATTGATCTGCTATTAATCGTGATTTTGTCACGTTATTAATAATAGCATGTGTGTGTGAGTGTTACATTTTATTGTTAATTGCTGCGCAATAAGAATTCGTACTGAGTATTTTATAATTATTAATATTAGGATTTAAATATTCAACCATAGCTTTTGTCTAATTTTAAAATATTTATTGTTATTTTCTTCAGTTTTACCTTATATATTATTCCATCGAGTGAAGATTGAACCGAGAACCATCACGTCATTTATATATATGTATATACATCAATATACTATTAAAAAAAGTACAACAACAATTGAAATTAAAAACTAACAAAAGAATACAATTCATCGATTAGTTAGTTATGAGTAATAATAATCAGATAAAATATTTTGTTTATCTTTATAATTTTTTTTCATTGATGATAAAATATTATTTAAAAAACATGACTGGTTTTACGAGTAAGCTAGATTTAAGTATTAACACTGACTGTATTCACGTTAATCACAATCTATTTATACATAATAATGTCGATATTTGTGTGACATAATCACAAAAAATAATCATGCATTCCTTTGAGAAGAGGTAATTTTATATTCTTATTGCATTTCCAGGTATAAATATATATATATATATATATATATATATATATATATATATATATATATATATATATATATATATATATATATATATATATATATATATATATATATATATATATATATATATATATATATATATATATATATATATATATATATATATATATATATATATATATATATATTTTTAAAGATATTATATATATAGATTTTACGCCATCGTGTACAAAAATATTCGTTTTATACACACTATGTACATATGTCATAACATTCCTGCATAGTAAGATGGGCGGAGAGAATCTAGTGTCAAGATACTTCTTTCTCCACTTACTATCGGATGTCTAAACGTTACATGTCTAGTGGCGCACGTACTAACGGTCTTTAAATCGCACACGCACCTCTCACTTTACTTAGACGGTGTACGTACGCTTTGGTGTAGATCTGGTTGGAAAAAATGCACTAATGTATTCCGATTCCACCGACCATAGAAGTGTTTTGGATACTTAGTTTTCTCTCGTGTCTCTCTATTTATTAATTCATGTAAATTGTAAACAATACTTCACTGAATTTTATATTTAATAATATGCTTTATGTAAATGTAAGATTGTAAATAAACAGCAAGTACCTATATGGAAGCTTATATTTGTAATGCACTAAGGCCATAAGAGGTAGAGTGGTTTCCATTTATCCTGTTACTGTTACTGTTACGGTTAAACATTTGTTAGGAAATTTTAAAAATAAGTTTTTATAACAACATGTATTAACATAAGGGGCATTACACGAACAGGTATGAACAGGTATAAGTCATAGTCTCCGATTTTGGATATATTTGAATTTGTTAGATCTATAGGTCTCTATATAGGTCTCGTTTAGTTTACAAATTAATGACGTTCTAGGTTGTGAGAGCCTGACGGACCTGTAAGTACTCTTTCAAGTCCTATTATCCAGTTTAAAAAAATATTAAATATATAAAAAAAAGTATAATATTACTGTAATATTTCTTATACTAGGAGCTCTTTAATAACATTTTACTAAAATAAATACATTTTATTTTTAATATAAAAGTTTAACCATTAGTTATTAAAATAATATAGAATTTCACCAACTTAGCCATAATCGTTTCTTTTTAATTTTTATAATAAAAAACACTTATGTTATACATAACACAAGATAATCCTCAATATCTACAGATAATCCTCACAAAAGTCTATGTGGGTGTCCAAGCTGTTAAGGAGCTGCACTGTTCCGCCGCCCTCTAGTATTGACTAGTGGACATTGCTGGTTCACTGCCACTTATAGAAACCTTTAATTTTACTTAGTTTTGTTTGCGTTTTATTTTCATAACTACCATATATACTAATGGCAAAAATATTTATTTCATAATTTAAACAATTTTATAATCTGTGATATTTTTTAAGTGCCTGGTATTATAACTGATGAATCAATATAATTATAATAGATTTGGTTAATTCGGTTTTCGGTGTTTTTGATACATGAAAATATTATTAAATTTTATATGTCTATATTCTTTAAGTATTTTTATATCCTTAGTGTGGATTAACATTTTAACAATCATTAAAATATTTAATAAAAATAGGATTCTCTCATGCCAAATGATTGTTCTTTGCAATAATATTTGGGTAGCGGAAATATGTAAAAATTTCCCTACAGAGATGCTAACAACGTAATAAGATGTATAAAGCATATAAGAATTTCCACACAGCGTGATGAAGTACGCATGGCTTAGTGGTCAGAGCACTGAACGGTTTCTATGAGACGCGGGTTCTAATTTTTTTCAAAGTTTTCTTTAAGTATTTTTTTCCATCCTTAGCGTGGATTAACACTTTAAAAATGATTAAAATATTTCATATCATTTGTAATAACTTGAGCTTGAACGTCAATTTTTGTTTGTATTAATATTCTAATCATATCTAATTTTTGTCTAATCATATCAATAACTGTCTAATATGTTGGTATCAACGTTGTGGTTGTATTTCCTTGAGTCAAATAACGATTTAAATTGTAATTATGGTGATAGTCGCGAGATCGTCGTCAGTAAGAAGTAGAAGTTATAAAAGAAAATAATTATTTAATATATGATTTTGAAATAAATAATATAGATTTTGAAGGAATTTAAATAACTTTTGTTTTTTATCTCTTATAATACAAAAAAAAACATTAAAGCTTCACATTACTATGCTTGATATAAAATATTAACAGAATATATAGTGATTTAAAAATAAAATAGGCATATATTTTTCTATATTGTGTTTTAAATTAATTTGATTTATTAAATTTGTCATATTTGGTGAATAAAACACTTTTCTTCATATGGTAGACGGTGATGTGATAATTATTTTGTTATAACGTATCGTTAGACAATATTTATATAATATAAAAAGCTTTACTTACATATCCATCGAAAACTCCACTTCCTGGAATAGAAAACGTGTAAGTTTGCCATCCAGGAATAATGATTATCGGTTGAGTTATAACAGTTCCATCCACTCCGTCCGGAACAGTTTGGAAAACTATTACTGTCAATGAAATCGGCACATTTGGCTGTACAGCGTAAATGTTCAATTCGATAGATCCCGTAGAGGTCATTGAGAATTCCTCGGTTGATATACAACTCATGTTGTTAGCTTGCGGCCGCAGGAACATAGTGCTGCTCTCATGTTGTGAATCCATAGATAGCGATTCATAGCTTCCCGTTTCCCATGGTTCGAAAGCCTGGCAAAGGTTATAGTCAAGTCTCAAGTCACCATCACTCTCAAAATTGAAAACTTTACAGTCATCGCAATTCACACTGTAGACAATAAGCAATAGTAGACAGTGTCGGAACATCGTGAATTAAATTGGCTTTCACTCAACACATACAAATGATGAAAACGACACTAAATCTTTAATATTTCAGTGCCGACATATATCATTAACGCTCATAATATTATCACGGATAAGATATCGATATTCTAAATACATATGTGGGAATGATAAAGGACGTTTGGAATTAACTTTTTTTTATATGCTATATTTAGATAGTTTAGGATTTTCAGTTCCCATGGTAATGTTGTAATGTTATTGCCATTTTATTAAATCAAAGAGCCTTTTGCTCGTGGTTCATACAAATAGTTAAACAATGCAGGATTTGAACCTGTTATATGTTTTCGTTTGAAGAAGGCGGCTACGAGCGGATTATATACGCCATGACCATGCCATAACCGGGAGGGTTGGTGTACTATGAGAGAGATTCGTGCTTAATGGACGGCAATAGATTCTTCTTAGTTTTTTTTAAATCTAAGAAAAATTTTGATTTATACGATTAACTAATTATATTGCGTAAAATATGTAATATTTAATTTTTTTATTAGCTTCACGTTTTATCCCGCATATTCTTCGTAGGCAGAGAAAACATGATGTTAAGGTACTAAGTGTTGGCGGAACTTAACGTCGTACTGTATCGTTTATTGTTATGATTCGAAATATTTAGGTTTTAATGATTTCCATTAAATTAAATAAGAAGTGATGAACTGTTCAAGTTCTCACTTTCTACCCCTTAGGACTTGGTTGATGTATAGATATAAAATGAACATCAACAATTTACAATTATAATAAAAATTGTATTAAATAGTATTTAATGAAATTATTAGAATTAATTATTATAGTTATGTTACTTTAATATATAATTATTTATATATACTTTATTGTACACCACACACAACATAATACACAATTTATCATTTCACATTAAATATGAAAATAATGAGAGGGAGTGTAGAGTTCTATAGTAATTTTATGTGCAACAGTACGATAAGAACATATTAAATATTATCATATAGTCTAGTATTTAATATTGTCCAATGTATATTTTGGATGCGAACAAAATTATACTTGTACCTGTTTTGTGTGTTGTGTATAACACATCCAATGTGTTCGAGGTCGTCCAGCCACGGTTACATCGAATCTATTAAGATGATTTAATATAGAAACTCTTCTCCTTTAAAATATTTCTATGGATAGTAGGCTAGACAGAGTAAGACTAGCTGGCTTTACTTACTGCACGAATTCAATATACTCAACTCACAATGTAACTTTTTTTTTGGGTTATGTGACAGTGTGAGTGCTACCCAGAGTAGACGCGATGGCTACCGCGTACAAACAAAGCTGTCCTAATTGTTTGTACCTATTAATAAGTACCCATATGATTTTAAGTCTTTTATATTTCTTCCGCTGATAATAATTAATACTTGTTAAGCTTTTAATACAGCTAAAATTAGATAATCTAGATAAAGCTATAAATGTATTTTAAAGCGACACTATAGTTAATATGCTTTTGAAAATTAACTTTTAAATATATTCTCACTCGCACAATCAGTATATTTGAAAAATTACGTTAGTTTTTATGTCCGTGTTCAAAACTTAGTCTTGTACCAAACATGCCTAGCTAAGGAGCTCGTTGAAATGAAATAAAATCAATTTTTCTTTATTCTTTTTATTTACTTACTTCAAAATTGATAGATAATGTTTCTTTAAATTTTATTAGACCACTAGGCTCCAGATATAATGATTATCTTAATAACTTACTCTGACGCATCACAAACAATATATTTTGTTAATATTATTATTAAAATTAATTGTATGTAGCATATCATCAGAAAAGGTTTTATCTATTATTTTTATACTAACTTCGATAATATTTTATAATGCTAATGAAATTATTATTAGGTGCTGTTAGATATGTCAGCCATTAAATATATAATAGTACATATGTATATGTGTGTATTGTATATATATATATATATATATATATATATATATATATATATATATATATATATATATATATATATATATATATATATATATATATATATATATACATATATATATATATATATATATATATATATATATATATATATATATATATATATATATATATATATATATATATATATATATATGTAAGTATTTTAACGGAAAAGTTTATGAAGACTTTTTTAAATTGTGTTTTTTTTAAAAACGAGTCTATCGTGGTATAGTGGGACCGCGACTCACCACTCTAAAGTGAATAATTAACTATCTTGACTTTTTCTGAATAAATATTAAGACACTACAGACCCTTAGTCCTTTTCGTTTTTAATTTATAATTATAATTATTTTTATCATCAATTGCAATTAAACGTCTTTTTTTTATATTAGTTATCGTCACTATTTATTTTGGTATGCTATATTTTCTTTGACAACAGTATGTATACTTATGGGCTCAAATTACACTCTAGTTTTCACTCTATGCTTAAACCTATATATGTTTAAAGTTCACTTCCGGGGTTGATTCTACAAAAGGTGACTTTGATTTATTCTCTATATATATATCCTATAACAAACACTGTTACTGAAGTAGCGATAGGCGGATTGTGTAGACGGAATGACTCTCCAACCTTTGCTATCTCACAAAAGGACCTCCCTACCCTCTCGCCATTTTCGGGTAAGAGGGTATTACTGAAACAAAATTTACCTGTACTACTAAACTAGCTTATTTATAGTTCCATAATTGTTTTACCAAAAATAAAACAATGTTTTAGGGGTATTTAAAAAAAAAATTGTTAATTCTGTTTTACCAATAATAGCACCAATATATATTCTTCACTACATATATACAATCATTGCAATTTATATTACTGTATTTATTAATATATATATAGATTAATATATATATTCTTCACTACATATATACAATCATTGCAATTTATATTACTGTATTTATTAATATATATATAGATTAATATATAACCCATGGATATATGATATAATATAAATGTTTCCCAGGTGTAATGGCATAGAACTTAAAAATATAGTAGTGAATGGAAAGTATTTTAAATAAATATCGGTCAAGTACGAGTGTTATTCGCGCACCGAGGTTTCCGTACCTATTCCATTGTAGGTATTCCACTTAGTAAAATATTACTTATAAAAATTTACAAATTTAAAGTTGCTGTCGTATCGACTTATTTTATATGAAATGAACTACAAATATAAGTTTGTAATGGTTTATTTTTGTCTTAATTTTAAGATTTTCTGCCTTCTTTTGTTCTTTCTGCCTAAGTTCTCACTTTTTGTCAAATTTCATAAGGCTTGGTCAATCAAATACAACGGATTTTTCCCTTTGTTTTCTCTACAAGTCCTGTTCTATATAGTTAAATTTTCACCATAGTATTATAGTAAATTTCCTTTATGTTTGTTTTATTTCAATCGGTTCATATACAAAATCATTTTAATGTAATATCATTTAAAAGAATTTTGTACTACAAAATTGCTACAAAATTACTATTGTATGGAATTGGCTGAAGTTTTAAATTTACTTTAATTGTAGACAGTGTTGCGGGCGCAGCTAGTATATGCAGGCATGCCTAATTAATCTCGATGACATCATCACGTAGCGAATACTACTAGTTTCTGTTTTCTCTCCTTTCTCCGTTAGTAAATATTCCGCTTTCCGCCCTAATTTTGAGACCAAGTTGAACCCATACCCATGACACTTACAATCAGACGCTGTCCCATTGCGCCACAAAACCCTCGAATATTTTTAATTTGTACAAACGGCTAGGGAATTAACCGTGGTAATATTTGACGGCGGCGCTAGATTTTTTTTAATCTAATAGCTTTTAAGGAATCTTATCAAATTTTTTAATTAATTAAAGTAATAGCTACCTTAAGTACCAAAGCTGACCATGACTCGATATCGTAAAATGTGACGCCTATAATTGTCAAACAAAGTGTCTATACAGGTACTGCCGCCATCTTTGATATTCTTATCAAATAATAGAATTTTCGTGTACAATAAATAATTATGATGTAATTACAATTTTCTATTAGGTCGTTTTTATCAAAAGATACCGATTGCGGATTTAGAATGGCGTTTAAAACCTTTTGAAGTCCATACCGAATGTGGTACCGAATAGATTGAGGCAGGGAAAAGTAATTTTAGTCGGTTCGCTGACTTTAAAGAACTGAAAGAAATGCTAATAAAGAATGCTGTAGTAAGATCTAAGCTATGTTTGAATTTGATATCAATTAGAAAGTACCTAGTATGCTATACGTACATACATATATAGAACAAATTTAATATAAATAAACAATAACCCAAAATTGGGTAGGAATTGAATTTCTTTACAGTCTTTTATTTTTAAATAATGTCAAGAAAAATCACATTCATTTCTCCATTCTTTAATACAATATCAATTATTAAATCAAAAAGCGCAGCGTTGAGTTCAACAACTCACACGGAATTTCCCGTTACTTAGGCTTTTTAGGATATGGCTAACGAAATGACTTAACTCCACCCCTCTGCCCGTACCCTCTGTCTACTCTACTAAAAAGTATAAACTACGTACAAAGTACTACGAATACTACGAGTATTTTGTACGTATGAGTTCGGAGCAGTGTCTTTGACTTACGATCCAAACTTTCAGGGGCCCCTTTACAATGCATTAACACTCGCTGTCTAATCAAAGGCAATCTAATCACACAGTGCCATTTATACAATTTAATTACTTCAAAAACAATGTACAGTGCTGCCATTAATATTCAATACATATATTACTTACTGACACTGGTCGATGTAGTCAAATGACAGTACAGTGTTGCCATGATCAAGTCATTACATATGCTTATTAAGTTCTATCAGTATATAACTAGTTAACAAAAGCTTCAGTGAGTGAAATTCGGTGTTGAAATAAAATAACTCCATAAACTTTATAAAATACACTTATATCAATGAATATGTGTAATATTTAATATGTTATTATTATATTTTGTATATGCACATTTTCATACTATTCAGCTTAAGTACAGGTGGTAAAGAAAGCAAAAAATCATCCGAGTTACGAGACAAGTAATTTTGAATTGCGTTTTATATAAACGTTAAATTATAACATATCTATATTTCCATTTTAACTATACTTTTAAACTAATACCATAAAGATGGAGAGTTTGTTTGAACGCGCCAATCTTAGGAACTATCAGCTGGTTCGAATTGAATGTTAATTGAGAAAAGCTATGTACTATACCACGTTAATCATTTCTGTGACCCACTGCCCTGAGTGGCCTCGGTCATTTAAGATGTGTATGATACAAATACAATTCTTAGTTATTACCATTTGACCATGGGATCTAATCCGCAGGTTAATTCTAATTAGTTAGCAAAATGCATATAAATTGTATGCATTTCCAGCACATTACTGAAGATAGATAAAAGACGTCATCGTGACATGACATCAGACTTCTAAGCCGGAAAAAAATGAATAGAATTCAATTCCTCCATGTTACTAGAGGGAATGAATTATTTATATTTTTTCGCTCTCGTAACAAAACAAAGCGAAACTCAAAACGAAATGTCTCGAAAATTAAGCGTCAACTTGGTAGCGGAGTGCCTTAACACTATGTTTACTTTAACTGCCCTGCTATATATGGGACGCAGTATGAAGCTAAAATCTAGTTACTTCCGCCTAAGAGTTTGACCTTGTATACACTAGTTTTCCAAGAACAAGATAAGTTAGTCGTATTATATACGTTTATTGCTGTGGAACTATAAATTTTACAACTACAACAATCTTTCATATTATCAAGCTTTATATAACTAAAACTATTTAGAAATTTAAATTAAACGGCTTATATTTATCGCTATAAATTAAATTCACCTTTTAATATTATATTTTTCTTTAGTTATCCTTATCGTGATGATCATCATCATATGTTATTGCGTAAAGGAAAAATGTTGTATCTCGTTTTAAGAATATTGAGTGGAAAGTAATAGGGAAGGACGATCTTGTGTCTTTGTAACTTAAAAAAAAAATTGCCATCATATATTTTATTATAGGTACGAAAACTCCTAGAGGCCATCGTAGTGTAGTAGAGCAACACTTCACTGTTAACACGATAGTTTATGGTGAAATTCCATAGGGCCAATAAATTATTTAAAGTTTAATATACTGGTGTGGGGTATAGCGCGGCGTTAAGTTCCGCCCTCAGTACGCCATGTATTTAATTTGGGCGGAAAATGGAAAACGAATTTACGGGAAATTGTGTTAACATTATATTTTTTATATCAATCTGATGTAAAATGTGAAGCCAGAAAAAGAAAAACATTATGTATATATGTTTTTTTAAATTACATACATTGCAGTATAAATTAGTAAAAAAAAATAAAAGTAAAAAAAATTAAGCTATGTTTACATTAACATGTACATGTACTATTATAATATCTGATAAATAGTAATTAATTTTTCTGAGTACAGTAATAAGTCATATGCTAACAAATGTACGAACATTTAAATGTTTAAATATTGAAATATATTTATTTACATAAATGTATAAGTAGCAATGTTCTTTGCTTTAAATAAAATTAATAAAAATTTCGAATATTGATATAATGTTTTGCAATAACATTCTTAGTCAAACGAGATTGGTACAAAATGCCCCGTGTTTGGGATATAAACCAAGAACCACTGTGCATAATTTTACTCTCTAAATCGAAGAGAGTGCTTGCACAACGAATGTATCATGAACATAAACTCTAACATTAATTTTTATTTCATGTGTATAAAATCTTAAAATATAAGAAACTAACAAAACTTAGCCTAAAATATAACATATTTGAAAAAATTGTAACAATACATCCTGACTAGAATATACATATAAACATACTTATACTAGATCTAGAAGTTATTTAATTATCTATTCCTAATCTACTTTCACCTTACAAAAAAAATGATAATAAATATTCGATAAAATTAGCCAGTAAAATTAACAATATTCAAACACTATACATCGATGCTTCCATTTCTTCTTACAAAAACTAATGTAGGCGACTCTTCATCGCTTTCCAAAAACATACTACGAGTATTCGAGAGATTTGATGAACAGAAATGATATATTCCAAAAAATATTAAGCTAATAAGAACAAGACTTGGCAAAGTAATCAAAACAATAGTTAATGGTTGCCAAAAATTTGGCACATTGTCATTTGGAGGTGATTCAGTCTCTATGTCGGTGGTACTGACGGTAGAAGATGCACTTTGATCGGTAGTAATTGAAGGATTTGTCGAAGAAACAGTACCAATAGGAGTCGTGGTGCGTTGAACAGTGGTATTGGGAATCACAGTAGTTGAATCTGGAGGAGCTATTGATGAATCAGTTGCAGGAATGGTGGTCGGCGCTGCAGTCGTTGGGACAATGATCGGCGTTACAGTCGAAGGGTCGGTTATTGAGGCAATAGTAGTGATAGGTTCTGTGGTAGTGTTCGGGCTGTCAGTATTTGGCTCTAACGTAGTTGCTGGTGAGTCAGTTGTTAGAATCGTGGTCGGTGTACTAGTCGTTGGAAAAATTGTAGGTGTTACAATTGTGGGAATAGTGGTCGGCACAACAGTAGACGGATCTGTGGTCGAAGGAATAGTAACAATTGGAGTAGTGATGGGTTGGACAGTGGTATTGGGAATCACAGTAATTGAATCGGTTGTGGTAATGGTGGTCGGTTCAGCAGTCGTTGAAACAATGATCGGCGTTACAGTCGAAGGGTCGGTTATTGGGGCAATAGTAGTAACAGGAGTAGTGATAAGTTCTGTGGTAGTGTTCGGGATGACAGTAACTGGCTCTGAAGTTGTTGCAGGCGAGTCAGTTGTTAGAATCGTGGTCGGTGTACTAGTCGTAGGAAAAATTGTAGGTGTTACAATTGTGGGAATAGTGGTCGGCACAACAGTAGACGGATCTGTGGTCGAAGGAATAGTAACAATTGGAGTAGTGATGGGTTGGACAGTGGTGTTGGGAATCACAGTAATTGAATCGATTGTAGTAATGATGGGCGGCTCAGCAGTCGTTGAAACAACGTTCGGCGTTACAGTAGAAGGGTCGGTTATTGGGGCAATAGTAATAACAGGAGTAGTGATAAGTTCTGTGGTAGTGTTCGGGATGACAGTAACTGGCTCTGAAGTTGTTGCAGGCGAGTCAGTTGTTAGAATCGTGGTCGGTGTACTAGTCGTTGGAAAAATTGTAGGTGTTACAATTGTGGGAATAGTGGTCGGCACAACAGTAGACGGATCTGTGGTCGAAGGAATAGTAACAATTGGAGTAGTGATGGGTTGGACAGTGGTATTGGGAATCACAGTAATTGAATCGGTTGTGGTAATGGTGGTCGGTTCAGCAGTCGTTGAAACAATGATCGGCGTTACAGTCGAAGGGTCGGTTATTGGGGCAATAGTAGTAACAGGAGTAGTGATAAGTTCTGTGGTCGTGTTTGGGATGACAGTAACTGGCTCTGAAGTTGTTGCAGGCGAGTCAGTTGTTAGAATCGTGGTCGGTGTACTAGACGTAGGAAAAATCGTAGGTGTTACAATTGTGGGAATAGTGGTCGACGCAACTGTAGACGGATCTGTGTTCGGAGGAACAGTAACAATTGGAGTAGTGATGGGTTGGACAGTGGTGTTGGGAATCACAGTAATTGAATCGGTTGTGGTAATGGTGGGTGGTTCAGCAGTCGTTGAAACAACGATCGGCGTTACAGTCGAAGGGTCGGTTGTTGGGGCAATAGTAGTAACAGGAGTAGTGATAGGCTCTGTGGTAGTGTTCGGACTGACAGTATTTGGCTCTGGAGTTGTTGCTGGTGAGTTAGTTGTTGAAACAGTGGGCGGTGTACTAGTCGTAGAAAAAATTGTAGGTGTTACAATTGTGGGAATAGTGGTCGACGCAACTGTAGACGGATCTGTGGTCGAAGGAATAGTAACAATTGGAGTAGTGATGGGTTGGACAGTGGTATTGGGAATCACAGTAATTGAATCGGTTGTGGTAATGGTGGTCGGTTCAGCAGTCGTTGAAACAACGATCGGCGTTACAGTCGAAGGGTCGGTTGTTGGGGCAATAGTAGTAACAGGAGTAGTGATAGGCTCTGTGGTAGTGTTCGGACTGACAGTGTTTGGCTCTGAAGTTGTTGCTGGTGAGTTAGTTGTTGAAACAGTGGGCGGTGTACTAGTCGTAGAAAAAATTGTAGGTGTTACAATTGTGGGAATAGTGGTCGACGCAACTGTAGACGGATCTGTGGTCGAAGGAATAGTAACAATTGGAGTAGTAATGGGTTGGATAGTAGTATTGGGAATCACAGTAATTGAATCGATTGTAGTAATGATGGGTGGCTCAGCAGTCGTTGAAACAATGATCGGCGTTACAGTTGAAGGGTCGGTTATTGGGGCAATAGTAGCAGGAGTAGTGATAGGTTCTGTGGTAGTGTTCGGACTGACAGTATTTGGCTCTGAAGTTGTTGCTGGTGAGTTAGTTGTTGAAACAGTGGGCGGTGTACTAGTCGTAGGAAAAATCGTAGGTGTTACAATTGTGGGAATAGTGGTCGACGCAACTGTAGACGGATCTGTGTTCGGAGGAACAGTAACAATTGGAGTAGTGATGGGTTGGACAGTGGTGTTGGGAATCACAGTAATTGAATCGGTTGTGGTAATGGTGGGTGGTTCAGCAGTCGTTGAAACAACGATCGGCGTTACAGTCGAAGGGTCGGTTATTGGGGCAATAGTAGTAACAGGAGTAGTGAGAGGTTCTGTGGTAGTGTTCGGACTGACAGTATTTGGCTCTGGAGTTGTTGCTGGTGAGTTAGTTGTTGAAACAGTGGGCGGTGTACTAGTCGTAGGAAAAATTGTAGGTGTTACAATTGTGGGAATAGTGGTCGGCACAACAGTAGACGGATCTGTGGTCGAAGGAATAGTAACAATTGGAGTAGTGATGGGTTGGACAGTGGTGTTGGGAATCACAGTAATTGAATCGATTGTAGTAATGATGGGCGGCTCAACAGTCGTTGAAACAACGTTCGGCGTTACAGTAGAAGGGTCGGTTATTGGGGCAATAGTAATAACAGGAGTAGTGATAAGTTCTGTGGTAGTCGGACTGACAGTATTTGGCTCTGGAGTTGTTGCTGGTGAGTTAGTTGTGGGGGGCAATGTCGGATAACCTCCTCGTGTGCACGCTTGCTGCTGGCCTCTTTCGAATGTGCTTGCCACTCGGGGAGACGAGCAGTGTAGTGTGCCGGTGCACCCTGGGCGGCGGGTAATTATTGACCAAAGAATTCTTCTTTGGTTAATGATTGCCCGCCGGCGAATTATCCGACGCGACGGTGGTACTCCGCGTGTTCCTCTGAATTGCAGAGGACACAGTGCGAGGTACTAGGGCGGGCGTACGTGGTGTGTACTTACCCTACCGCCACGTAGGTGCAGCGATGTTTGTACCAGCGCCGAGAATATCGGAATTCCACTTGGGATTGCGGTCATGTCTCGTAATGATGAGTGGAACCGAGAGTCTTGCCTTCATCGGCTGGACTGCGAGGAAGAAAACCTCTATAAAAAATTACCCCAACCCAAGTGGCGAAGCAGCGCGAGGGGTGCGTGGCTGATGGGATGATCAGTCGCTACTGCTGGCCCCGCCAGGGTACCGGCCGACACCCGTGGCGTAATTAGGCTTATTCAAGTACAGGGGGCACTGCTTGGATGGACGTTATATCCTCCATACTCGTGGGAACAGTATGGATAACAATAATATTATAAACCCAACAAAAGATGTTAATAGAGGAGTGTTGGAGTCCGCTTCGGACTCGGGAGATGTGAGGCGCTTGCGGCGCAAGCGAAAACCTGTGAAAGGAGAAGATTATACTGGCTCAGAAGCCGAGGTAGTGCAGGATCCCAAATGCCATACGGCGAAAAGGGGTAGACCACCTAAATCTCGAGGTATTGGCGTAGCGCGCACTCGTAGTAGCCAGAAAGGCCGTGATAGGGAAATCTTTGAGGCGGAGTTTGATCAGGACCTTTCAGATTGGGCATCCCGAAGGGATAGATCGGCGAATACGACGGATGTTGATGATGTTTCCGTGGTTGAGGAGAGGAAAGACTTCTCTCTTTGTTCGCCTGAAGAGCTACGTGTCTATGCCGGACAAAATGTGGCTTCTATACAAGAGGTTGCAACCAAATCCAGCCACCTTAAGGGCACTTATGTGCGTAAACTTAAGGATGCTGCTGTGGCTATAAGTGGTGTTATTGAGGCTCTTATTTCTCGTACCGAAAGTGATGAGATACGCAGATTGCGTGAAGAAAATCGACGCCTCAACGATGAAATGAAAAAACTCAAGGTGGAGTTATGTTTGCAGTCTAAGGATGTGGAGAATCTCAGGGTGGCACTGGCAGCTACAAAAAATGTATCCCAGGCAGCCCCAATAGTATTCGATGAGGGAGTCCTGGAGGAATTGAAACGCTCTATAGTTTGTTCAGTGGGGACTATGATTGAAGCCCGTTTTGCTGGCATTGAAGACCGTCTTTTGCCAGCCAAAAGATTGCGCCCGCCGCTGGCAGCAGATGCGAGATGTGCCCCTCCAGATGTGACGGAGTCAAGAGTAGTGGAGGCGGAGAATGGTAATAAAACTCGACGCAAAAAAATCCCACCTAAAGCGCTTCATATGAGGGATGATTCCTCATTGTCCAAATCTCACATAGATTCGACTCCTGGAACTTCTAACACGAGCTGTGCAGTAACTCAAGTTCCAGCTGCGGATAAAGAAGCAAATAGTGGATCTTGGGCCACAGTGGTAAGAAAGGGCAAAAGGGGGAAGAAATCTTCTACCAACACTCCCTCAATGGCGACGGCGCATGCTTCTAAGACGAAGCAGTCATCCAGGCCCAAAGTAGCGAAGCCGCCTCGCACAAATGCCCTCATTATCACTGACAGAAGAGGCCGTTTTGAAAGGAGTCTCTTATGCCCAGGCACTAGAACGAGCGCAAAAAAGTATTGACCTGGTACAGCTGGGCATCACAGAAGGCTTGACGGTGCGCCAGGCGATTTCTGGTGCCAGACTGTTGGAACTGTCTGCTACACATTCCTCTGAGCAGGCAGACATATTGGCTGAGCATCTGCGAGTACAATTAGACGGTGTGGCTAGAATCACTAGGCCTTACAAAGTCACTACTTTAAAATTGATGGGTCTAGATGATTCAGTCACTAGAGAGAGGGTTATAGAGGCCGTAGTAAGCGTCAGTAAATGTGCAGCTGATACGGTAACGGTATCAGAAATGTACAATGGTCCCAGGGGAATGAATACAATAGTTGTACGTTGCCCTTGTGATGCGGGGAAGGTTATAGCAGATAAGGGGCACATCTTGGTCGGATGGAGCTCTGCCAAAGTTCAGGTCTTAAAGGAGCGCCCCTTACGATGTTTCAGGTGCTTTGCACTAGGACACTCCAGGCCTCGGTGCCCGTCTCAAGTTTCGAGGGAACATCTCTGCTTCCGCTGTGGAGGTGAAGGGCATAAATCTCAATCGTGTAAAGCTGAGTTAAAGTGCATGGTATGTACTGACGCGAAGATTCCAGCCGGGCACATAATGGGTAGCGTGAATTGTCGTCCACCACTCATAAAAGGAACAGATTCTCCAGGACTTAGAGCCTCCTCTGGAATTGGAAGTCACCAGGACCAGCAGGACCAAGAGGGTGATATTATGTCGACATAATGGATAGACGACAAATATACTTCCTTCAGGCTAACATCAACCACTCTGCCGGGGCGCAGGATCTGTTGCTACAGTCTATGGCAGAGTGGACTATCGATGTTAGTGTTGTCTGTGAGCCGTACTTTGTCCCTCATCACCCTCAATGGATTGGTGACTTGGACGGATCTGTAGCTATTGTGTCTGGGGGCATTACTGGCATAAATATGTCAGCTCTTGAGAGGGGTTCAGGATACGTTGTGGCAGGGTGGGGGGAGTACGTTATTGTTGGCGTATATTTCTCCCCCAACCGCAGCCTGGCTGAATTCGAGGTCTTTCTTGACACAGTTAGAGCTGCAGTTTGTCGACAATCATTAAGTAAAATCTTGGTTCTCGGCGATTTCAATGCCAAATCCCAGGCATGGGGTAACCCCGTTTCCAACAGCAAGGGAAGAGCCGTTCAGGTGTGGGCCCTTCTCTCTAATTTAACACTTCTCAATGTAGGGACAACATTTACCTGTGTGCGGCACAACGGTGGATCCGTGGTGGACCTCTCGTTTGCAACTTCGTCCGTCGCACGCAATTTGTTAAATTGGAGAGTAGAGGAGGAGGTGGAGACCTTGTCTGACCATTTATATATTAGGTTCGAGGTTTCTATTCAGCCGATGTCAGTGACGGCTCCCTCCAGGGGCCCTTCTCGTACGTTCCCAAGATGGGCCCTCAGCCGGCTCAGTACAAACTTAGCAAAAGAGGCGGCCATTGTGGCTAAGTGGTGCTCTCAGGGAAGGGTTGGTGATAATAACTCCAACGTTGACGAATTGGCGGTTCAGATGTGCGTCACTCTGACAGGTATATGTGATGCGGCAATGCCAAGAGTTCGGCGGAGAAGTTTTCGTCGCCAAGTTTACTGGTGGACACCCGAGATCGCCGAATTACGGGTGTCTTGCATTCGGGCTCGCCGGGCTTATACAAGGTGCAGGAGAAGACATGGCTTCGATCCTATGCTTGAGGGCCAGCTATATGGTGTCTATAAGGAAAAGAAAAAGGTCTTGCAGCTTGCTATTAGGAAAGCTAAAGCTGAGGCTCGTCAAGCTATGTTAGTGGGCTTAAACAAGGATCCGTGGGGACGTCCATATCTAGCCGCGCGAAATAAACTTCGTGCGGCGGGCGCCCCTCTAACTAGAACCTTATCGCCGGACTTTCTTCTGAGTCTTGTGGTACAATTGTTCCCAGAGCCATCAGGACACATTCCGCCTAGAATGACCTCTTCTTCAGGGTCTTTCAGAGGCTCAGTTCGGGTTCAGGGCTGGTCTGTCAACCATCGACGCTCTGAACACCCTGAAGACTCGGTCATTGGCCGCGACGGCAGAAAGAGATGTTCTTTTTGCCGTCTCATTAGATGTGGTCAATGCCTTTAACAGCCTGCCGTTTGAGACGTTAAGGGAGGCCCTTCGGTACCATAGGGTGCCTCTCTATCTCCGGCGGCTGCTGGATGACTACCTCCGGGACAGAGTAGTCATATGGGATTAGTCGACGAAGGGTCAGTTGTGGGGTTCCACAGGGGTCTGTGTTGGGTCCGTTGTTGTGGGACATCGGGTACGATTGGCTTCTTCGTTGCCGTCTTCCCGCCGGAATAAGTGTTATTTGCTATGCTGATGACACTCTTGTCACCGCCCGGGGATCAAATTATGAGGAGGCCGCAGCCTTGGCCGAGGCCGGCACTAATATAGTAATAGGCCGCATCGAGGCGCTGGGTCTGAGGGTGTCTATGTCTAAGACAGAAGTCCTCTTATTTCATGGCCCGCGTAGGGGTCCCCCACGTGAGTCTTCTCTGCGCATCCAGGGGCAAGAAGTGGAGGTACGGACCCAGATACTTCATCTGGGTCTGATTCTGGATGGACGATGGTCGTTTGCGTCGCACTTCGCTCGGCTTGCACCAAAGCTACTGAACGCCGCTGGAGCCCTGAGCAGGCTTCTACCAAACATCGGAGGGCCAGATTTTGCATGCCGACAACTTTATGTCGGTGTGTTGAAATCAATGGCTCTGTATGGTGCCCCCGTGTGGGTGGATTCTCTCACTGCTCGCAACAGGGCTCATTTGCGGAAAGCACAACGGGTCATAGCAGTGAGAGCAATTCGGGGGTACCGTACAGTGTCCTGGACAGCGGCAACTCTATTGGCGGGCGATCCACCGTGGGAATTACAGGCGGAAGTGCTTGCTAGAGTACACGCTTTACGAGCGAGCGAACGGTCACGAGGCGTACGACCATCGCTGGAGGATATTGCGCGGATCAGGAGGAGAGCAGATGAAGCCCTGATCCGGCGATGGAGGGAGGACCTTGGATCCCCGGTGGCAGGCCTAGCGACAGTGGAGGCAATCCGTCCCTACCTAGAGCGCTGGGTAAACAGGGAATATGGAATCCTGACGTTCAGGCTGGTGCAGGTACTGACGGGGCATGGTTGCTTCGGCAAATACTTGCACCAGATTGCGCGTCGGGAAGTGTCACCGGTTTGCCATGAGTGTGATGCTTCCGTCGACTCGGCACATCATACTCTGGCTGAATGCCCCGCTTGGGCCCCACAGCGCCATGCCTTGATGGTTGTGGTGGGTCAAGATCTTTCTTTATCCAGTGTAGTAAGAGCCATGCTGGATAGTAAGGGGAACTGGTCTGCAATGGTCTCTTTCTGTGAGGCAGTCATCTCACTAAAAGAGGCCGCGGAGCGAGTGCGCGAATCCCGCATAAATGCAGACCCATTTCGCCGCCGTAGACCAGGAAGCAGGAGAATGCGCTATGCGCTACTCCAACCTTAAAGGAACGCCTGTGCAAGTCGTCAAGGCTGTGGGTGCCCTAGGGGACCCTAAAACTGACGGTGGCCTGCGATAGGCGGGCCTTCCATCGAGGCGTCGTAGTTGCATGCGCAAGCGATCCTGCGACGTCTTATATAGATGGAGAGGGTTTCCGCTGGGTTTTAGTGGGTAGGACTGGACTTACCGGTGAGTCCCACAGTACATCTGCATAAACGCATTTCCCAGCGTAATAAAAAAAAAAAAAAAAAAAAAAAAAAAAAAAAAAAAAAAAAAAAAAAAAAAAAAAAAAAATGGTGAGTTAGTTGTGGAAACAGTGGGCGGTGTACTAGTTGTAGGAAAAATCGTAGATGTTATAATTGTGGGAATAGTGGTTGGTGCAACAGTAGTTAGGCTTTGGATAGTTATAGTAACAGGTTCTGATAACGCTATTACACTACTGGTGGTAGAGGGTAGACTCATGACATTACTTTTGTTTTTTTTAACTAATTTAGACTCCATAGCGTAAAAATATGCAGAGTTATTACGAAAGTCAGAGTGTAAATTTAATAAAAATAATGTCTTTTTATTACGATACTCGTACTCTATGAATTTATTTGAAATGTATTTAATGGATTTAATCTTCGCAGTAGATTCTTTGGTTGTCTCCCCCAATAATTGGATCTGAAACGTGAAAACAATCAGCAATCACATCATTTCTTATATGATGCTGAATAATTTTATCGTTCGTAAAATAAATATATAGTATGTAGTACATATATTCTTACATATATTCTTTTAGTATTTATTAAAATTTAAGAGTATATGTTTGTGTATCAATACGTCTACTTTTAGAAAATATTTGTTTTGAGTTTATTATTTTACACAGTAGCGTCAGGCAAATTTATTAAAGTTAAGTTAGTAGTTAAGTTTTTATAAAGTAATGCCTTTAAATGTAGTATTATTAATATTGTTAAATATTCAAATTTGAGTTTTTAATTTTGTTTATAAGAATGAATTTGAACTTTTAAAACAATAAATTTGAAGTTTTAAAAAAAATATTTCATAAAAAGAAAAATATGTTATTTAAATGCACATACATATCCCTTTTTACAATTGCTCATAGCAGTAAGTACAACTATTTGTTGCGATACATTGAAATTTCTTGTTTCTGACGACAATATGGTATATTCCGCCACCACAGATCTTTCGGATAAAGAATTTTCTTCATACACTATTATTTTAACTTCATCTTCAGACGATATCGAATCTACATACAAATCTATTTGAAAATAACCATCTGCAGATATATTAAACGAAAATGTTAAACAACTAGCCACTTCAGTTGGATGTAAATAAAAGACACTTATTTCATCGTTAACGTCCTCGTTATGCAAATTCCAGGTAGCAAGACCATCACACATATTCAAATCTGAGTCCAAATTAAAGGAAGTATGTAGTTCATTATGAAGTTTGTACACAACACTCAAGCATCCAGATATATCTAGGATCATGTATAATAACATTGGCACAGTTATTTTTGTCATGTTGACTTTCTACGATACAACTAAATGCGATTTCATTACATATCCCTTAAGTAATATGTTATCTAATTTATTAATTGTGACCGGAATCATTTTTTTTATCATGATCAAGATTTGATTTTTAATAAGATGCCGATATTGATAACATTATATATATAATTTAAAAATTAACTGTGAAGTAAGATAACAATATTATTTACAAGTAACCATATATGGCTTAGTTATTGGTGTTTTCTTAACGTTTTTTTTTATTTCAGTCTAGTCTTTGCCAATTGGCAATAGCCATTGCCAATTTTTGTTTAAATAAAACATTCAATTAGTATTGGCTAAAAATGTCTTAAACATGTTAATATTTTTATGATACGAAAATGTGTATATTAAAACAAATGAGCTCTAATTTGTGAAGTACTTATATTTCCCTGACAATAAACTAATACAAACGTAATTTTCAACCCTATTAAAGATACGCTGGAAACGCCACGACGAAAACATAAAGAAATGAACTGAACTGAACTGAACTGAACTGAACTGAACTGAACTGAACTGAACTGAACTGAACTGAACTGAACTGAACTGAACTGAACTGAACTGAACTGAACTGAACTGAACTGAACTGAACTGAACTGAACTGAACTGAACTGAACTGAACTGAACTGAACTGAACTGAACTGAACTGAACTGAACTGAACTGAACTGAACTGAACTGAACTGAACTGAACTGAACTGAACTGAACTGAACTGAACTGAACTGAACTGAACTGAACTGAACTGAACTGAACTGAACTGAACTGAACTGAACTGAACTGAACTGAACTGAACTGAACTGAACTGAACTGAACTGAACCTGAACTGAACTGAACTGAACTGAACTGAACTGAACTGAACTGAACTGAACTGAACTGAACTGAACTGAACTGAACTGAACTGAACTGAACTGAACTGAACTGAACTGAACTGAACTGAACTGAACTGAACTGAACTGAACTGAACTATATTCAAAGTAAATTACTGGAAAATTATTATTAAAATCACAATGCGTAAAACCGGAGTTATTAATTGTGTAATTAATATATAAGGTACCTATGGCGGGCTTGGAACACTTCAAATGTTACAACATTTCATAGTCTGTCATAATATTTTCTAAGAAAGTTATAATTAATTGTCTGTTTAATTTATATAAAAATATACTTTGCTACAATATGTGATTGATAAGCAATTTGCATCTATCATATCGATAAATGAAATGGATATAATATAGAGCATGTAAAGCCTACAATATTATACTGACAGACATTTATAAATTAAAAAAAACACTCTTACGCTTTTTCTGCACAAAGCAGGATAGACAGAGGGAATCCAATGTTAAGATTCTCCGTTACTCATATTCACTCCCCATTTTTTACCCAATTTTCGAGACATTGCGTGAAGTTTGCTATGATACCATTTTTATGTTCTTTATAGCTTGGCTTAGTTGGTCTTCTAGTATCCTACATCAGAGGTTTTCATGCATTATCGGTAAATATTAACCGTGCTGAATAGCTTTTACTATATTAAAAGCTATTTCTTTATTTCTTTAAAGGTCTACTAATATGGTACGAAAACGCAATATGATTTTAAATCGTTTCTAATAATAATTTTTTATAATTTTTATCTAATATATTTTTAAAACTTAAGGTTTTATTTTTACAAGTAACTTTATCTATTTGAAACCCATGATAGACGACTGATATAAAAAAGCTAAAGAGACTACTGTGCGAGTCCAAGTCTCAGCCCGAAGTGTCTGTACCAATTTCATAATTGTAGTTCAACGGGAAGTACAGCTTATGAAAGTTAAACTTAAGTTAAATTTGCGGGCCTATGCTCTAATTTTGTATGAAATTTACTACACCTGATATAAGTTTGGTTATTTTCCACCAATTATTTTTACCAATTATTTCAATTTTTTCTTTCTACAGTAAGTTCTCACTTCTTGCCGATTTCATAATTCTGCGTCAACAGAAAGTACTCTATTAATAACTATAAATATAAATAAATTCGGATAATCAAAAGTCAAAAGTAATATTTTTAATCTACTGTGTGATTTTCTGCCACTATAACATCTTTTGGGGACGATTCTTCATATATTTTTCTCAATGCTGACAAGTCAAATAAAAACGCTATACAAGTCAGCATATCTAGCGGTCGAAAAATCTTCAACCACATCTTTGTCAGAGACAAACGTAAACGAAGTCTATAAATCATTTTCAAGCTTGTGGCATTAGATAAGAAATATTTAGGAATTCATTTATTTTTAGCAATTTTATAATAAATTGCTAAAAATAAATGCTACGATTGCTAATTAATAAGTAGAGCAACGTAATTTTCAAAATATCATAACTTTTTCATGAATTGTGTGAGTATTTTGGGAATTTTAATTTTAAAAAAGTAATTTGAGGACCGTCGTGGCGCAGAGGCATGGCCTCTGTCTGAAACGCGACGGCTTGTGGGTTCGATTCCCACTCGGGGAAAATGAATGTTTTTCATTTTCTTCGCTCTGGTAATAAGGCAAAAAGTGCGGCGTTGAGTTCTGCCATGAGTTGAGTTCCGCCGCCGCCGCTATGCCTTGAAGGAAGAAAGCGGGGAACGGAGTGTTTTAACACTACGTTCCTACGGTTCCCTCTGCCTACCCTGCCGTGTACGGGATACAGCGCATTACAAGCTAATGATTATTATTAAACTATTATTAAATAACCAATTCAGAATTCGATATATAAATCAACCAAAACAACAATTTGCACAATAATCATTTATTGTTTTAATGATTTTTGCTTTTAGTTTCGCACTTTGTTCCGCATATAGCAGGATACGTGGTTTTTTACCATGGTGGTTACCTTCTCATCTTAACTTTTCACCTGAATCCAAGACACTATAGATACAGATAGCCTAGCTCCTAAACTGCAAAGTAAAATATAACTATATACAATAACTACTATGGCTGTACAGTAACGTAACATATGCATACTTTTTTTTCGACTTCAATACTGTTTACTTTTATGTAAATTTACTTATATACGAGTATGTGAACGTAAATATTGAACCACATTTTTTTACTAGATTCTAACGTTATTTTGTTTAGCAGCTGTCTAGAAGCTAACTTTTTCGACTTTTACAATTGGATTCGATATTCGATTCGATTTTTATTTTTACAAGATTGTATTTAGTTTCATATGTTTCGTTGTATTTGTAATTTATCTGACAGATAAGAAGCTATTTAATCTAAGCTATCGTTCCATGGATTCATCATGGTGCGTATGCTGGGCCCATAGCGTTGTAGGGAGACGACCTCAGAGCAGTGCCTGCTGCGACTACTTGCGACCCTGATGTTGGTTTAGGGGTCCCACCTTTGAAATGCACATGGATGTTGATTTCCATTGCCCGAGCACCTCCCTGTAACTATAATAAAACTAATCAATTAAAAGTTTATATCAAGCATTCAATAATAGATGTTTATGCTTTATCATCATTTATCATCAAAAGACACTTTTTAAGGTAAAATTTCACTTTTGGAAATAAATTCTATGACTGTAAACGCTACGCTTAGTGGCTCGATGCCTATTCAGAATTTTTTTAAATAATAGAAATATTTTAGCCCTAGGTCGCCTTTGAGTACTCTTTAAAATGCGGTATACAGAATGAAGCTAAAGAAAATAGCATATAGCGAAGAACGACATTTTTTGTCACTAGGCGTCTACCTTGTTTCAGAAAAAGATATATATATATATATATATATATATATATATATATATATATATATATATATATATATATATATATATATATATATATATATATATATAAATATATATATATATATATTTATATATATATATATATATATATATATATATATATATATATATATATATATATATATATATATATATATATATATATATATATATATTATATATATATATATATATATATATATATATATATATATATATATATATATATATATATATATATATATATATATATATATATATATATATATATATATATATATATATATATATATAATATATATATATATATATATATATAGTGTTTGCTTATAATTATTCTTGCAATGTTAGTTTAAGGGCGAGTGTACACGAGTGACGTTAGCTATCTATCACGTCAAAGCGAGTATGATTAATTGAACTACGTATGCATAAATCGGTATGACGATGAATTACTGCCTTCAAAAATAAAAAAATAAATCCTTTTTTTTGTCATTATATTACGTTTAATTTAAGAATTTTATTAGTTTTAAACATTTAACTAACGACGACAGTGTTCTGATTTCAGGGAGGGAAGTTGATAACGGAGTGTTTTACCTCTAGACTTTCCCTAATTTCTCCAAACGTAAAGCTGCTTTATTCGGTTAAAACTATTGTCTTACAATGTAATTATGAATATACGATTTACAATTTCATTAGTCACATTTATAGTACAAATACTGCTACAAGTGACCACGATGACCACGTAGCTCGAAGGCCAGTTCCGTCACTCAACGTGCAATGTCTTGAACATTGGGCGGAGTCCGGGGAGCAGTGTCTTAGCAGTGCGTGCCCTCGGCTCTACACTGTGGAATGCCTGATACAGTGTGAAGCTAACCTTATATTTTGAGAGATGTCAATGTCTGTGTGGCTACAAACAGAACAACATAGTGACTTATCCTGCTATATGTTACAAATGAGATATATAAGAAGAAAAAAATGTTCAGGTATATTCAATATATTATAAATTTTCTTATCTTTATCCTACTGTCATATTATTTTAATAAGTCCGATATTAGCTGCGTATTTTTGTAAGGTAACGATTTTTTTCTCAGAATTCGATATGCGATAAGAAAACGTTATCGCAGCGTTTGAATAAATACAGGTTTGTATTTTTTATTTGTGCTACGTTAATCTATTGGCTTTTCTCATACAATTTTATTATTAATAGAAAGAAAGTAGTATAATAATATTTATTGTATTATAATATACTATTATTAATTGTAATTTCTTATATTTTAATTGATTATTATTATTATTATATGAAGCAAGAATTGAATATCAATATTTCATATATAAAGTGAAAACTAAATAATATAAACCCATCCTATCCATTTGTCCCATCATTATTCTTATAGCTGGGAATATTGTACGCAGATCGCTCCGATTCCGCTCAGCTATAGGAGTATCGTCATAGCTTCTGGTATTTGCTCTAGAGGAGATGAAGCGACCTCGTAGCACCTTCTATCACCAATGTCTTTCTACAGCGGAGTGAGTATTCTTTCAGCATATCAGCATGCTCCCCACCATACTGGATGTAACAGGTACCTTAGTAGGTAGATTATAATTAAATATATAAATACTGATTACAAACAAACATATTTTTTTATTAGTTAAATATAATTATATACGTATACTTATGATATGTGGGATTATATAGATTAGCTATTATATTTTGTGATAGAGCAATCAATATTAGGCTTAGCGTTCTTTATCTACTACTTAATTGAATTATCACATTACTTTTAAAATCCATCCGTTTGGAAATATACCGATTTAATTTGTCCTTTAAAATAGATATATTAAACATGATATTTATAATAAGTTTAAATAAAAATGTGGTCCAACTGTAAACGCTGTGGTTGTGGGTTTCGTCTAGACTCACAGAATAATTTTTTCTAAGACAAAGTCCAGTAGACAAAGCATCGCGTTAAATTCCATCTGTCACACGCAGTGACTTACACTCTAGGGGAAAACGGAGAGCCGGAGTGTCTTAACACTAGACACGTGAAGATGAAAAATCGAATAAGAGAAACTCCTAAATAAAAATAAGCATAGTAATAAAATTTAAATAAAAATAATATATAATATAACTTATAACTTATTATGGCATACGGAAATTCCATTCTAGAGTGTTAGTCAATAATAAGCGAGGCCAGTCAGTTTTCCGATCAAATAGAGCTTCTATACAAATATCTGGCTTATACAAACCCCAACCCGTAGTCCGCGTTTCCAAATTTATAGCTAATCATTAAAAGTGGCCGTAAAATCTGTAACAGTTCTCGCATGTTGCACTTTTGTACTGTAAATAATAGAATTGAGGTTTCAAACCTTAGACACCATAGATTTGAAAGGAGAAATTCGAAAAAGGAGAAAGAAGAATATGTTCTACACTAGTTGTACCACAACACTATTAACAAATCTCTTTTGAAGTTTGAGAATGCGCAATGCACGCACCGTTTTGGAAACTGAGCGAAAAGTGTGGGACGGAGTATTTTAGCACTAAGTTCCTTATAACCTTCTTTATGCGGAATACAGACAGAATGACAAAGTATCTCAAAAGCTTCTTAAATTCAGTCGTCCGGTATCCTTACCTTATGTACCTATAATATGGACAGGTTGATTTAATAAAGCCTATGTGTACATCATTTTTTTTCCTTTTATTTTTTTTTATTTTAGTATAGTAGAATTGTATTTTGAATATACAATTTTTTGTATTTTGAATATACAATTTTTTTGCTACATTTGTCTGTACTTACACTATATTGATATTGTTTCTATTTAATTTTAACTTTCTGTTTTTTAATTTTATGAGTTGTAGCGTTTCTTCTCTGCGTAATTTTTGCTATGCGTTATTTTTCAATATATTACATAATTGTAATATTACAAAATTGCAATAAACATATTATACAAAAATCAAGAAAGCTCTAGAATTAGAAGCTGGTTTTGTATCGTCTATTAATAGAAAAAAAAAACACGTACCATTACACGCTTACAGGAAATAATAATAGTTCAAGGGAATAGAATTTTATCACAGTGCATATTCAGCTTTAGATAAGTCCTGAAATGCATTATATCGAAATATTTCTGCGATAACCATACAAATAAATGGTGATGTCAGCCTGCAATAGGTCGTACTCCACAAACGTTCTATTTTATTTCATTTTATTATAGCCCATTGTGAATATAAAAGGATAGCAAATGGATATATAGTGGGTAGTATATACCACTAACTATATTATATAAAGTTGTAAAAATTTATAAAAATACATTTAGGGCCGTTGTGAGCCAGCCGTACAGCATCTGACAATGATCGCGACGGATGTGGGTTCGATTTCCACTCATGAAGAATGAGCTTCTTCATTTCCTCGCTCTAGTAACAAGATAAAGCCCTGCCAGGAGTTCCGCCTCTCAACATGCAATGTCTCAAAATTAGGCGGAAAGTGGACAACGGAGTGTCTTAACACTAGGTTCCCTCTTGTCTGTCTGTGAAGATATTTTTCTCATTTATATATTTCTCGTATGTCTTGTGGGCCATTGTGACGCAGTGGCATAGCATCAGACTGTTACTACTACTTATATCCATGAGCGCGCGTCAGTGCGAATTGTGTTGAATTTAGCCAACAAGCGCACAATGGATTGTCTTGACACTAGCATCTCTCTATCTATCCTGCAATGTGCGGGTTACAGCGTAAAACTAAAAAAATCATTAGTTGACCCATATACTGACTCTCTATTTCTTACATCAAGAAACACAGAAACGTTCAAAAACGAAACAAAGACGTTCAAAAAATAAAGCTTGTATCTTCTTGTTTTGAATAAAATATTGATTTGAATACTATCCATACTCTATCTTTTTTATACATTGCTTATCACACCGGAGAATCTTATATAGTTTGAATATTATCATTATGCTGTGTAAATAGTGGGGACCGTCATAATATACTTAAACGTCATAATTTAAATACTTTACTTTACCCAAGGTCTGATAAGAAGATGAAGCGCGGCGCAGAGATCCGTCACTCAATACACAACGTCCCGAAAATTGGGTAACGGAGTGTCTTACCATTACATAGGACATGCGGATTGAATGCAGGAAAAATGGTGAAGCCATTAGTATTATATTAGCTAGAAATTATTATTTTATTATTTTATAAAGCAATGAATAGGATTTCATAGTCGTTGTAAACTTTTGTAGAAGCAGCAATAGGTACAAGTTTGTAAGGATCATAAATCACTGGTCATTACAGCATCTCGCTCGAGTACCAAACATGATCTTCTTTTCAAGCTTCGTTGCACGTACAAATAAATTTATGGTTAAATTCGTTAGCTTGTATTACTTAGCGGAAATTTAAAATGTAATATTATTTACATAATATATTTTACATATATATTTAATTGTGTAATATTATGACAAATTGATATATAAATTGAATGTTTGAGACAGTGTTTGAATGTGAACGCCATAAAATCGAATTAGACATTCGAAGGAATATTTCTCCGCCTTGTTAGATGAAATGCGGTGTTGAGCTCCGCCACTCAATATGGAATGTCTTGAGGCAAACATTGAGGTTTGAAGTGTCTGTATACTAGGTTCCCTCTGCCTACCAACTACCTATATATAAATAACCATATCATATTGTACTAGAATAAATTTTGACTAACGTGCAACAATATATTAGTTAAATTATATATTATTATCGTTTTTGCATCATATTTGTTAATGATTTTTCAAACAAATATATATATATATATATATATATAGTATATATATATACATATATATATATATATATATATATATATATATATATATATATATATATATATATATATATATATATATATATATATATATATATATATATATATATATATATATATATATATATATATATATATATATATATATATATATATATATATATATATATATATATATATATATATATATATATATATATATATATATATATATATATATATATATATATATATATATACTATTGTGAGCGTAGGCTACCTAATCAGACGCAGACTCTTTCAGACACTTTTGTAATAATGACGTCATGTACTTTTATTTTCACTTTGTATACAATTCTGTAGGCGTATAACTACAACACTCCAGTGACAGACTTTCCGCGTCTGATGCTTTTCCAAAAATGGATTCCGAGTGCCCTCTTTATTCTCCAACGGGAACTATTCAAGTCAATAACAATACTTAATTCATCAACGCCATCTATAAATGCCGTTTAGCTCAAATAACATTCAATATATTATAATTATGAGTAAATTATGCTATCACTATATACACGTTAATATATATAAAGTTAAAAATCAATGAAAATATATTTCAACCTATTAACAGATATAACCAACATAGGTCCCGGGGACCTGTCGGAAGGGAAAATAATTTATTTGGCCATATATATTTAGAAGCTCTGCCGTTTCCCGCGGGTGTCATTTTTCCTCCTTTCCGTTAAAAGCCTGCTGAAGTCAAATGTGTTTTTACAGCGTATATATCTGTCAATAGAATCAAACATCTATGATATGGGTAGTTTATTTTTATCTTTTTCTATCTTTATTTAAGAAACGGTAAGAAACATGTGGTAAAACTTGTAGATATATCTTTTTATATTATTATCCGTGAGTATGACTTCATTTTAAATGTGAAATGTAAAATTAAGCCAATATAAAATTGAATGAAGGTTTAGTTTTCACGACAATTACTCTAAAATTAAATATTGTGGTCTGGACTTCTTGAATAATTAGGTAATATAGGTATACTTTTTCTCGCTGGAGCTTTCTTCTCGCTGGTACAATTAAAAGTTATTTTTTTGGTATAGCAATAATAATGTATAGCTTAGGTTCAAGCACCCGCTAACTTGATTTGAAGTCCATATCGTATTAAACATTTGCCATACTTACCAATCGACCACACAACACTAACAAGCAACAAGTCAACAAAGCAAGTCAATTTCAAACTAATTAACTGATTGAAACGTTACTTAATCCTAAAGGTGTTAGAATCAATTGCTCACATCAATCTTCTCATATTGATACCTATTATATGGGTATTAATGAACCCAATCTATCGGGTGATTAATATTTGTTACTACTAAATTACAAATGCGTTTGACATGACGAGTGTATATTGTATACTTTGATATGTATATAGTCAACTGTAGCTTATTTGATAGATAGAAGATTTGATAGATTGTTTTCTAAAACCTATGCACCACGACGAATATTAATGTGTGTGTGTGTGTGTGTTGTGTCTGTGTGTGTGTATTAGAGTATGTGTTTATGTGTGTGTCTTCTTCTTCTTGTTCAAAAGAAATGGCTTATATAACTATTCCGTTCAAACGCAAGCTGTAACTATTGGCCGTTGAAACCTGACATTTGTGCGTCGGATAGGTTCCTTGCAGAATATCGGATTACCCTAAATTCATGTTAGAACAGAAACAAAAGAAATTTTGCACTTTATAGTCGATGCAAAATACCCGGCGAGCTACGATTCGTTTTATATATGTGTGTACAGTAAAAGTAAAGTTTTTTGGTCGACTAAAGACTGTATTAACAAAATGACCTGACAAGTTCATTTGTAAATCAAATCTCTTTCATGGAGAAATTATGCTAGAATAATTTCTTACTTATAATAAATATGAGAAAATAATATGTGCCATTAGTACAGCTGAAATTCGATTTCACCATAATAAAATATTTAGAAATAATAATAGAGACATATAATATTGAACTTAACTTTGTTTTTGAACGTTGTCTCAAATTTTTCTATTTATAGATTAAATTTTTTATATATCTATACATCTATATGTATAAAATCTATATATTAATAAAGTATATTAGATCAATAAATAACACATTACACACACTACCATATGTATGACAATATAAAGTAAATTAAATAAAATTTAAAATAAAATACTTTTGTATAAAGTGACATACACGTTGCTATGGCAACGCGTGTTTCACGCGAAAACGACTCCTCTAGTTAAAGATATGATTGATTAAAAACATGGATCTTACAAGAAACTAACAGAAAATCTTGGACATATTTAAACTTATATGTTTTAAAAAGAATTTTCATTTAGAATTTAAATAGTACAGTGAGACTCATAAAGTCCACGCGAACCAAGCAAGCACCTGCTAGTATACGATACAATCAAATGTACATAAATATATAAATATTTATGAACGATTATGCCATTGGGCTTAGTGAAACTAAAAAAAAATTAAAAATTCTCAACAACTCTCAACATGTACATCTGGTTCCAATTGAAAAAAATATTTTTGCCTATTTATCGTGGAATCTTATAATCTATATTATATAACTTTAATAAATTTAATGTGGATTACATCGAAACGTTTAACATACCTATGATCAGAGTCATATAAAGCACTAAAGTTCGTATGTTATATATACATCTCTTACTTATTTCTTTACGACCAGGCGGACGAAGCCGCATGTAAAAGTTAGTAACATACCTACACGTATACTGAAAGACTATTCTAAAAGCAAAACTAATAAGATGCATCAAATCGCTTGGAAGAACGGCTAAGCGGACCAATTTGTTAAAAGAGATTCAAAAGCTTCACAATTGCAGAACTGAGCGCGGAATCCCCACGCCATTAACACTCCATTCAGTTAGGGGGAATACTCTGAAATCTGTGAAATCCGTCAAACTGAGTTATTCACGCTGACATTTTTCTTACATGCGTAGGTAATGTGGTTTGTGAAGCGTGTTGTTAAATGATGTGTGTTATCGCTGTAATTAAACACGTACTTGTAGTAGATTCAAATTTTGATCAAACTTAGAGTCCGTATATATATATATATATATATATATATATATATATATATATATATATATATATATATATATATATATATATATGTATATATATATATATATATATATATGTATATATATATATGTATATATATATATATATATATATATATAGATATATATATATATATATATATATATATATATATATATATATATATATATATATATATATATATATATATATATATATGTATATATATATATATATATATATATATATATATATATATATATATATATATATATATATATATATATATATATATATATATATATATATATATATATATATATATATATATATATATATATATATATATATATATATATATATATATATATATATATATACATATATATATATATATACATCTCAGAGGGTGTCTAGCCAATTATCTGTCCGATATTTGGTTTCCGGCATACGGTACGCGACCCCGGGACCTCGAGCCACCACTTCATAACCCGATCCAATCCATGTAAGTGGTGTCCCTCCCCTATATTCCAAGTCTTTCTGCCTCCTATCCCCTTTCCTTTCCTGGTTTCTCCCAGTAATGGGTTTGGAGGTCAGATGGCAATCGCTCCACAAAAAACCACTTCGCCACTCATATGGACCGATTGGTCTTAGTCGGAAGGCAGACCCTGGCAAAAAGCCGGGACTAATGCCAGGAAGAAGAAGAAGATATATATATATATATATATATATATATATATATATATATATATATATATATATATATATATATATATATATATATATATATATATATATATATATATATATATATATATATATATATATATATATATATATATATATATATATATATATATATATATATATATATATATATTAACATATTTTTATTCCGTGAGGTTTCTAAAAAATGTCAAAATACGCAATTAATCCGGTTACACTGTTTTATTTAATATGTATAAGCATCGCGAAAACCAAAGAACTTATTATGAGCCGTTTCCATTTGCCTCATCCCGGTAACAAGACAAAGCGCGGCGTTGAGCTCTGACATTTAACACGTAATGTCTCAAAAATTGAGCAGAAATGGGCAACGTTGTGATCACTACTTTCCCTCTATTTCTATACCAATAAAATTTATTTATTTTTAACAATTTTTTAAAATTCCATTCAAGTTTTTTTTCTCTAAAGTTATTGCAGCGTCATATATCTGAGATATTTATCCTATTGTTCGTGTTTTGTTTTTGTACATATATTCTGTATTCGGATGCTGAATCCTGTAAGAAAACTAGAAAAAAGACAGCTGAATGGATTTCAATTTGATTTTAATAAATACGTTACTGTTGGACGTACAGTTATCGCAATGTGACCATTTCACTACTAAATGTCAATTAGTCATTAACATAATTTACTCCAGATATCGGTGCTTATCCTTTAAAATATTTTAATCGAGCGCGAAGTACCCAAGGTTTTGTACCAATTTCACGACAATGCCATAGGTCAAAGTTATAAAAAATAGTTATAAAAAATGACAAATTTAAATTTGTAGGCGGATTCACTAATTTTGTATGAAATAAATTAAATATATAGGTACGTAATAATTTATTTTCGGTGATACACCTATATATTACCGATATTCGGCTTTTCGGTTCCGTATAATTTGCGGTTAACTCAAGAAATGTGTAGATTGTACGGATGGATTGGATGTCTGTTTCTAAGCGTTAAAAAAATTATCTCTTTAAAACTTCTAAAGTCTAATGTTTATGTTTATTGGGACTGAGGCCTGTGTGACCTGCATTTCAATATTAATTTCAGCTTGATGCCTTAATGCGGTCTAAAGAAAAATAGTTATGACTAGGCATCGGATTATATGCATTTGCATGCTTGCATACGCGAATGCATATAATTGTATTTTCATGGCGTTATTGCATATTTTTGTACATTTTTCCCTTGTGAAGTCTTACTCTTAAAATAAGCATAGACGTGCAAATCCTCTAATAATACTAATTTGTACGAAAAAAAAGGTTAAAACAAATAAAAGTACGAACACTTTAATTTATCAATCTTTTTTTTCTTTCTTTTTAGCTTCACGCTGTATCCCGCACACAGCAGCGTCTTTATTTTCCTTGTTTAACACACCAGTACTGTTAGGTATATTGTACAACACGAACGTAGCTCTTTCATTGATTAATTGCATCTGAGCAAAGTGTTTATTTGTTATTTGACGGAGCTGAATGAAAATGTACTGGAGCGAAATGCATTTTTTTCGCAACAGCAAATGTAACGATATTTCGACTTGTTAACTTCTGGGTTATTATCTGTATAGCGCTAATCTCAGGAAGTAATATTTTGAATTTATGAAGTTTCTGCCACTCAACACGCAATGTCTCGAAAGGCGGAAAGCGGGGAACGGAGTGTCTTAACACCAGGTTCCTAGGTTCCTACGGTTCCCTCTGCCTACCCTGCCATGTGCGGGATACAGCGTGAAGCTAATTTAATATAATTTATGAACTACCATTCGATGACATTGATAAGTTATATTGGTGTTGATAGTCCATATTGCGTTTTTGTTTTATTATATTATCAGGTTAATCGTTACTTACATGGTACCCACTGACAGGGATATAGCAGACAGTTAACATGTGATATGTGTTATATACAAATCTCACTCATTTTTATTTCACCACGGCAAATGAGCCTTTATTTGCGTAAGTAAGTAAGCTTAAAATTATTTCAATTAGTAAAACTTTTCTCATTTTCACTCGAAAAAATTGTTTTCCACTTTCCGTTAATTAATGGCAAAGCGCAGTGTTGAGTTCCGCCACTCAACACCCAATGCCTCGAATGACGGAAAGTGGGGAACGGAGTGTCTTAGCACTAGATTCCTTCAACCAACGGTTCCCTCTGCTTACCCTGCTATGTGCGGGATATAGCATGAAGCTAAATAATAATATCTTACTAAATTATATAAACTCACAATAAAACAATAGATAAGTAAATAATATATATGACGACGATCCATGTCCAGAGTTGTTTTTAAAAATAATGACGTTAGCATTGCTGACGTCATTAATGTCACAATTTTCCATGACAAGTAAAACTCGCAAATATCGTATAGACCTTTATTTATTACAATAAAGACGTCTACTGTTTACGATTGCTTGAGTCCGAATGCCCTATGTAACAATATTCACTGTTATTTATAATAGTACCCCCACTATGAGTATTAATCATAATAATAATTTTAATTATATCAACTTATTTAGTTATATTAATAATCGTTTTAGCAAATAATTATAATTTAACATTCATTCAATTCACATACATTCATTCAATAATAATTTATTTATTTATAAATTGTCGTTACGCCCTTATATACAATATCATAAGGTAAATTAAAAGCTACCGTTATAGTCTAAAATAATCTTGAAATGTGCTAAATTTCACCGTCCCGTGTGATGGGAACTGACGTAAATCAGCTGGAGGACAGGTTATTGCCTGCCGCAGTTAACACGGCTGTACCGAAATCCGAATGAATTTATAGGTTTAGGGACATAGAAGCAAATGTGAAAAGCGCCAGGGGAATAACAAACGCTTTAAGGCAGTGATATATAAGAGACGGGAGCGGCGTATAATTTGTGTGGGATAATGTATTTTGTTCTTTTTTTATTTACATGGTGGCAAAGGTGGAAAATGTTGTGATAATATAATTAAGTCCATGTTTTTTTTGTAGACATAGATTAGTGATAAGTCACTATTTCTTTCTCTGTTCCCCACGATGTTCAGTACCTATATATAATTAGGTCAGTATACAGTCAGTTATATATTTACGTACATAAATGTTATGGTGGCGTAGACAGATAGCGTTATTGTAAGCGTAATAGATGTAGGTTCGATTCCCCACTATGGGCAAATTGTCGAAAAGTTTTCGTTAACGTTATGGTAAGGTGAAACGTGGTATGAGCTCCTTTACTTGACAAGCAATGTCTTGACTGCTTGGATAACGGAGACTCTTAACACCAAGTCCGTACATAACCTGCTATGAGGGACTTGCCTCAGCACCGCTGTTTTGTCATATGAGAAATGGGAATTGAATCAACTACCATTGTGTTTACAGTTCTACTGCACAATGACGGTCTTAACTGAGAGAAATTTTATGAAAAAGCAGTCTTCTCTCCAATTTTTCATGCAATTTACGAGAGACTTTAAACGTAAAATTAATGTATTAACAGCTGTTTATATTTTAAGGTTTCTGTATAGTAAGGACGTCGAATTTCGGGTTAAAACGGCATAGTTTATTCAAAAAGTACTTCCCAGCGAGATTGAGTTGTCGATGCATTACGGTTATACCAGCAACATAGTCTGCCATTTTATAACAAAGTAATTTCTAAAGAAACATCTGATCTAATATTGATGAGAAACTCAATTTCCTAGAATGGCTTCTTTTAAAAGGCGAATTTTTAAAACGTAAAATGCACTACTTTCTTGCTTAGATTGGTTAGGTTAGTTGTAGATCTAATACCAGAGATTTTTATCCGACTTCACTGTGTTTCGTTCCTTTAGTAACTCAAAAATAGTTAGTATTTTTCCTAATTGGTACGAGTATCTGCGTACAATTTTTTGAAACTCTATGCTTTATCTCGTATAATGGGACAGAGAGAACGAGAGAGAAAGGAGAGAATTAAATATATTGCTTGTTTAGCAGGGCAAGCAGGGCCAGCAATAATTTTAATAATAACTGCTCCCCCAAATGGTGATCAAACCCACAACCGTAGTGTTAACAGTTAGACATCCTTTTTCATCATAATAAATTCAAGTTATTATTATTATTATTACATTATAATAATGTTTTTTAGATAATGCGTGTATGTATTACATTTTTTTTACACAAAAAATTTAAATACAAATTCAACAAAAGTAATCAAAATATCTAGAGCTGGTGTTGCCACCCGATATGGAAAAGTAACTGAGAACAAACTGACCACTAAGCCCATACATTCTTACCATACTACGTCATAATCCTTAAACGTTTATTATAACTAATTTATGTTATTATGGCCTCTATAGGGAGTTTAGCTAATCCTATAGGGAGTCTCTATAGGATACGTTTTCTGAAAATATTTATCTTTACTTGGTGTGGAATAACCCTTATTAAATTTTAAAAAAAAATCTTCTATTTGCATACTTTACAAAACGCAGTCATTGCGTGACCAATAAAAAAATATTGATAACACAGTCGTAATTTGCTAGTGTTCTAAGAATTGAATTTTAATGATGTCATGAAAAATAATCAATAACCTTATAAAAAAACGTAAATACAATATAATATACTTTATCAAACAATAAATACTACATAATGTCATCAAAGCCAAGATTAAGGCAGATATTTCTTTAATACCCGATTAAGACGTACTATGCGATTTTGATTTTGATTACATTTCTATTATTAATTTTTTTTTATTAATATACTCGTACATATATATTATGTATATTAAAGATTTTTTTCTTGACTTCACTAAATTATTATTTTTAAAGTGTTAATTTACACTAAGTGTAGAAAAATACTAAAAGAAAACATAAAGTTTGAACACAGCGGTTCATTCATGGACGGGTGATGGATGGTTTCCATGGACGGGTGGTGGATGGTTTCCATGGGCGGGTGGTGGATGGTTTCCATGGACGGGTGGTGGATGGTTTCCATGGACGGGTGGTGGATGGTTTCCATGGACGGGTGGTGTATGGTTTCCATGATATATTTTATTTGAGTATATTACGAAAATTTATTATGTTTTTACGAACGTTTTATTCATCTAAGTTTCCCATGCAAAACGATGGAAATCTCAACAGTGAATCCATAGAATGCTACATCTCGTAAGCTGAAGAGTTTGTTTGGCTTAACGTGCTAATCTCAGGAACTAAGGGTTCGAATTGAAAAATTATTTGAGTTTAGTCCATTTATTAATCCGACTTGTGAATATATTTCTGAATATATATATATATATATATATATATATATATATATATATATATATATATATATATATATATATATATATATATATATATATACCTTCATACCTTATTCATTTTATTTTATTTCATTGTAATAAATTATTTCATCTAACGTTACACGTCACTTAAGATTAAGCTTGGAGGCGAATGAGCCCGAGATTAAAATTATTTAAGTAACCGACATGGTTATATAGAGTTTCATTAAACGGAGATTATATATATATATACATATATATATATATATATATATATATATATATATATATATATATATATATATATATATATATATATATATATATATATATATATATATACCTTATTCATTTTATTTTATTTCATTGTAATAAATTATTTCATCTAACGTTACACGTCACTTAAGATTAAGCTTGGAGGCGAATGAGCCCGAGATTAAAACTATTTAAGTAACCGACATGGTTATATAGAGTTTCATTAAACGGAGGGTCCAAAATAAATCTTGGGCTTGGTTAAAATTAATTACAATCTTGTCTCAGGCGTATGCTATCTTGAAATTTAAGGATAAGAAGCATTGAATATGTCTCTTTATGCGTGAAATTTCATCTGTTATAGGATAATGTAGTTTTAGGTATATATTGTATATAGCTGGTAAGTGAGTTATATGTATATATATTTTTAATTACTTACATATAAAAACATAATTTAACTGTGGATATTATTATACACGTGGTGAGTGACTGCGTCCACCCCATCTGGAGGAATGTTTGTATTTAAATTCTTTCTTCAAAATTTAGCTTTATTAGCTTTGCATTGTGTTAGTTTACACATTTTACACATTTTTCACAGCTTGATGTGTTAAGTAAATTTGTGCGTTTACTTACTTTTTAACCTAGCGTCTAAACACTCTGTTCTCCGCTTTTCGCAAAAATTCCAAATATTACGTATTGTGTACGGAAACCAACGCCACACTTCTTATAAAACCGTGGGGAACGATTCGATTTTAATTAAAATGTATATTAAAATATTTATTTACATATATAAAAATAGAATATACTAAAGTAATTCAAATACAGCAATCCAAATAAGTTATTAATAAAAACAAATAAAATTTTGCCTTATTGCCTGCTCCCTAGTGTAACCAAATGCTATATTGAACAGTGGTCTCACAGTCAACACTGAGTAAATTATAGACGAATAAAATATCGGTGACAAGCAAGAAAAGTTACAGCTACTAAAGGGACTAAGGGACGGTCGGCACACGCCCAGAACAAGGTGGATTTGATATGGCATCAAATACCTTGGCTATCTAGGTGTTAGACAAACTAGAATTAAGAAATAATAAATACTGCATAAAATCTAATATTATTTAGTATGTTTTGTGTTTTGTTTTAGGTACTGGGTAGGCAAAGAGAGTCTGGTGCCCAGAGACAAACTCTAGACATTCAATGGCGGTAGCCAGTGTCTTATCAGACGGTGAAAATATAAATAAATGAAATATATTAATGTATCGCTTATGTGCCTACTAGAGTTTCCCATAGAAAAAATGCACGAAAAAAAAAGTGAATCTTCATTCTATTATCTTGATGGATAATTGAGTAACTCTGCATTTTTTTTTACCTGTATACCGCTTATAGCAGGCTCCGTAGCAGAACCGTAGGCTCAAGGAACCTAGTGTTAAGATGCTCTGTTCCCCGCTTTCCTCCTTTCGAGGCATTACACGTTGAGTGGCGGAACTCAACGCCGCGCTTTTACCCTGTTGAAGAGCGAAGAAAATTAAAATATTACATCCCCGAGTGAGAATTGAACCTTTAAATCGTCGCGCTTACAAATAGACGCTGTGCCTCTGCGCCACGATAGTCCTCAATTAGTTTTTATAAGGATTTGAAAACTTAGTCAGATATATATATATATATATATATATATATATATATATATATATATATATATATATATATATATATATATATATATATATATATATATATATATATATATATATATATATATATATATATATAATTTTAAAAAGTAATACATACCACGGATATGCCTTGTCGTCCGTGCCTTTGATACTCTTTTACACAACATACATAACTATAGATATGCAAAGATTTTATACATTGCACGGTGATTGGGGGGCTAGATGAGCCCTCATCTAAGATGTTACTGACGGAAAGTCTTTAATTTACATTATTTATTTATAATTTCGGTGTTTGTCAACTTCAATTTATTTTTGTATTTCTTGCTTGTAATTTTTATTTGCAATAAAGAATTTAATATATATTTATTTGGTGAACAACTTATAGGTTGTAATGGATTATAAGAGTCCATGTGGGTCCCGTTTGGACTAAGATCATATTTGTTGGGTAGAAGACGTCAGTAGTTTCTGAGATAAGTACGTCGAATCAAACAAACTCTTTTGATATATATTATAATATTACTATAGAATACATTTTAGAGATAGATAGCTTCATTATTTAATAGAAATAGTTACCTAATGGTATGCTTTGTGTTATTGTCAAGTGTAATATTAAATAAGAAATTTGGCTATATACACAGCACACATACTATAATTAGCACACTAAAAAAAGATATTTTTTTTAGGAACGATATAAATTTTTTAAAGTGACCATTAACTCATACGTTCTCATCGAGCTACGTCTAAATTCATATACGCTTGTAGAAGCTTCTGTTGATAGCATCTTTGTAGGGAGCTTTCTAAAAATAATCATTAGCTATACATTATTTCTGCTGATGATTTACACAAACAACATTTTAATATAGAATTAAACACAGAAAAAGTATAAAGAAATTCCTTAATTCTAGAATTTCTTGTTTTAATCCAATAAAAGCGAAATATGTAACTAGTAAATCACACCTACATTCATATAACTTCCATTATGAACTCAGCTCTATGGTCGCAGATTTTATTACACGAACAAAGGACATACCCTACTACGTTATTCTTTGGGGACACCGACAAACAAAAAAAAATGCAGCTGAGAAAAATATGTCAGCAACAGAGCGTAATATCTTTTCTTACTTTGTACTGCTAAAACAGAACGGAATTCTGCATTATATATACAAACATACATATATACATATATATATATATATATATATATATATATATATATATATATATATATATATATATATATATATATATATATATATATATATATATATATATATATATATATATATATATATATATATATATATAACAATATGTTATATATAATACTAAATGTTTCTCACGATTATTACTATTTAGTAGTTGTAATGTAATTTGTATATAACTTTATGTTTTAAATTTTAATTAAATTACTTTGTGTGATATATCGATATGGATTATTTTGATGGTGGTTATGAGGTCGGTTCCCACGCGGAGATGTAGATTATTTTAATTTTGTCACTATGGTAACGAAATGAAACTTAGCGTTTAGTTCCGCCTCTTAATCCACGTCGGTCGCGTTTATAGTCAGATGCTGGGCCGCTGCTTATTAAACATATAGTAATTATTAAAAATATATATATTCATGTAAACATTGTAGTTTTATATCCCTCAGCTATCACTATTTACACTACATCACTACGAAAGCTATTAGATAGATATTTAAGCTTCCCCTATTCTTCATCTTCTGGATCCTAAGCGAAGCTTTGTATCTGACCTATGCCCCAAAAAGGGGAGTTTTGAGACATAGGTCACAGATACAAAGCTTCGCCATTCCGCTCTATCAGAGGCTCTACGCTTCACATCGCTCCATGTGCTAAAGGAGCTCAGAACAGTGTCTGAAACTTGCGACCCAAGTGTAAGCTACAGAGGCCCCGTTAATACTTTTTTTTGCATATGGGATTCGAACTCAAAATCTTTTCGTTAAGTATCTTTATTGCACTAAAAAACAATACTTTAAATTAAATCACATTGAAATCAAATTAAATCTTAATTTTCTGATCATATTCGAAATATTACTTTGAATAATAGCTAGATGTTAATTAAGTGAAATATATTTGCCTTTATATTATGTTATCCTTATATATATATATATATATATATGTAATTTAGATGCGGTATGCATGTAAGAACGAATTTCAGTACCAAAGGACTGTGGACAGGGGGAATCAATATATAAATTTAATTTTTGATATTTGGTATATCAGAATTAGAATAAAGTCTGTATAAGAAACACTGTAAAAGTTATGACTTTATTGAAACCAAAAAAAAAGAGTCTATAAAAAAAGATTTTTTCATATAAATATTATTAAGAATTTATTATCATAGTATATAATAGCTTTCTGAAATTCAACATAATGAAATTATTATTAATAATATTAATGGGTTGACATATGTGAGATATATGTTACGTTGAAGCTACTTTAATCATCCCAAATTTAAATTTTAAGCTTTATCACTATAAGCATGAGCTAGAGCTTTTTTATACATCTTTCGTTCTTTTTGAATTAAGAAAACAAAGCCTAGGGATATGAAGTCACTAAGAGTTTTTACGTTTGAGAAATTTGAGAATAAATTAAATTAATTTCTATTATAATAAATTAAGTGTTCGTACTTTGAGAACACCTGTCTTAAATCTCATTCGTACATCTTGAGCAAACTTAATAAAGCGCAATGTTAAATGACGACTATTCATATTCAAATGACTAATTCCTAAACCTGCTCAATTTTGATATTCCAGCGGTCCTGTGGCTTTGAGACGCAAAAACTTACTAGCGTAATTTTAGTTGGCACATTCTAGTTTTATGCTTGTACTTATATATGATTAAAACAAAAGTATTTAAAAACTTTTGATAAAACATTCAAATCGATTCATAAATGATTACTTAAAATATATTATTATATTTATTATTTAAGGGTTTATTCTGAAAACGAAGTGTTCTTAATCTAAACTCTCTCTCTCTCTCTCTCTCTCTGTTGCCATATGCAGGATATAGCGTTAAGTTGATAAAGAGATGCAAATAAACAAATTCCCATAATAAATATAAATATAAGCAAGTCAGACGATTTGAAACGGTCATATCAACATTCTATTATAATAATTTAAATCTTCTTATCGAAAATTGAAAACGTATTTTGATCCGATCCGAGCGATGGCGAACCTAGAGAGACTTTGACTGAATTGAGTTTTAGACCAAGATATTTGAATGCAGGCTTCCCTTGGCCTGTATTATGGATTTTGAGATTTAAAATGATATTTGGGTATCTAAGAAAATTTTATAAAATTGAAGAACAAATAATAATAATTAATTAAAATTGTTACATATTTATTCTCCACTTTGGCTAGATAAAGCACGGCGTTCGGTTACGCAAATATCTAAAATAGATGGAAAGAGGAGTTTGGGATATTTTAGCATTGACTTTTCTCCACATTTTAAGTGAGATATGGAAGTATTCTACTTATATTTTTTTGCTTTCTTTCATACATTGTACTTCATGTTAATTAGTTTGCTCTTTGTTTACTAATGTCAGCTGTAATATTTGATACTATTTAATTTCTTTCACATGTAAATGGCTGTGTTGAAATGAGAATTAAAAAATCTTCAAAGTAAGAGTAAGTGGCTTAGATTAATTTTTAATATTTTTTTTTTATTTTATGCTTCAAAGAAATATTTTTGTACACCAATTAATGTGTTATAAGAATATACATGATGATGTCATATGTAAAATAGTAGAGTAGTCGGCCTTATTGCTCTAAGTGAGCAATCTCTTCCAGACAACCTTAAACAAACTCATATATACCAGACATCATAATAAATAATAAAAAAAAAACCATAATGTAACGACAGTTTATAATTTAACATTCAATAATATTACAGTAGTTTTGTTATATATAGATTTTATAAAAAAAAAATCTATCATATTGTTAAACATTTAAAAAATCATTATTGATAATGATTTTTTAAATGTTTAACTGGGATGGCAAAAGGCATGTGATGGCAAAACCTAGTGATGTAATATTTAGAATTTCTTAACAGCGTCAACTATTTGAAATGAAAAATTGTATCATTTTATTAATATGTAACATAGCGACGTGTGTTATTTAACTTTCTTGTTTCGTAGCCGTCCTTTGTATGTCAGTATTATATTTTTTGTACGTAATTTTTAATATTCAACAATAAATTTAATAAAATGTAAAAAAAGTCTATGAAATATTAAAAATGTAATAAAGATTGTGTATAGATTATTAAAATGATTTTATTAGTATTTTTAAAAGTCAAGTAATAGTAAGCACTTATTATAATTAAACTGTTTCAAAATGCCGCAACTAAACAGAAAAAAAAAAAATTAAACTTTTTTTGCAAAATGCTAAAAAAACAGTTTTGTGTTGAGTCCATTATCTAAATTTTAATATAAATGTATTAAATATAACAATATTAAATTATAATCAAACATCCGTATAAAGTATTACTTAGTACTAACTTACTATGGTGTGTATATAGTGTAAATATTGATTATTTTTTATAGGCTGTATTTTACTGTATATCTTTTAAACATGCATTCTTCTATTGTGTAATGTTATATTTGTTTTTACCGTACAATCTCCTTTGTGTGTTCTCCATCCAACGTGACATTGGCGAAGTCAATTGTGCTAAAACTGGCACGCTCGAAATGCCATATATAGAGAAGCAGAAGAAAATTTATTAAGTTGGATATTTAAATTTTTACGACTGTGTGTGTGATTACATATTATTTTATGTTTTATTATATTATTATTTGTATAGAATATAAAATATTAAAATAAAAAAAAAATTAAGTTTTAATAACAATTGTGATAAATAGTTAAGGATTGCATTGCATTACATTGAAAAAGTATTTATTTATTTTAAATTAAGTTTAACAAATTCTGAATTTTGTTATGCTTTATTTAAAAAAATAGATACATACGAAAAAGCTAAAGAGATATAAGAAAGGTAGCAGATCGACAGCGTTTAGTATTAATTTTGTAGTATGAGATCTTAAGTCATTGGTATAAAATCATGACCATCTCACGCGTAAAACAGTACGTGTAAAAATCATGAAATGATAAAAATAATCTTGCAATCTAACTATTGATAAGTCATGACAATTTGTTTTGGTATCCAGCCTTGAAATACTATACCCGGTATATATAGAATTTTATTATGTCGCTACGTTTGATTTAATTTGTAGTTTTTTAGCGTTTTACTGTAAATGCGAAGGTAGTGGGTTCGAGTTCCAGTCGGGAGAATGAATTATTTGCATAATCCTCCCTTAGGTAACAAACCAAAGCTAGCAAGCAAAGCAAGCTAAGTTCTGCCACTCAACACGCACAGTCTTAAGGGACGGAAAGCGGGAAATGGAGTGTCTTAATACTAGGTTCCCTCCACTTATCCCACCGCATAAAAAAATTACATACGTCTTATATGATCAAGTAAATTGTAATTTGTTACAACAAATATGTTTATACAAAGCATTTAACATAAAATGGTACACAGTTATATCGAAATATATCGGCCCATTTGTTATTTATTTAATGGCTTCCCCGACTTAAATAGATTGAAAGGTAAACAAATAGCTTCGTTCAGTCAATTTCTCACGCTCACTTATTAATTTGTTTGTATTTGTCATCAAGACGATGCTGAACTTTTAATATGAGCATCGTTAATCTTATTCATAATATTTTAGAGAAATCATCCATATTTTTTGTATTGCACGCCCAGTTGTATGTAGTTTTTTTTAGCTTCACCCTGTATCTCGCATATAGAAGAGAAGACAGAGACAACTATGTATGTTTAATCTTAGAATATACTAAAATAGATTATTAAAAATATATATTTTTAAAATTATTGTTATAATAATGTATTGATCATAATTCAGTAGCTTTTTTGTAGCATTTCATAGTGCATTCATATATTTTACTTCTTCCAGTGCTTACGTTCAAGCGCGATAGTCTGTTGTGGGTTCGATATCTACTCGGAGGAATTTTTATATAATATTAATTATTTTCATTTACTCCATTCTGCTAAGATAAAGCATGACTTCTCCCGCTAAATACTTAGAATTGTGAATTCAGGCGGAAGCACAGAGCAAAGCTTTATTTGTCATTAGGTTTTTATTGTCTACAGTGCTTTACAGGAAAAAGTGTGAAGCTGGTAAAAATATAGGTTCACGCACTTTCCCGCATATAGCAGGGTAGGCAGAGGGAAACTATTGTTAAGACATTCTCACTCCGTTCCCCACTTTCCACCCAATAGAACCGGTTTTCTTTATAAAAAAATATAGACATAAAACAAAATGTAGGCAAATAAGTTCAATTTATTTTTATAGTGTGATGTCTCGACACATCGAAAAAAGTCGAGCTTGCACGTACGTCGGATTAAGTTAAAAGTAGGGTACATTACTACACCTTTATATTTAGTTAAAATCAGTTTTTAAATTTAATTTTTTTTTAATTTAATTTGCGTGAACTGTAACTATATAATATACTCGTTTGAATCTCGCAAAATTTTTTTGTTATGTCTTTAAAGAATGTAGGAGAAGATTCTTTAAGGACATTAATATAAAGTGCTGGCACCAATAATCGAAACAGAAGCTATATCAAGATATATTAAAATAAGCTTTAAATTACTATATTAGCTTTCTAAAAGTGATCAAATCAAGAGATCATCTGAAAACATGTTAACATAAAATGTATGTATGTATATTTATATGTGAATATACACATATATATGTTAAACTCGGTAATAATTTTAATGAAAAAATTTCCTCTATCCCAAGGTTAAGGTTGCCTGGAAGAGATTGTTGAAGAGTTAGCATTGACTAATATAAGTCGATATTTTTTTGTCGACATCTTTGAATTACTAGTAAGCACGCATTGTATATATTCTTCAAAATGGATAACTTACATACAAAACAAGAGCTATATTTAATTGAATAAAAAAGAATGAATGTTATATTCATAAAAATAATTGTTATCGATCTTTGTCGATAACTGGTTTAAAGGGATGTTGAGGAACCATCGATAAAAATAAGCTACCTTTGAATTGTTTCATAACAGAATAACATAATTGATATCTCGAACTTAAGCTCCTAACAATTAGCTTAAAAAATGCGGAAGTTTTCATTTGATCTTTATAAGCTTTTAGATATCCATCTACAAAGAAAATTGTGAATATATGACATATAAATAAAACGTTATTATGAATACACTCTCATCTAGTTAAAATTTTTATAAATTATTATTTGTATCATAATATTTTTTTTTTCTTAGTAAAAAAAAACCAATTTAAAAATAATCAAAAACTTCGCGATTACAGTTATTTCGTACAGTTAAAACTTTTACAACTTACATCACACATATCCGCTTACGGATTAAGCGTCGAATGAGAAAACCCTTGTTTACGACTACAGCGAGGCCCGAACTAAGACCGGCTTGCGAGTTACTTACTGAGTTATATTTCCCGATTTTAAAGCAATTTAATTAACTTTGCAGCGGCCGGATTTATTATCATAAAATCTCGAGTGGCGATAAACTTGCGGTTGGGCGACGCGACGTGGACGATAAGAGTTTGCTAAGTTGTGGCTTAAAATATAGATGTACCGAATGGCACGATATTTAATAGAACTTTTATATATTTTTTACTGTACGTACGTAATTTATGATTGTATTCTCTCTTATTTTTCCTATTTTTCATGTTTTAAAGGATAAGGAGAGTTAATTTAATCATAAAATTAAACAATTTTGTGTCGCTCTTCACTTTCCGTTTATTTAGTGAATACATTACATATACATTACATTCACCCCCCTCTTTTTTAAGTCGTTAGCTAAGTTAATAAGATGGCGGCAATTTAAGACACACAAGTTATATTTAAATTAAATTAATAATGTAGGTATAATTAAATAAAATTATAATAAACATATTAAAGTTAATATTTATTATTACTAAAGTAAATAAAAATCATAAAGTAGCCAAATCTTATCTTAAAAAAAAAACAAGAAGAGGGATTGTTAAAGTTGCCTCAGCAAAATAACTATGGAACAAAAGCATTTCACTTTTCAGTGGAGTACAGAAATCCTCTCTTAAGAAGAGGTTTAAAACTAAGCTGACAATATTTCAACGTACTTATTCAAACTGTTTTCTTCCACCTCGAAGCAACTATGATTTTATATAAATGGCTGTATTTTCTTTTCTATAATTTAATTTAGTTTTTATAGTAATAATATTCTCTATTTTTTTTATTGTAGCTTCACGTTGTATCCCGTACATAGCAGGATAGGCAGAGAGAACCTAGTGTTAATACACCGTTTCCCGCTTTCGAAATATTGCGTGTTGAGCGGTAAAACTCAACGCTGCACTTTGTCTAATTACCATAGCGAAGAAAATGAAAAGAAAATAATTCATTCTCACCGAGTGGAAATTGAACCCACAACTGCCGCGTTTACAGTCAAACGCTCCGCCGCTGCGTCACGACGGCCCCATCCGGATTCGGCCAATGTCAGAAAATTAATATTGTCTTCTATAGTTATTATGATTATTCTTGTTAAAATAAAAAAAAATAATAGAATTATAATAAAGTGATCACTATTTATTTTATTTATGCGGAACAAAGAAAAATTAATTTTAATTGCCTTGCCTAACCAACATTGTTCAAATATTATGTATTGTGTTATACAAAATTACCCCGCAATGCAACCGCAGATCCAGTTTGTCTACAATTCACAAGTCTAAAATTGCTACGGAACCCCATGGTACGCGAGTCCAAGTCGCACTTCACAGTTTCATCTATGCGAATTACAAAGACACTAAAAAAAAAACAGTTAAGAGTTGCCCTTTCTTATCCGCAAACAAAATCAAAACAGTATAAACGCTAATGGTGCCTACTTTTACTCGTTAACGATTTAATAAATTAGATAAAAATGTACAAGCATTCACCTAAAAGGTACTAATTTGATCAGCATAAAATCTAAGTAATACCTAAGATTAAAAAGTTTGTAGAAGTGAATAATATTTATTCAATTTAACTATGTATTTTTGGTAATAATTTTATTTCTATTTTATCTGTAATCTGTTTATAATATTCTATGTGCATTGCTAAAATTACCATCAACGATTGTCTAGCTGTTCTTGAGTTAAGTGATATAAACAAACGTAGGTATATACTCTTACACTGTTAGAAAATTATTTGACTGACCATATCGGTTAGCCACAGCCATTATTGGACTGACTGTCCTATATATTTTTTTACCTCTATCCTTTTTTTTCATTATATAAATTATAAATATAAAACATCAAACAAAAATATTTTTATTATAACGCTTCCACTGCCATTTTACAGTAGTCAGTAGTCATAACTGTTCTCTTGAAAATATTATCTAATACAAAAATATTATGAATAATACGATTACACAGATTAAAATATCCTCATATAAAATCTAAAATTTATCAGAAAGCCGAAAAAAATTAGCCAGAAAGAACTTCGCAGTATTTATTCTGTTCGCTCTACACTCAATTGAAAAAAGTTTAACGTAAAATTTTCAATTATACTCGTACATACATGTGCGTAATTTACGCCATTTAATATTTATCTTGTAAATAAATACGAACGAACAAATAAACCAAGTGTTTCAATAAACAGTAATGTTTTTCGATGGTATAAATTAGTTTTACTACAGGTGAGTCCCTCGCCATATTAAAATGTAAATCACACGGCCGATTTAATTTCAGGCTTGGAAAAGCAAGCTTCGGAAGTAAAAACTGGGAGCCTAAGTAATTACGAAATCTGGTATATTGAGAGAAATTGTTGAACTTATTTATTCAAATTGAAAAGTGCTTGCTATTGAATAAATATAATAAAAGTGTTTTCAGGTAAGAGTAAATCTGGCCACCGGCGGTGGATTCTTCTTGTTTTATGGCATAGACAAGGCTAACGTGCCTTCATGAACTGATAAAAGTGATCATCGCCATCCACGACCTCATGTAATACGAGAGACGCTACAGGTTCGTCGCCGGCCTTTGAGTTGGAGGTAGACTATCGCATACGTTATATTTCATTCATCACATTTCATAAATTCATCATATTATAAAAAAGCTATTAGAAAAATTCTACCTTCATTTTCATTTGCATGGATGATAAAACATAATATGAAAGCCAATATTTTCCCATTCCAGAGAAATTTTGGGAAATCCTCTCTTAGTCCATCCGTATACTTCCCAAGAACAAAAAAGTTACACGGAATTCTTAAATTTCAGGTTTCAAAGCTATCTTTCAGCTACCTATCAGTCATTTAGTAACAACAAAGAACAACAACATGAGTGAAACAATAAGTAACTACCGATTTCAGCACTATTATACATTCTGGTATTTTCATTTTTTTTAGCTTGATGCTGTATCCCGCAAATAGTAGAGGAGGTGGAGGGAGGTGTTATCTCACTTCGTTCTCCGCTTTCCACCTTTGGAAAAATTACATATTGAGTGACAGTATTCGTTGAGTTTGGGTTTTGTCTTATCAGCAAATTAAAATAATTCACTCTCCCCAAGCGAGAATCGAACTCACACCCACATTTACAGCCAGAATATTTATAGTTGCTTCAAAACTAATAATCATATTTTAATTAACTCCAAAAGATAATTTCTCAAATATTTTTAACAGAATTTCGAATAACGTTAAATAATTTATTATTTATTACATATAACTAAACTTTAATTGAAATTCCTTTTAGGCCTATTTAGGAATTCTAAGCCCTTTTCGACGTGCTCTTTAGGTAATAGAGGTAGTATTATATACTCCGATAGTAGATTTGTAAGGTAGAGACCTATCTTATAAAAGAGGTATGTCTTTGTGTAGACTGAGGTCTTACAAAATACTAGGTACATCCCGTTACGTTGCTTATATTTACGGTATAACGTAATATCAATGGTGTTTTTGTGGTCCTACGAGACCATACCAATTTCAAGAAATCCTTTCCCAGCTTCTATACTTCGGGACAGGAGTATCTCGATAGACCTTCGAAAATACAGTGTCGAAGATACTAGAGGAAGGTCATGTTAAAATCATGAGGATGCCCCAAAGGATTTGACAGTGGATGAGGCGAAAAAGGTATGCAGGGACCGCAGCGTTTGGCGTTCCGATGACTCTGGAGGGAAGCTAACTATACGCTTTTACTCGCTGCTAGTTCTATCTTGTTTTACGATAGTTATGAAATATATATTATTATTTTTCCTGTTATAAATTTTAGAAAAGTTAATAATTTCTATTTAGAATTTATGCTTTATCCATTATGATTTTGCATTACAAAAATATGGCATAAAATAGCTTCTTTCTTTTTTATCAAAGGAAGTGAAATTGAAAGAATGGCTGGCAATATTTAACTTTAAATTTCATACAAATACACATGTATGGATATATATATATATATATATATATATATATATATATATATATATATATATATATATATATATATATATATATATATATATATATATAATTTATTTATTTTTTTTTTTTTTTGTGGGTAGGAGCAAACAAATAACACCTGTTCGAAACAGCTGATTTATTAAATACACAAATAAATATAATAATACGTGTATTGTTACAATAATATGTATATGTGATAATAATAACCCACCAGCAAGAAGAATCCTATATAATTTACACATTTAATTTACGTCATTTTTTTGAAGACATGGAATCAATCAAAGAGTCAATGACTGCACTAACTGACTTATTTACCACAAAAATGAGTGAATTCCAACACGATCTTCACAAGGCAGCATCACCAGTCTCGACATCGACTTTAGCAGCAGAATTCAATTTATTTAAAAGTCTCATTCTTTCACTCCTGAGCACCTTGCAACGTCAGGTTGAGTTTCTCGCAATTGAGATAGATAGGCAGGAGATGAGAAGAAGGCGCAAAATTGTACTGTTTCATGGTGTACCAGAACAAAAAGCTGAAGAATTAAAGACGAGCATCACCGGGCTAGTAGGTAAACATTTGATGCTACCCAATTTTTCATCCTCTTGCATAAAGACCTCATATCGGTTGGGTGGATCTTCTGATAAGCCTAGGCCCATTGTAGTAAAATTTACTGATGTGTCAACACGGGACATGGTTTGGTTCGCAAAGGTAAATTAAAGGGCAGTGGGATCACTCAGTCTGAATTCCTCACCAAAGACCGTCATGATGCTTTTCTTGAGGCAAGACAGCGATTTGGAGTTGGCAAGTGTTGGTCACGAAATGGATGGATCCACATCATAGGTCCGGATGGATCTCGACATCGCGTTGAAACAAAGGCTGAAGTTATTTCTCTTTCGGGTACCAAAAATAAGTCTCCCGTTGTCCAAAACACCATAACAAAAGCAACCGACAAAGTGATGGTACCGCGTGCCAAAAGATTGGTAAAGAAATAATATTTATTATTTAGTTCTATTTAATTTTCGTTATTTCCTTTTTTTTTTATTTTTCTCATAGTTTACGCTCTCATGTTTTTAATTTTCTTGTGTGATGCTTTTGTTTTCTTTTTTGTTGTTTCAGTATAAAAGCATATGTTATTTAGTATATGTCACCATAAATAAGATCATTACTTTGTTTTTTGAATATTAGTTGTTTTTAGAACATTTGCCTTTAATACAATTATTTATTTAAAATTTTATCTTCAATATTATTTTTAATCATTGAAATTTGTAACAAAATTGTAACTTGTGAAACACAATTTATTATTTTTGTAGCACAGATTATTAAAGACAAGTGCCACGATCGGATTCTTGTACTATCTCGTCAATTATGCTTTGGTGATATCTTGTTAATATTATTACTTTTTTTTTTTTTTTTTTTTTTTTTTTTTTTTTTATTTTTTTTTTAATTTTAGTTCTTTTTTTTGTTTTTAATTTCCTTTATCTTTGTGTGTATTTTAATTATTTTTTTTTTTGATTTCTTTCTTGCAACTGGCGGGTATGTTGAATAACAAACTTTTATTTTTATTATTTTATTTTATTTTTTTTTTTTTATCATATAATTATTGATCTTTTTTTTCATCTATATTTATTATTTTAATATTAATTTATAAAATTTATTTATAATTATATATATATATATATATATATACATATTTTATACACAAAATAATGGCAATTAATAATAGCAATAATGATTCCTTTCTATCCCTATCTTCCAGATCTGAAGGCATTGACAGCATTGAAAGTTTTCATAGCATTCCATCACTCGGCGAAAATCTAGGTTCCTATTTCTCGGATGTTCCGAAAAATTTTAACATAGTCCATATCAACGCTCAGAGTATTCCTGCACATTATCCGGATTTGTTGTCAACTTTCACTAGTAAACACATACATGCAATTTTGATATCTGAATCATGGCTTAAACCATGCTTACAGTCTACCTCTTACGCATTACCGGGTTTTCAATTGATTAGAAATGATCGAATGGGACGAGTCGGTGGAGGTGTTGCGATCTACTTGCGTGCTCATATTCCTTTTTCTGTTGTGAATACATCACTAAAACAGGGTAACGCATGTGCTGAGCACCTTTTCATTGAAGTTGTTTTACATCATACTAAACTTCTTCTTGGAGATTTTTATAGTCCTAATCATACAGTTGATTATTTCTCGTCATTTGAAAGCCTGGTGGATCAATTAATACCCTCTTATGAGCATACTTTAATCATGGGCGATTTTAACACTTGCCTTCTTAAAAAAGATTATCGAGCTTCCCGCCTGCAAACTTTAATAAATTCTGCCAATTTAAATATTTTACCCACAGCACCAACTCATCACTTTCCAAATACTAATCCTTCTCTTCTCGATCTAATGATAGTTTCTTCCATTGACCATGCAGTGAGACATGGTCAGTGTCCTGCACTTACATTCTCTTATCATGATCTTCTCTATATATCTTACAAAGTGAGACCCCCTAAAGCTAAATCAAGAATTCTTCTCCAGCGCAACTTTGGAGGTATGGATTTGGACCGTTTACGTGAAGATGCTAATGACATTGATTGGTCTATTATTGAAGATGCAAGTACAGTCGATGAGCAAGTAAATATTTTCAATTCTCTCTTAACCAAGCTTTACGATATTCATGCACCAGTGCGACCAGTCAGAATGAAACATCTACCTGCACCGTGGCTTACGGCGGACATTAAAAAACTACAAAACAAGAAAAATATTGCAAAATCTAAATATATCTCTAATGCAAATGAGTCCAATAGAGAGAAATATGTGAGAGCTCGAAATCGTTGCAACAGAGTTTGTAGAGATAGTCAACGACGCCATATCTATAAATCTATAATGGAAGAAGATGATCCAGTCAAAGTCTGGAAGTTTCTCAAAACCCTCGGAGTTGGTAAAACTAAACATGTTGTTTTTCCCAAAAATATAAATATTAACTCTCTTAATCAACATTTCACTTCTTTTAGTACAATTGATAGTACAAATAAACTAAACACCTTAAGTTATCTTTCCACTTTATCAACTCCTGAGGTTCCTCCTTTTAAGTTTACTCAATTCACTGTATGTGGTGTTAGGAGAAATATTATAGCTATTAAGTCGGATGCAGTGGGTGCTGACTGCATTAGTCGTAAAATGATCATTCCTATAATTGACCTCTTGGTTCCTATTATCACATCCATTTTAAATCGCTCTATCCTCCAAGGTGACTTTCCGTCGGTCTGGAAAGATGCTCAAATTATTCCCCTGCCTAAAAAATCTAATCCTTCTACTTTTTCTGAGTATCGTCCTATTTCCATTCTTCCGCTACTATCAAAAGTGCTTGAACGTCTTGTTCAGAAGCAACTTAGCATGTTCCTATCAGAATATAATTTTTTAAATCCTTTACAATCCGGTTTTCGTCAAGGTCATAGTACGACTACTGCTTTAGTCAGGATCACCGACGACATCAGACAGGGTATGGATGATCGGAGGGTGACGGTGCTGATATTATTAGACTTCAGTAACGCTTTCAACACTGTTGATTTCGACATACTACTTGCTATACTTATTTCTCTTAATATATCTCCTGAGGTGATTGATTGGTTTCGTTCTTATTTGTTCGGACGCCGGCAGCGCATACGAATTGAAGAATTCTATTCTGAATGGTCCTCAATCACTGCTGGCGTTCCTCAAGGTGGCGTGTTGTCTCCTCTCTTATTTTCAATTTTATTAATTCTATCTGTCATAAAATTTCTTCTCACTACCACCTGTATGCTGACGATTTACAAATTTACGCACAAAGTACTCTCACGGATTTTCCTAATACCATCAAAAGGATAAACAATGACCTTGAAGAAATTTCAACGTGGAGTAAACATTTTGGGCTCATGATTAATCCTATCAAAAGTCAAGCTATAGTAATCGGCAGTCCTAGATTATTGCGGAAAATTGATGAATGTAAAATAACATCTGTTTCAATCAATGGAGCTTGTATTGCATTTAGTAAATCAGTCAGGAATCTAGGGTTGGTTGTGGACCAGCATTTATCTTGGGAACCACAAGTAGAAGAAGTTAGCAAAAAAATTTATGCTGCTTCTTCGTGCCTGCGTAGACTGCGCAATTTCCTACCAATATCCACCAAAATTGTGCTGGCAAACTCACTCCTTTTACCAATTCTTGATTATTCTGATATATGTTATCTTGATATTAAAGAGGAGCTTTTGAATAAACTTGAGCGGCTTCAAAATCTTTGCATCAGGTTCATATTTGGTGTACGTAAATATGAACACATTTCCGAGTTTCGTAATAAGCTTAAGTGGCTCCCCATTCGCCTTCGCAGGAATACTCACATACTTCATCTTCTCTATTCAGTGCTGTTTAATCCTTCTACTCCTCCATACTTGAAGAAACAATTTAAGTTTCTTCATGACACCCACTCACGTTCCTTACGCTCCAACAGTAATTTCTTGCTTGAAATTCCTCTTCATTCTTCTTCCTTTTTCTCTAATTCCTTTACTATTAAAGCTGCCCGACTATGGAATTCCTTACCTTTTAAAATTAGACGTGCAAAAGCCTGCACATTTTTAAAAAATTACTTAAAAATTACTATTTAAGCCAGTAATTTTGCCTTTGTGTTATTATAATAATTCTTTTTAATGATTTGTATGTATAGTGTGTATGTATTGAACTTATTTATATGTATATTATGAATGTATGTATGTATATGAGTATTTTTGTACGCTTGTATTATTTATTTATTCATATTTATTATATTTATTTGTATTTATTTGTATGTTTATGTATATGTTATATTTAATGCACCGCCCATGTTTGTACAACTCCAACATCCAAAGGTTGCCTGGAAGAGATCGCTTTTAGCGATAAGGCCGCCTTATTGTACTTCTGTCCTTTTTTAGCTCTTATGTAATGTATATATATATATATATATTTATGTTGTGCAAAAAGTATATTTGTAATATATATATATATATAATATATATATATATATATATATATATATATATATATATATATATATATATATATATATATATATATATTATATATATATATATATATATATATATATATATATATATATATATATATATATATATATATATACACATGTATGGATATATATATATATATATTTAAACGTGTATTTCTGTTCTGCTATAGTTATTTCTATAATCATTAATTTAATGTTTAGACTGCAAATATTGAAAATTGATTTTAATCCCAAATCCAATATATAATACACGGAAATTCCGCTCTAATTTATAGATATATTGGAAACAGCAAGGCAATTATTTCAGGTCCAATGACGCTTTCATTAAAAGTTATATTTATTTAAAGTTATATTTAAATGTTATATTTTTTGCACAATATATACATTTATTTCACCGACACTTTTCTCGTAGGCAGCGCTTAGTATAAAGACAGAGATCGACGCGTAGAAAGAAACGATGCGTGGAGTCTATCTATAGAGTATATAGATGTCTATCTATCCACCCGCTACGTATTTAATTCGAAAGAGCGGATCGTCTTTTTTAACACTGAGTTCTCTCCTCCTACCGTGCTTAATACAGGTTAATACGTACAACTGAATATATACAAATATAAATAATAAATCTTCTTCTTCTTCTTAATGTCCTATGTCCCCTAGATGGGGCAGAGGGCGTCCACAGATATCCTCCATCGCGATCTGTCTTGAGCTTCACGCTTTACCTCGGTCCACGTCATTCCGATGTTTGCCGCTTCTGCCAACACGGTGCAACGCCAGGTTTGACGAGGACGGCCACGCTTTCTTTTCCCTTGGGGATTCCAGCCCAAAGCTTGTTTGGGTATATGGTCGGGACCTCTGTGGAGCGTGTGGCCAATCCATTGCCACCTGCGACGCTTGATCTGGTGGTCGATCGGGCTCTCTTGGCATTTCTCCAACAGTTCTACGTTAGAGATGGTCTCGGGTCAGTAGATACCGAGAATGCGGCGAAGACAGCGGTAGACGAAGACTTGGGCTTGGCGTGAGATGTCCTTTGTAACCTTCCACGTTTCGCACCCATAAAGCAGCACGGATTTTACATTGGTCCCAAATATCTTTATCTTGATTCTTTGGGTCAGTTTCCGCGATTGCCAAACGGGTTGCAGCTGCACGAATGTAGCTCGGGCTTTGGCGATCCGTGAAGCGATGTCCTCTTCAGTACCCCCAATCTCTGCCACGACGTGGCACGAGGTAAGTAAATTTGTGGACGCGTTCCACTGCCTCCGTGCCAATCAGCAATGGTGAGTTGTTTTTTACGCCAATTCTCATTTCTTGAGTCTTCCGAGAGTTTATTTTAAGGCCTATTTTCGCCGCTTCCTGTTGTAGGTCGTTTAATTTTGCTTGCATGTCAGCGTGTGTGTGACTTAGCAGGCACAGATCATCGGCGTAGTCTAAGTCTTCTAAGACATAAGACAATCCCCACCATATGCCACGACGCTTGTTTTCAGAGATGCGAAGGATTATCCCATCCAGAACGACCAAAAAGAGTAGCGGCGACAAGAGGCAGCCCTGGCGGACACCCGCATGCACTGCTACATCGTCTGAGATGAGGCCGTCGTGAGTTATTTTACAGGAACACTTCCTGTAAACGCTTTTTAGTAGACAGATGATTTGGCGACACTCCAAGTTCCGAAAGGCGGGACCAGATGCAGGACCACTTCACCGTATCGAAGGCTTTTTCGAAGTCGACAAAAGTTAGGTAAACCTCACTTTGCCATTCTGATGCCTGTTCCAGAATGATACGAAGAGTGTTGATCTGGTCCATGCATGAGCGGTGCGAACGAAAACCAGCCTGTTCCTTGCGTAGAAGAGGATCAACGGCCCTCGACAGTCTGTCCAGGATGATCTTACAGAACACTTTTGAAGGAACAGAGACCAGTGTAATTCCTCTCCAGTTATCGCACAGGCTCAGAACACCCTTCTTCGGAACAGTAACAAGAAGACCCTTATTCCAATCGCTGGGTAGCTCTTCGGCGATCCAGATCCTTTTAATGAGAGGCGTCAGAACGCTGACAGCAGAAGATAAGTCGGCTTGCAGCATTTCCGCAGTTATCAGATCGATTCCTGGTGCTTTGCCTAACTTCAAAGATCTGACCGCCTTTGCAATTTCGGCGGATGTCGGCGGGTCCGTATTAATTTCAAGAAACCGGGCTGGTTGTGAACTGGCTTGCAGTATGTCGGGCGTCGTTGTAGCTGACAAACGGAAGACCTCTTCAAAGTGTTGGCGCCAGCGTACTAGCTGCCCTTGTGTCGTCACAATAAGCTGCCCGTCCTTCGACTTCAACGGCTTCTTCTTCGACTTGCTGTTACCTGCCAAGGTTTTGGTAGCTTTGTATAACTCCCTCAAGTTACCAGTGTTTGCAGCTTGTTGAGCACGATCGGCAATACCGTCAGCCCACTGTATCCTATCTTTCCGGGTACTGCGATAGATTTGTTTGCGTTTTTGACGGTACTGAGTGTTAAGTTCGGCTCGCATGCCATCGTTGTGAGTCTCAAGCAGTCTGAGGTTAAGTCATCTTCTGTCTTCGATCAGGTTCCAGGTGCGTTGTGACAGCCAGTCCTCCCGAGAGTGAGGTGATTTGTGTCCCAAGACGGCGGAACTAGTCTCTGTATAGGCCACTCTAATGCGGTTCCACTCCTCGTCCAATGAGTCCGAAGTGGCTTCCAGTACAGAGAAACGATTGCGCAACTCGAGTTGGAAGGCCTTACGCGTCTCCAAGTCATGTAGTTTTTAACCTCGAACCTTCTTCCAATCTTGCTGGGTCCTCCAGCCACACGGGCTTTTGCAACTTTAAGCCGGACTTCAGCAACCACCAAATGATGGTCGCTATCAATATCGGCACCCCTGCGGTTGCGAACATCGAGCAATGAAGAACGCCATTTGGAACTTATGGCAAGATGATCGATTTGGTTCTTGGTGACTCCATCGGGTGAGTTCCATGTGTACTTATGGTGGTTGCCATGTATGAACAATGTTCCTCCGATGGTAAGATCGTGGTTCTGACAGAATTCGATAAAACGCTCTCCATTCTCGTTGCATACACCAAGTCCCTGTGTACCCATATGCCGCTCACGATTAGTGTTTACGCTCCCAACTTTTGCATTTAGATTTTGCGTCATGGGGGACATGACGCAAACTATGTCTTGCTTCTTTATGCCACTTAGGGTGGCATTCAGGGCATTGTAGAAGTCGTCCTTATTATCATTAGATGATGCGTTGGTTGGGGCGTAGCACTGGACAATAGAGTTCTTCCGGGCTCTGGAATTGAAACGGGCATACATGATCCGGTCTGATATCGGTTTCCAGTCGAGAATTCTTAGCTGCATTAGAAAGGATGAGCCCCACGCCATACTCACGCACATCTTCCTCATTTTCTTTACCAGAATACAACAAAGTCAAGCCTCTCGGCGTTCTCAGTTCGCCAAACCCGTTTCTCCTCACTTCGCTTAGACCGAGTATATGCAAGTTGTAGTTTAGCATTACTGCGTCTGCTTGGGCCAGTCGGCTGTCATCACTAAGCGTCCTTACGTTCCAGAAAGCAATTCGTGTCCGTTTCTTCATGCCAAAAGTCGTCGTTAATAGATCGGCCCGGTTTCTATTTGTTTCAGTTTCTGTAATCAATGATTTTCGAGCAAGCAGGTGATTAGCCCACTATGCCTTAATCCGATAGCGGGGCTGCCGCTTCAGAGCCTTCAGATGTGCTCGATTTTATTTCGGGTGTCCTCCCTAGTGAGTCGATACTGTTTTAAGGCGCAGTATGCTCGCCCCTCGCCCTGTATCTGTTAGCTCAGCTGCAACTCAGGGTGGCGGTCACGCGGCAGCGTGGTTGCAGCAGGTCCCAGGGGAACGACGGGGACGTGGATAGCTAGGACTGACAGCAGAATGTATTTTTGGCATTTTATAGGTAATGCTGCACTCACCAACAGCGATTCTCACCAAAATATACCCTAGCATCTTCCCCCCCTAGCTTCGATAAGAATTATAAATTCCGATAAGAATTTGTTAATTTTTCAAATAACATATTCAATTTTCCTGAAGTATAGTAGGTTACTAATAAAAAATGACGTGATTTAATATAATTTATAGAATCAATATAATCTATATATTAAGCGAAAAATTTGGATCCTTTTTTATGAAAATTGGGCGGACGGAGGATAATGAATTTTTGCACACTTATAGCTTATGTATATGAGAAGTGCAGAACGCTAATATTTTTTATTAATAATACTGAAAAAGTATATTAAATCATTAAACAAAACTTTACACACACTACCATATGCTTAACAATATAACTTTTATATAAAGTGACATACACGTTGCTATGGCAACGCGTGTTTCACGAGTCAACGGGTCCTCTTGTTTATAGAACTCCTCCATTAAGAGTAGCAAGATTACAAAAATAAAAAAAATACTTAGAATATCAATTCGCCAGTAGCTCAACTACTAGCTTTTTGTATAGATATGGAGATGAATTACGGATCTATATAATATATTACATATATAAAAAACAAAAAATGTTAAGATCTTAGCCCGTCGTGGCTCAGCGGCACATCGTCTGACTGCAGTAGGTTCGATCTCCAAACGCGTTAGGGCAATATTTCATTTTCTATTGCTAGTAACATCACACATTATTCACATTTAATCATTTTTTTTCCTTTTTAATGTGTGTGTAAAATTGTATAAATATTTTATAATTTTACAATTGCAATGAGCAACTTGTACTAAACAACCAATATAAACAATTTACTGTAGCGTTAACTACAACGTTATCGTACCTTTAAAATAAAACTGGCCTAACAAAAAATCCGAATGAAGCCAATTCTAAAATTCTATAGTGATATTCCATATATAACATTTTTTAAGTTTAATTCATTAATCACTTTAATTTTGAACGTAAATGTAGAATATTTTGTATGGATTAATTTAAGTTGGCCTTCCTATAAATATATGTAACCAATGCGACACTAATGCGTCTATGAATCACAGTACATGAGTATATTGATTTATTTGTCTAACAAATTATGTGTATATTAGATAATGAATCAAGTGCAGTTTGTAATTGACAGAAAGTTATATTATATTTTTCGTTGCCAATAATTATATTATATACGTAATAAATAATAAAAGTGATACTGGTAATGGGGTCGGTTCACACTTGGGGGAGTGATTACATAAATTATACTAAATGTTTTTTTTTAAATAGCAAGTCTTAAAAAAACAGAGTTTTAGCACTAAACCCAGTGTGTTTGTACTTAATTGTTTGTTAATTCTTAGCCAAATAGCCTTTATGCTAATGACCCGAATCTCCGTTGAATTTCTATGTCTAATATGAGATATTTTACCAAATGTAACAAGAAAATGAAAAAAAAAAAACAGATTTGTACTGCGTCTACGCAGAGAGACGTAGTATTCTATTTAACTTTAAGTGAATATTGAGTACCGGAACTCCAACTCGCATATACATAAATATATATATATATATATATATATATATATATATATATCTATATATATATATATATATATATATATATATATATATATATATATAATATATATATATATATATATATATATATATATATATATATATATATATAAATTAATTATAAGTATTTAGGTCGAAATAGCAGTTTCATAATATATATTATTAAATTTGAATTATGTTATAATATAATTATGTTACAACAAAATACGGCGATGCGATGATAGAACTTGCCTAGCTGCCTGCAGCGTTTGAATGCCTTGGGCTTAAATTTTGCACAAGAAAATGTTAATATTCAAAATACAGGTGTTTCTAAATACAATATAAAGTTTGGTCTCGGTAACTATCACTATATAATGTGATTAGACTTACAATATCTGCTACTAAATCTAGCGGAATTTTCTCAGGGCGGAAGGCCCTCGTTACTACGGACTACGGTCGCCTTCAGGGTATCCTGGGGTCTTTCCTTATATCTTGTATCCCCGTAGCGTCCTCTTTATTTGCGAGGATTTTAAATCCAAAATGATGTAGCAATTAGAATTTAAAAATATCTAAAGTATGTTAAGTTTTTAAATATATATACTGTTGTTATTTCTACACGTATAAATAAATATTCACACAAAATTGAACTATCAATAATCTGATATTCAATTTGTTTATACAAACTAAGCTCACAAATTAAACCTTATGCATATTGAAATAGGGTTCCGTATTGCGACAACCATGTTTTAGTATTTGTATTTAAGGCATGAATTAATTTACAAGAGAGCCTCAAAAGTGATTTACGTATGGTTTGCAGTTGACGGCATATTTTGAAACTGACAAGCAACGCCGTGAAATAGGACGAAGCGTTAGAGGATCTATTGTGGTGATATTATGATATCATCATTACTATCTATCTAAATAATAAAGATTTTCTATAGTTTTAAAAGATTAATTATTTATTTTTTAAATAATCGGATATCATGTCAACAATATATATATATCTATATATATATATATATATATATATATATATATATATATATATATATATATTATATATATATATATATATATTATATATATATATGATAGATTATGTCAATCAATGCTAATATATTATACATATTTTATACTTGCAAATAGTTTCTCTTGAAACATTCGGTGTATTTGTAAAAAACCGCATTAAAATCAATTGCATTGTTTCATAGATATAAGAATAAGAGTACATCAAGGGGAAGCGATTTAATTTTATAACATATTAATAGGATTTCATTCTTCCTGCCTTTCTTTTAAATGTAGCAAATTTCCACCGCGCTAACAAAATTTTATAAGATAATTTTTTTAATTCCAACGCGACGTAAGTAATTGGTGTCAATTCAAACGGTCCTCGTTTACATGACGCCGCGCCGGGATAAAGTGTTTTAGTTTTTACTTCAACGCCGGCGGCTGCAAAAACGCCACGTGAAGTACGTCTGGAATATATGCTCGAGTTCCGTGTGTGTTGTATTAAATAAATTATATATAAGAAATTTTTGATATTACAAGTATACTTTATACTTGGTGGTTTTTCACAAATTTCTAAGTTATGGAATTGTTAATATTCTAAGATGACTTTTTCCGCCATTTGTATGGATATTTTTACATCATGCCCCCATAAAGGTGTTTCTCATAGTATAGCATACATATATGTTTGATTGAATACCTATACTATTATAGTACAAAAATAAAAATATAAGAGACCATTGTCTAATAGAAAACACTACGGATGTGGGTTTGATTCCCAGTTTTAGAAATGATTTTACGTTACTTCGCTCTGGTACATAAAATATTTCAAAAAATTGGCGGAAAGGGGGAATGGAGTGTCTTAACACTGTATGTGGTATATGCGGGGAAAAGCGATAAGCAGTTAAGCTGTTAGTATATTGTAATTCATATACACTTGTAATTACGTTACCACGCTACCATCAAATATCTCCCTTTATTACACCACAAAGGAACCCAGATAAGGTAAGTAAGCAATACAAATAAATAGCCTCATGAATAATGCGGCGTTATACCGAGGTGTTTTGCTTCATTCGCATTTGCCGACTTAAAATCTCATTTCACAGATGGGTATAGTTTATATTGTGTGTGATAGCTGGATTCGATGGTATCGTCATTGGAAAATTATACGACAATTATTTTTTGGGGAAAGAAAAGGTTTTCTTGGTGATACCACCACGACTCCATATACAAAATTTTGAATTTAGATCGACACTGGTGAACGGAGTTTCTAGACACTCGGCTTTTTCTGTCTATTTCTATTTCTACTATTGACTTTTTCTATTAATTTAATCTAATTTTTTTAGAAAACGTAAAAGTTTTAACGCAGCGATATTTGAACCCGTGCCTGTGAACCTGGAAACGGTTTATGCGCTCTGACCACTAAGCCATCCGTCTACGTTCTCATCAAATTACGTCAAATTTGTTGTCTTTTGTCTTTTACAATTTATTTACGTTCCAGTAGGGAGCTTTGTCGTCATTTGACAAAAGAAAAAAACTATTTATTAAATAGTTTATTCTCTAATCTTGATATAAAGAAGGTAAAATATAGTTTTTGTTGATAATATTTCAATTTCAAATTGCAGATGTCTGCTTAAAACACTTGTTCTAGATACGAAACATTGCCAACAATTACAAGCAGCCGCTAGAAAACGTCACTTAAGCACGAATATTACGGGGAAGTACATAATATAAAAGATTCAAATTACTCAAAGCTTTTATTTTGAATATCGCTGCCTACCTGTCTACCTGTCTACCTGCTATACTGTGGAGATTTCTTTATATAGAAATATATAGATAGTGTAAAAGTGCGATTAAATGGCGAAATTGTGTTACTGTCAGTGGATATTGTGATTAATGGTTGTTACAATAGTTATTAGTTATTAACAGGTGAAGCTTGAACATCGTCATAGCTTAGTGGCTGATTGTCTGATTGTATAGTGATATAGTGATGTATTCGATAATGAAAAGTTATAATACTAAGTCTCTTTCTCTCTCTTCTTTATGCGAATGAAGCTATTAACATTTTTTTTTAAAACAAATAAGTGTATATATATATATATATATATATATATATATATATATATATATATATATATATATATATATATATATATATATATATATATATATATATATATATATATATCCTCATTAATTTCATAGTTACTAGAGTAGAGTAAGTTAATTGCGTGTTATCACTTTAATATTTTGTTTTCAACTAAACTTGTGGTACTAATGTACCACAAGTTTAGTTACGTTCTAGAGTAGAACATAATTAATGCACGAATAATATGCTAATGGCATAAATTTACAGACATTTTCTTGTAAAACGATGAATTATTGTATGATAAAGTACTTAGTAATAAAGTACTAGAAAAGTTGAAATATGTCTAGCCACTTATAATACGAACTTACAAATCAAGTCTTAGTACTTGAAGTCAAGTAGTTAGTCAGTAAGTTTGATTCCCACTTGGAGAGAATGAATTACCTTCATGTCGCCCTGATAACAAGACAAAGCTCGTCTTTTAATTTCGCCATTTTACACACAATATTTCGAAATTTGGGCCCAAAATGGGTAAATGAGTCTATTGGATAACAGTAGGTTTTCTCTGCCTGCTCTGCTTTAAGCGGGATACAGCGTGAAGTTATTACAATGTAATGTCTGATTCACAAGTGACTGCGTGTTACCATTATGTTATATATTTTTTTCAATTTGTTAGGTATTATGAAAAAATCTAATTATAAATCACTTTTGTCAATTTAGAAACATTAATTATAACTCCTCCAATAGGTCAGTGGCGTAGTGTCTATATAACACGATTCCCATCAGGTTACTTTTTGTTAATCTAAATAATTAAATTAAAAGTTCTCACTATAAATCTATTTTATTTCATGCAATTCATGCAAAATATCTTATTAATGACTTGATATATTATAGAATAATGTACATTTTTATGGTATATTTATAAAATTTATTAAAGTTATATATTTATTATTAATAATAAATTCGCAAAACAATTAGAAGGTGTCAAGAACGCTTCAAGTGGACTTTCTTCGCAGAAGAGTTCAGAATTTCAAGGTGTTATATCGTTACAAAAGCTTTAACTATAAGTCACTTAAAACATAATAGTTTTATCGAAGAGAAACATGATAATCTACGTGAAATGTGGCGACCATTTTTTTTGTATGGCTTTTGAAACGTTGATTTTTTGTATAGATTTTGTCGTTAATATAAAATCTAATACAAAATATAACTTTTTATTAATTCAATATTTATACTATTTTCTAGATCATTTTTAATTTTTACTTTTCAAATATTATATTATTATTCTTTTAGATTTACTTAAATGTACTTAGGGCATGTCTCGGAAATTGGGCAGAAAGTGGAGATCGGAATATCTTAACTCTACGTCCTTTGCTTTTTACGGTATACAGCAAGAACTTCAAAAAAATATATGGACTTTTTGTTCACACAACAAAGTTAAAAAAATCTATATTAATATTTTCTAAAATACCGCTTTCAGCATTATCGTACCTTGTTATAAGGACAACAGTACGTCAAACGCTGCATCTCGCCTGAAGCCTGCAGGTTGACGCTAACTTTAAACTACGACAACAAACTTAAATAATAAATCATTTACGCCAAAGTGAAAAATGGTTTATACTGCTTAACTTACTATAAACTTTAAATAAATACGGGCAGGTAGGTACTTTATCGCCATTGTGAGGCAGTATTAAAAGTCTGTAAGCGCGATAGTTGTTGGTACGATTCTCGAATGAGGTAAATTTTTATTCGTTGTTTTTATCACTATTTTCTCAATTAGACAAACAGATCCTTGGGTCAATACACTCCGTCCTCAACTTTTGCGCTCGAATTCAAGATATTGTGTGTTAAGTAGTGGAACTCAATGGTTATTTTTATATAATATTCTTTATTGTACTAAAAAACATATCTATGCTTATCGAAGTAAACACAGCACACAAAGGTAGACTTATCTGTATAGGTAGGTATAGGTGGTCCTCTTCCAGCCAACCTCTTAGCAGCAGGTAAGAATATAGTACATATAATATATATATATATATATATTATATATATATATATATATATAGATATATATATATAGATATATATATATATATATATATATATATATATATATATATATATATATATATATATATATATATATATATTATATATATATATATATATATATATATATATATATATATATATATATATATATATAATATATATATATAATATCTATATATTATATATATAATATATATATATATATATATATATATATATATAAGATGAAGATAAAGACATTTTCTTAATTTTTGAATTATTATACAATTATTTTTGAAACGCAGATAATTATTATAAGGTATTGTGTGTTTTATGGGGCAACTCAATATTTACCCAAGCTCACGTTCATCACGTCTCGTCGTACGGTCTTTCCTGTTAGACTAATTGTTATTAAAATAATATACTTTTTGTCCGCTAGCGGCGATGGTTAGCGTCGTTTAAAAGATAAACAGTGACCTTTATTGAAATTTATCACTTGAGCCCTGAAATTGTTTAGAATGGATAAAGTTTACTTTACTTTCCAGTTTATGCACCATCACGCATATAGCAGGGCAAGCAGAGAAAAAATTATATAGAGACACTCTTCTCCGCTTTCTGCCGGAAGTAAAGTGGCGGAACTCAATTACAGTGAGACACTCTACGACTACGAAACTTTAAAAAATTACCCTTGACCCTTTCGTCAAAGGTTGTCTGTCAGAGATGTTTTAAGCAATAATACCGCACTTGCACGCACTGAATCTTGTAATGTTAAAACTTGTATATTATCCTTTTTATTCGCTTGGTGTGCTATAAAGTATTCGAAGGTGGTAGCTTCTAGTACGACTGACAATACTGAAATTTACTGACATTATGTTAATTGACGATTCGAAAGTGCTTGTAATAGCCTATTTGAAAAAAGAATATTTAGATTTTTTTGATTTTATCAAAGACTCAAAATATTGTAAAAATATATATTTACATACATATTCCTAATGTTACTTAAGCATTACTCCATTATAGCCGAATCTACTTTAAGAAACCTACTACATAGGTACAGCGAGTGTAAAACTTAATAATGTGTAAATTTAAATTTGTAATTATATCTCTCCCCTTGTATTATTCTTAGCGTCGAGTTGCACATCGTCACACATTTACCATCAAGTGTAATTGTAATGAACAATTTGTAAGGCGACAACTGTTATTGTTACTGCCATACAAATTTGTGTTTGAAATTTGTATTTGTATGTAAAATATTAAGAGTACGTCTATACTCATACCTCTGTATTTGCTTTTAAAATAATTATAATTTTATTTCTTATTACCCTTAATTAACCTCTTAAGGCCTGAAAATTGAGTGGAAACTGGAGAACAGAGTGCCTTAATACTGTGTTCCCTCTACCCTGTTATATGTGACAGCGGAAATAGCGTGAAGCTGTAAAATACCATGGCTACTTATTTTATTTGTTATATTTATATGTACTTTATTAGCTTACTTAAGCTTAAAGCTTAGCCAATAAATTACTATTAATAATAAATTAAGCGTTATTGACTTGTACTGAGCTTAGACGTAAGAGAAATTTCAATTTACAATTATGTTTTGAAGTCTGCTTTACAAGGACGTTTGAGGGTCGTAGATGTTTCCTGGAAACTATTAGAAGCCCAGTACAAAACAAAATTGCCATAGTATTTTATACTTTTGATAAAGTGATGATTACTAAGAAAGTATTTTCCTTTGCAAAATATTTTGAGATATTGTGTAAAATACATATATATATATATAGATATATATATATATATATATATATATATATATATTATATATATATATATAATATAATATATATATATATATATATATATATATATAATATAATATTATATAATATATTATATAATCTTATATATTATATATTTATATATATATATATATCTTCTCTTCTGGCATTAGTCCCGGCTTTTTGCCAGGTCTGCCTTCCGACTAAGAACAATCGGTCATATGAGTGGCGAACGTGGTTTTTGTGGAGCGACTTGGCCATCTGACCTCCAACCCATTACTGGGGAGAACCAGAAAGGAAAGGGAATAAGAGGCAGAAAGACTTGGAATATAGGGGAGGGACACCACTTACATGGATTGGATCGGGTTACTGAAAGTGGTGGCTCGAGTCCCGGGGTCGCGTACCCGTATTGCCGGAAACCAAATATCGGACAGATAATTGGCTAGACACCCTCTGAGATGCCAAACGCCACGCGGTGTTCCCAGGCTGGTCACCCATCAAAGTACTGAACGCGCCCGACGTTGCTTAACTTCGGTGATCGGACGAGAACCGGTGTGTCAACGTGGCATGGTATATATATATATTATATATATATATAATATATATATATATATATATATATATATGATATATATATACCATATATATATATATATATATATATATATATTATATATACTATATATATATATGGTATATAAGCTATATTAGATATTATAGCAAAGTTCATTTATGTTTTCATTCAGTAGTTTTGCGTGAAAACAAACATTCATCCAGACTTTCACATTTATAATATTAGTATAAAGTAGAATTATTACAAAATTAATTTTAAACGCATTAATTTAAAGTTCAAAGCCCATACATTCCATGTGCACTACAATTGCAGACCACGTATTGTATTCGATTTTAGTAATCAGTTTCAATTTAACAAGCTTCGACATATTTTTCTAATAATAAGAAACGAAAGGAAAAGTATATTTATTGTGATCTTTCATGTAAATAATGACTGTAGTTTAGACAAATAAACTAAAAAACTAAATGCTCCATACTGCACACTCATTTTAATAATCTTTACTTCCAGGGTAACTTCAACACCTTCTGTCAAGATTTTAGGTGAATTATCAAAATATTCAGCAGCTTAATTTATGCAGGTAGTTTTCAAGTGGTCTTATATCAACAATACCCAATTCATGAAATGATTTACTTTCCCAAATACCTACCGGGTGCTGGTTAATTAGAAGTCTAAATGCATCCTAGTCGTTACTACTATCCAAATTCGTATTTATTTATCTTCAGTAAATACACAGTTTTAGATTTGATTTCGTGCAGTTGCTGCATCATCTGTCTAACTTCACCGGATTTCTGGGATGAGGTAGTTCTGCCTTAATAATGCATATACACTGAATAATAGCAGCCAATGGCATACTGAACTGCAACTGAGGCCTAAATGGTCAGTAAATCTAGTCTAGTGCTCAACCGTTTTGCCTTGAACGGATGCCGATATAACGAAAATTATCCTTGGTACTATTCAATTTACAAATAATAATTGACTGTTCGCAGTGTTTTCCTTTTGTACGTAATGTTTTTTGGTAAAATAACGTAAATTATTAATAAAAAATGGAATAATAATTACTATTATTAAAAAAAATTGTTAGTTAACCAAGCTACTGTTGTCTTGACTGTTTTTGCTGGCATATTGGATTTTTTTACAGAGCAGGTTAGGCAGAGGGAAGCTAAGTGTGAAGACATTTCATTCGCCACTTTCCGCCTTTCAAGATGTTTCATGTTTAATGGTAGAACATCACGTCACGCTTTATATTGTTTGTTACCAGAGTGAAGAAAATGAAAATAGTTAATTCTCCCCTCATGGGAATCGAACCCTCAACCGTCGCTTGTATAGGATATGTAATATTAAGTAAAATTTAAGGACACTAACACCAACTGCTCCAAAATGCTTCATAAAGCAAAATTTATTTATAATTTGTACATGAATACTTCTTCATAATGAACCCCTGGCCACTGTGAGTGACATTTAGGCAGATAAATGGGCAGTATTATTAAAATTTATCCTTGTCTTGAAATTGATCTTTTTATTTTTAGAATGACAATGGGAGGCTGTTCCCAACGGCGCACATTTTTCTCGTAACTGATTTAGAAATTTTCCTTTGTGGCTATAAAAATAAAAAAAAATGCGATAAATTACTCCTCTCTCCACATTTTTAGGTCAATTTACCTGTTTTGTTTTCTACAATATATATTAATTGTTAAGACGGATTATTTGTTACTAAATAATAATAATCATAATAATAATACTTTATTGCACAAAAAAAATATATAACACTTCACAAACCGAATTAATGTTGGTAGTTATAAAAAAGTCAAAATACTCTATAATCTGGAACACATTTTTTACTTCTGGGAACTTTTGTTTATTTGTGGGAGATCGCCGCCATACTTCGTCCGACTAGATTGAGAGACTAAAATATATTTTACAATATAGTTCTCCAGCTACCCGCTAAAGATAATCATTAAGATTATATGCCAGCAAAACCTATTCTATACATATAATAAAATTGTAACTAAATCGCTCTCTGTACATGTAACATATATATAAAAAGTGTTGTTAGGGGCATTTATAAATGTAATAGAACCTAAAACAATGATTATTATAATTTTTGTTTTGAGCACGCTAATCTCAGCAACTGCTTAACCGATTAAAATGCTATTTACCACTGTATTATGGTAAACTTCTCATAATAAGTTTGTTTTTTTTGATAGGTTAATAAATACAAAAGCAATATCGATTTAAAGTAGTTTGTGCGGACGACGAAACTGCTGCAAAATAACTGTTTTATTAAAGTGGCAGAAACTTCAAATTTATTTTCTTACGTAGACGAAGTTGCGGGCGCTAGCTAGTTGAAAATAAATTTAATAGATAACTATAGTAGTTATTATGGTTATTATAGCATGGCAACTATACACATCGAACAGATATTAAAAATAATAGTAAATAAAATTATTGTTACTAAATGCAACACACTTAAACACTACCTGAAAAATAAAAATGTAATATTTTCATTAATTTAGAGTATGTAAATGAAAATTTAAATAAATGAATGAAATTACTTATACGTACATATATGTACATATATGTATACCTATTTACTATTTAAAATCTATTATTGTGCCAATTTGGGTACTTTTTAAAATTAATTGTATAATTTTTTGTTCGATGTACTTAGTAGTATTCTATTTACTTTATTTTTGCTTTTAATGGATTTGATTTGATTATTGATCTTACTTTTAATATCAATATAACATGCAAAGAATATGGAGTTGAGGAATTGTACCTTCCATCATCACCTTTTACGAATGATCCAATAGAACACAATTAGACCTTTTTTATGACCATTTCATATTTGAAGAATTTCTCTCATAACTCCTAATTGTTGAAGAGTTGTGTCTTCTGTCGTCATCAGCTTATTAATGGTATCATGGATGGTGACTACTAGAACAAAATATATGCTTTTTTCTAATAAATTTTATACAACACCTATATAATGTGAAGGTTTCCCTCGATTTTCCTGGGATTCCATCATCAAATCTTGCCACGGTGACAAAAGGACCACCTCAGGAATACCTTCTAGCCTCCTTCTAATAAAAAAAATATTAGTCAAATCGGTTCATAAATTACTGAAATATCGAGTGACGTATATAAAACGTACCTACTGAACATAGAACCTCCTCCCTTTTGGAAGTCGGTTAAAAAATGTATCGACTGGCACCAACATCAAGAATAATGGATGTAAAATAATTAATAAATAGCGATATTACTATAAGTGTGTAATAATATATACGAGCAAGTATAAATAATTTCGTTTGTTTTAACTTTTTACTAACTTTTTATTTTTTGTTCAAATTTATATTTTGGAATTTATAGTTTGATATTTGGGCTAAGTATATTATGGAAAACAGTTTATTTTTAATATTTTTTTACCAGCCACACTCTATGGATACATTACCAACACGCCTGTTCTCGTCGGTGGCTCTCATATTAATTATCGTGCCATTGAGATTGTGTGTTTGTTTATAATAGTGAATGAGTGACTGTATGGAATGAATTTATGTATGAAAAATGGGATGTGTTATAATCCACAATTCTGACAAGTTTTTATCTATATTGAAACCTAAAATATAAAATTGGAACCGTCATTTATTGTATCCATCATATGTCAGTTTCTTTCCAGGTTAAACAAAGTATGCACGTTTTGAACTTTCAATTTGGCCCGCTTGCTACAGATACTATTATAAATGGTGAAACAAAGAAAAATAAATCTTATTATCTTTACAGAACTCACAAATTGGTATAATATAAAAGAATTTTATAACTTCAAAGTTAGCAAAACAATACACGTCTCATAATAAATGAAATGTTTCATAACAAGATGATTATGTAAGCGTTATATTGAGTTTGTTGTATGGAAGCTTCATATTGGAATCAATCAGCTCGGTAGAAAGAGTCAGCTAAGTTTTCAAAACTGAAAAAGTTTTCAAAACTTTTAAAATGAAAATTTATGGAGACGATTATAGGTACGATTTTTACTTGAATCCGGCCGAAAAATATAGAATGGAGAGTTTTCACAATAGGTTCTCTCTGACTTACCTGCTATACGCGGGTATAATAAAGTGTTCCGACACTCAATATACTTCTCTAAGCCATCTAAATTGAAGTGTGGAGTGATATGATCAATAGATCCTTAACAGTTAGCCTTAATAATATTATAGTTATTTTTCGAAACATTGCACGGGAAAATTGGAAAATTTATCATGCAAGAACTCCCGTGTAATGGAATATTTAGATGATTTGTAGGCGAAATTTCAGCAAACGACTAAGTCATCTTTGAGATTTTAATTTCCTTTAATTCCTTATTCCAATATTTTGTGTTCTTTCTTGTAAAATGTTTTTTTTGTTATTATAGTCTAGAAAGAAAGCCGTTTACTTGCGAATTGAATGAAGAATATATATACACATATATATATATATATATATATATATATATATATATATATATATATATATATATATATATATATATATATATATATATATATATATATATATATATATATATATATATATATATATATATATATATACGAGATATAGGATTTGTATGACTGTTTGGGAAAAAAATACAACTAGCAATGATAAGAAAGTAGAAGTTCGTGAAAATATTATAATTTTATGCACGGCTTAGAAGTAAGCCGTAAGTTATAGGAAACGTTAACTTTGACTTTTTTATTGAACTGTAGATTTATTTATTATATGCTACATAAATAAATATCGAGAACAGTTCACAGTTTCGAAGAAACTGGAAGAAGGTCATGTAAAAAGCATATATGAAGAGGCTAATGATCATGAACAAGACGAAAGAGGTATGATGACTCTCTCTCTGACTACCCCGTTAGAGATAAAGAGTAATATGTTAATAAATTATAATTTATACTTATTTGTTTGCTGAAAAAAGCAAATTTTATAATAAGTCCTTTCTTAATTTTTTTCTTAAAACTAAACGCGTTTCCTTTTAAGGTGAATACCTCATTAAGCTTTAAAAAATTACGCAAAATAAATATATTATAATAAAAATAAAGCAGCTTATTTTCTCCATAGTACGGATGGTATAGGGACCCTAGTGGGAATCCAAACTACAACAAGTAAACATATATAGTAAAAACTATACACATCACATTATTAAATATCAAGTCTCTAAAAGAGAACTCTTCCATAAAGTAAATACCACATTCACAAAACTTTAAATAAAAAAAATGTAACTAATATCTTCAAACTTTCAGAAATGAAATTAATAATTTAAAAAAAAAAACGTATTTAATTAATATGAATGCATTGAAATAATATTCCCAGTTACAGCTAGGTTTATACAGAGGAATATTGGCCCTCCGCCTCCACCTCGCCTCCCTCGCAGACGTCAAAACAATGCTAGAGCACGTCAAAGGCAGGTTTTTATATAACGAATTGCCTTCACATTGGATACGCGAGGAATAATATTAAAATGTGTACCGTTTTGTGAAAAAAATATTGCTTTATTTTAGGAAGTATATGTTTTTGTATTTTTGTGTTACACAATTGTGTTATGCTTCATCTGATCGTTTGAATTGATATCTCTCTCTCTTTCTCGCTTTGTGAGCTCTCTATCCTTTTATTTTATATACAAGTAAAAGTATTCAAGTGTTACAATTATTTTTATGGATAATTTTATTTATCGAGCCCCGAGCTTTACCCAGTCATATTGAGAATAAGTAATCGATTTTATTAAACATTCTTGAAATATTTAATAATGACTTAGAAGCCATGGCAGTATAGAGAAATAGGATCTGACTGTAAGCATAATGAGCTTTATATTGACTATACGTCTACAATTTTGGTGGAAAGTAAAAAAGAGTGAGTTGACACTAGGTAGGACACTACTTGTTGATAGATCACAAAAAAAAACGAACTAACAGCCACATTTTAACAGGGCTAAAACGATATACGAATACGATAACAATATTCTATGTTAAAAACTTGGTCGGAAAATTTTTACAAAATAAAAAAAATGTTTTTTGTGTTGGTACTCGGAATAAGATAGAGCTATGAAATCTATTAGTATTGTTGTCTAACTTAAGATTATTCTGATCAGGGCTTCACCTGCTCTTCTTCAGATCGACGCGAACACTTACAGGCTAGCTCAACTTTATTCATAATATTCTCATAGATAAACTAATTCGTCCCGGGTACGGGTACGGGTACGCGTACAGACGTCCTCACATTTACAATCTGACGATATTGATACGTAACTCAAAGCAATATTAGGTACTATTAAACAAAGCAAAGTCATTCTGTACCTGAAAAGGAGAAATGAAGAGGAAACCTAGTTAACGCCCTTCTCTATGCCTGAAAAGACGAATACCAATTATACATCATACGTTCCGGAATTCGTTATTGGAGGACATACAGTTTTTGAAGCATCACCTTTTTTCTCGATAAAAACAAGATGCAATTCTCTAAATATAATAGTCGACTGTTTTCTTTAATATTTTGTAATGCTTAACTATCTATAAATAATACAAGAAAGCTTGGATTTACGACAATTTTCTAACATCACGTTTAAAGTAGCCTTTCCTTGTATACAATATTATTAAAACCTTTTTGGTGAAGGTTTTTATAAAAACGAAATTCTGGCCAGGTTAGGTTAGGCGTTAATATAATTGTAATGAAATATTTACGCGTCAAAATAAAATGTATGCATAGCTCAGTTAAAATCAAACGCGTATACTCTATTATAGACTTTATGTATGTACAACACACAAAACGGTTATTTCAAACCATTTAGCACATAAACCCTCTAACCAACTATTGGCATTCTCATTTCGGACGCAAGCTCTAATGAGCTACTTAGCATAAACTAATAGGTTTAGTTAACGTGCTGTAAGTAGCAATGCTATGTACAAATGTAATCTATATTTTCATTTCAGCTACAGATCGAGTATACATGCATAATCGATTGAAACGATTAATTGTTTTACATACGAAGCAGTTGCAACTTTAATTTGTTTTTTTTTTCATTTATTAGTTAAAAACGGCTGTCTCGGCAAATATCTGTCTGTATATTATGTTTAAGCAGTTATAGATTTAAAAGCATATAAGTTGTAAACCGTTTTTTGTTTTGTTAACTAACCTTATAGATTATACTTAAATTTATTTTTGTTCCTACTTATTGATTCCTTTGTGTATTTATGGTATCATGTATGTATATGTACATACGAGTACATATGTTTTTATGAGAATAAATGTCTTTAAACCTAAAACATATGAAGCAGGAGACTTAGACCTGGCCACTATTCTTAACCTTGGTATAGATTTAAGGGGCTCCTTTGAAATGCGCATTGATGATCGACCTCTCTCTACCTAACCAAATTCAGATTGATACTCAAAGTGTCGCCTCCGAAGTACGTTCTAGAAATGAATTATCGATTCGTTATCAAGTTGCATCTAGTATTCATATATATATATATATATATATATATATAATATATATATATATATATATATATATATATATAATATATATATATATATATATATATATATATATATAATTTGCACCATTTGCACCAGGCGACTTTAAAACATTATTACTTTAATGTAAAATTTAAATAAATTTAAAATTGAAAAATTTCACTCGGTTTTTACACTTGGTGAAAATTTCTGTGGCTTATTAGGTTATTTGCTACCACTTTAAATTCAGGGCGTCCAGCGAAAAATCATAAAATTGAATAGAAATGATTGTGAAACCACTTCGATGGACGCGATGATATTCGCGGTGAATTTTAATACAATGACGATTGAAAATTTACTACAAGTCACGTCAAAAGTATGCTTAAATTAAGTAATTGCAGGGTTTAAATTTAAGAAGCTTATCAATTTGAACGTTGATGTCAGCATAATAATGAAATGAAATCTTAAGCTAATTAATTATAATTTTTTAATTCAATATTGATGAACAAATTTATATTTTTACCCGACTTATCAGTGTATGTATGTATGCTTTGACCGATTTCGATGATTCTTAAGTCAATCGATTCGTCTTAACCTTGTGAGTGTCACAAAACGAAATGGAAAATAATAATAATAGAGAATATACCACTATCGACAATCAGATGCAATATTTAAAAAAAAATTGCTAACTTTGGTCAAGTAGAATCTTAGAGTCGGTTAGGTTTTATAACGATTTAGTAACGATACAGTTGTTAAAGCTATGTTCACTAATTTCTTATTCATTTATGTAGGATTTTATTACTATGCGCAGGGCTAGTAGCATAACCTAGAGTATGTGGTATGAGCGCGAACTGCGAAGCATACGTTGGGTTCAAATCTTGAAATAATTAGATAGGGAAATTTGCCATCAATAACAAAGCGGATAAAAAAATATTAACTAACAATAAAAATTAAGTCCCTTGTTCTCTCGAAAGTACAGTCAACTTACTATTAATTGAACAATTTTTAATATGTTATATTTGTACCTACAGTTTGTACAATAGTGTTATTTAGATAATTATAGTTAATAAATGCCAATATTATTTATATATATTTTAAGTATTTTTTCGATTCCCACTCGAGGGATAGAATTATTTTTTTTCCTCTATTTGTTTAAATAAATAATAAAGAGATACATAGAGAGAGAGAGAGAGAGAGAGAGAGAGAGAGAGAGAGAGAGAGAGAGAGATAAAGCGCAGCGTTGAGTTACGCTACTCAACACGCAACGTCTCGAAAACTGGGCGGAAAGTGGGAAACCGGATGTTGTTCTTAGCTGGATGTTGCTGTTTGGCTTAGTGTCTTAACTAATGTGAAATTTCAATTAATGAAACTATGAATAATATAATCAAATTAATAATAAATATAATATTAATTAATGAATAATATATGAAACTATGAATAATATAATCAAATTCATATTAATATCTCTATAACTTTTTGAAATTAACTGAACAAAAGTGGACATTCGGAATCAGTACGTTTCTATGCAGTAAATAGAAGAAATCGAAATATAAGTAAAAAAAATTGTACCTTATTAAAAAATACACAATCACAATTACATTATGTACATAATATGTACGTACATACATACATAATTATATGAGATAAGCATTATCTATGATGAAACTCCACTTAATTAGTACGAAACTAATACTTCAATGAATAATTCAATATTCCGATATTATAAATTTATTTAGTATCTCTATGGCACAGTAGATAGATACGTGTGTAATATTATTATTCACTGTTTATAAAAGTGTGGGTTCCAATATTTGCCGGAAGATTTAGATTTTCTTGTATTGTTTTTCATGTAGGTATTACGAGGACATGTTTCATGTAGGTATAATTATAACTTAAATTTTATACTGTTATGGAAATTTTGAAAATCATGTCATCATTCACGTATTTTTTTAATAATAAATTGATAGATATCTTACATAAATAAAGAAAATTTGGAGATGTTCGTATATTACTCTTGGCAGAGTGGTTGTGATCAACATGACATTTAATTTAGTGGGGCAGGTACACCTCGCTGTAAGACATCCCACCATATCTACCTGCTTGACGTCATTCTGGTGCACTCATCAAACAATCAATGAATGAACCAATCTTTATTGCACTTACTCAAATAACATAAGTTGATATATAATAATGTGTTACACAGTATAGTGTATAGGTGGCCTTATTACTCTAAGTGATCGCTTACACGCAACCTTTTATTCGCAAAAATCTAAACTAATAAACTATAGTTGGCGGATAATGCATAAGGATGTTTGTGTAGTTATAACATATACACATACACACACATAACACATAGATTTACATAATTAAATACGCATAATACTTACATATGGTCTACTTAAAAAATTAAAAATTATATACATATATAAACACATATACATAGATATATAAAATCATGCATATTTATATGCATAAAAACATAAACAATAACCTTAGATAATACTCTTTGAGGTGACACTTAAAGATGTTAAGAGACGATGAATGTCTAATATGGCGTAATTACTCGATCCATAGTTTTCATCTTCTTAGATCTGAACGATTCACTATAGCACTTTGTGTGACCACCTCCAGGACATTGTCATATCTTGAAAGAAGATGGAGAGATTGAGAATTCCTGGGTTCCTAAGGAGGGTAAATCTTTGCTTGAGGTATGAAGGAGTTGAAAGCAGAAACAGAATGGAGTATAACAGAACGATTGCATGATAATAACGTGGAACATGATAATATCGAGTTCGAATAAACCATTTGATTCGAACTCGATATTGAATTATATGATCATACTTCCTCATTCAAAAAATAATTTTTTTTTATCAAGTCCTGGAGGCGCTCTAGTTACTTCAGCAATTGCTGTGACAAGTCCAGGTAACACTCTGCGTAATCAAATATAGGAAAGAGAAGAGTCTGAGCCAAAGTTTTTTGGTCAGAATACCAGAAAATACCTTGAGGCTTAATTTCGCTACTCGAGGAGCCCATGTCTTTGAATGAACTATAGATCCTGATACCCAGACTTCTCACAGAACTCAAGCATTATAGAATTAAGTAGTGAGAAGTAAATTTTGGAGAGTTGCTTTGCGTTATCGATGATGCACAACTAAGGTTTGTTAGGATTAATTTATAGGCCACATGATTTGCTCCAAATCTGCAAATCGTCAGCGTAAAGATGATAGGGTAATGCTAACGAAGGAGTTATGGAGCTTATAAAGATGGAGAAAAATAGCGAAGTAAGTACACCACCTTGAGGTGCCCCAACACTCTGTGGATAGTATGAAGACTTATATTTATAGTCATGTATAAGTCCACTAGTAACATCATTTGGTCATTCTATAGTATTCAGGAAAGACATTATAGGTGACGATGTAAGACTTTATATATAAAGGTAAATGAAGTTTGTTAAGACCCGTTAAAATTTCATGAACCGTATCTAAATATGCGCTATATATATATATATATATATATATATATATATATATATATATATATATATATATATATATATATATATATATATATATATATATATATATATATATATATATATATATATATATATATATATATATATATATATATATATATATATATATATATATATATAAAAGGAACATAATTATATTTTTGAGAAATCCTAATGAACGAGGAAATATAGTAATTAGAACGTATTGATTTTTTTGTATTTAAAATTAGATGAAGGTCACAACTTCACACACGTCACTGTGACCGTTATGATCCTTGCCGTCTGATTTATAATTTATTCTTAGTTTTAAAGTTGACCCGATTTCTAGTAGTTCAACATCAGTTGTTTTACATGTTAATGGAAAATGGTTTTAATGTTTCATTATTTCCTTCAGCTGGACTACTTTGATTCAGTACCAGGTGCTAGTCTTCATAATAAATTATAGTCTAGATCCAATCGTCAAAGATGTGCGTAAATTAAATACGGTGGCAGCGTAGGATCCAAAAAAAAAAAACCAAATCTTTAAAATATTTTATTAAAAATTACAATTTAAACTAATAACTAAAATAGCGTCTGCTTGCTCAATGTGAGAAAACAAGAGTGAAATAATTATTTTAATCTAAGCTCGGGGAGGCTAAGCGATCCCCGGGTAGTGTGGGAACGTAACACGTATACAAACACAGTTTTTGTTTTTGTTTAGTATTTTATTCGTTTTTATTCAAGCATCAATCAAAAATTTCCACACATATTTCCAAATAGTAGCATATCTATTAAACAATTGTACCTAAGCGCTGATTAAAATGCAGCTGAGACCAAAATGATTGGTTAGTAAATACAGGCTCCGTGTCCAACATCGCAAGCCTAATAAGCCGGCGTAACGCAAATTACTCGGAACCTCCATCCGACGGTATTAATTGATTTCCATTTGATGCACCTGTGTCCTTTATTGTATTACGATTTTAATTGTGCTTTATTTTTTGTACAAAATTATGAGATTTGCTTTTAAAGTGTGTGTGTTATGTTGTTATAATGTTACATTTTTATACTTAAAGAAAACATATAAAAATTTGACCGCAGCGGGATTCGAACCCGCGCCTCATGGAAACCGTCCAAGCGCTCTAACCACTAAGCCATGTCGTCCTCACGCTGCGTCGAAATTCTTATATGCAACTTATTATGCTTTATGATAATTTTTTTTATATATGTTATGTAAAAGTTATTATGTAAATTTTTTATAAAAAAAAATTATATGTTTTCTTTAAGTATTTTTTCTATCCTAAGTGTGGATAAACACTTTAAAAATCATGAAAATATTTAAATTTTACCTTATGTTAATATAAGATATTGCGTAATAATAAGTCTAGGACGACGACTTTAGTGCAAAATTGGATGATATCAATTATTTTCTGACAAATAGAATTTAAACAGCGTCTGACCATTAAAGAGCGTCCATTTACCTAAGGTACGCACTACGGTATACGCAATGCCTCGACGACTGACGGAGTATACGGAAATAAATAGAGAACAAATGTATGTAAGAAAAAAAAAATATTTATATATATATATATAATATATATATATATATATATATATATATATATTATATATATATATATATATATATATATATATATATATAATATATATATATATATATATATATATATATATATATATATATATATATAAATATATATATAGCCATTAGAACCCTTGTATTTGCATCTATAGAATGAACAAACAACTATTCATTTCTCTATACATTTATTATAGGATAATATCCGACGCATATTGACTTACAATTTAATTATCTAGTATATTTTTCTTTCACGCATTTACCTTAAGTTAATCACAGTGTATCTATAGTATAGGTATACTTAATACTTATATACTCCGTGCTCCACTTTACATCCGACATTGCACACTAGCTGTTTGCTAACCAAACCTAAAATTTTACTTACTGCTTGACCAATTCAAAGGCCTGGGAAACAGGTAAAAAAAAACATTTTCTCTAGTAGTTACTTACCGAGCTCCAAATCAACGGTCAGTCAGAAACAAAGTAGCATAGCATCTGTAAACTGACAGTACACTGTACGTTTTTAGAATGAATATACATATAAGAGAATAATTATAATTAATTTACCATGAACTACCATAAACCGGAGGCTTCACCCATGTGATCAAATAGAAATAAATAAAGAGTTGTGTATGACAAATGATACATGCTAAGTACTTGGGGTCTGATCGCAGGGAGGGTGGGTTACATTAAAAAGATTAACATGAAGAACCATGGACTAAAATCTTCTTCAAATTAATTGGATATGGAAAATAAAATATTTTTCTAGATTTTTATCCAGCCAGTAGTACCTGCGTAATTTATCACCTTAAACGATATAAATATATATATATATATATATATATATATATATATATATATATATATATATATATATATATATATATATATATATATATATATATATATATATATATATATATATATATATATATATAATTGTATTAACTTCAGGAACGCAACACAATATCTCTGAGATAGATGGTGAAGGAATATATTAACACTATGTTCTCACTAGTACTACTATAGTTGCATTAGTTTCTATTTCTACTTATGTTAAGCAGGCCATTATATGTTCTATTTCCTCTAGAAAGAATTAATTATATTCTATTGGCCGCTATGGTAACACAAAAGCGGAAAGCAAAGTGGCCTACACACAATCATGGCATTTTCCCTACCTTTCTGAAATAAAACAAGGTATTAACAATTATTTACTCCCCTCCATACATAGATATCGAAAGGGTATTAATGCACAATTAGATGAATCAGCTAGACAAGTTATAGCGGATAATTAAAGAGACCCTCCATATGGTGCCATACAATATGGATAAGTGCGTAATGAGATGTATAGGGGGATCCTTGCGTGAGTCATAGTGTAAATTGCAAGGATAGTATGCGTATATATGCATATATGTATATATAAAGGTACACGTCATAGTGTTGTTGTGAAATATTTAAATTATTATATATATTTTTTATATATTTTTTAAACTATATATTTAATTTTAAATCATTTTTTATTTTAAACAAGTTTCCTTACTAAGTAAATATAGTGAAATGGTTTAAAAAAATAATTATAGACTCGTTTAGTCCTAGTTCTAAGAAACAAACAAAAATAGTTCAAACTTAAAACTATTAGCCTTGCTTAAAATAATAACATTTTACCTAATTCACTTGTTATTTATTACATTAAAGTTATAACGTTTCAACGTAGTCGTTATTTAAGATTTGTTCATAGTTTTGTTAAATTATACTAAAGTACTCAACGCAAAAGCTTCGTAATTGTTTTAATTACTTAAAATAATTTGAATTTGTGAAACACCGTGGGAATTTTGAGAGATATTCTTTTAACTAGCTTTTAATTTCGACTTTGCCGGAGTGGCTTTGTAAAAAATAATAAGAGTTAACTAATACTAAATGTCCAAGGGAACTATATTGATACGATTATTGTACAATGTACATAGTATAGATTATAGCCTTCCTCGCTAAATATTATACAAAAAAAATAAAAACGAGAAGTTTCTGAGATAAGAGCGTTTAATCAAACATACTTTTCAATTGTATTATATTAGTACAGTAGTAAAAAATTTCAAATAAAAATTTTTAATATGGAAATGTAAAATAACGCTGTACATCATCATCATCGTCACGCAGAGGAAAGAAGATTATCATAATAAGAATTCCATCTCAAATTAAAACGAAGGCCGGACTGTATGCATTTTAGTTTTTCTATGCCTATCTGCTTATATCATTTGCATAAAACATATAATACTACCTATATGATACTATTTTAAATAGCTTCTTAGCATATATTTATTTTTCAATTGAATTTACCAATCATCTTAGTAGGAATCGATACAAAGAAAAAATGAATCGAATAGCAAATGTTGGAAATGATTCTTTAAACAGTCCAGTCCAAAGTAGACATTATCCAGAGCAGTTCAGTCGGTCTTCAATCAAATTAATTGGCCTACTCAGATAATTACAGTACATTTAATGGTTTCGGGAATATAGTTACACCTGAGCACGTTTCCATATCTGGATTGTTTAATATGCTTTTATTATAATGAAATTTTGTGTTTATTTTGGTAGCGCTGAAAGATTGCTAGGATTTGGTGAATGGGAACATAATCAATTGTGTTGATTATTATTATTGTTGGTGTTTTAATCACAAATTTAGATAATTATTTTGTAAATATATATGAAGTAATATTCAAATAGCTTTAGCTTTCTCGCATTTAGTAAGCTAAGCATAGGTAACATAGCGTTAAGACTGTCTGCTCAATTTCCAAAACATTTTCTATTGAGTGGTGGAACTAAACGTCGCACTTTGTCTTGCAAACAGAGGAAATATATGAAATTACTCAATTTCTTTATCACTCGAAGAGCTAGAATCGAATTCACAATCGCCGTGTTTACAGTCAGACTCTGCGTTGCTACACCACGATGGTCTCAAAAGGTCTTATATTTAATTTTATTAATATTTTACACCAATTTTATGCCAATAAAATTATGCGGCGTAAAATTGAACACTGAATATATACATAAATAACTATTAATATTGTCCATTATAAAACTAGACAGAAAGAGGAGAATAGGATGTTTAATACTATTTAACACTTAACACAACAATTAATATGTTCAAAATTTATTGTTACTTGAAGCCATTTTTACATAGCAACTATTTGCTATGTGCAGAAAACTTTTAAAGTTACAATAAATTTACAGAAGCTTTTCAAATTGAAAATGATTTTATAGTGTCATTTAGAGCAGATTTCTTTTTTCAAATTTATCATGTTGTTAATTTCTACAATAGGGTTTTACTATCGTTAGTAAATAATTAATAATGGTTCCTTGTAAATAGTTCGCCACTTACAACAGAAATTGCAACTGATCTACATAAATGCATTCAGAACGCATAGAGCTAAAATGTTTAAATACCAAAGACTGAACTAGTATGAAAGCACGCGACGCACGTCTCGAACTTACAAAGTTTGGTAATAAAACATCGTTGTTCTAATATTGCTATATAATGTTCGTCGCCTTAATTTATGCCGCTGCTAAGTCATAAGGTAGGACAAGGCTGCCTAGGGATGTAGAGTTCTAGATGAATATATTATAATTGTTTTTTAGCTTTATTTTGTATCCTGCATGTATGTGGCAGGGTAGGCAGAGGACACTTGGTGTTAAGATACTCCGTCCCCTGCTAGCCATGTCTCGTGACATTACGTGCTCATTAGTGGAACTCAACGCTGCGCCTTGTCTTCTTACTGGAGCATAGAAAATGAAAAATTCAGTCACCCCGAGTTGGAATTGAACCCTCATCCGTCGCGTTTACAGTTAGTCGCTATGCTAGTATGAGACGACGCCCTATTATATTTAGGCACTTACAACACTAAGGAAATATATATATTCAGCATACCTATAAAAAAAGTAGCCCGTACGGCCAAAATCTTATACACTTGTTACAATTTATTTTTGTTGTAAGCGTCACATATTATACATATTTTCTCAATGAAATAATAATATATCTATGTAAAATTTTCAAGAAAAGAAAAATTTTATATAAAACTGATTGGGTTGGCTTTAGTTTGGCTAAATGTTCTGGAGGTAAAAGCAATTTTTTTAACGCCTGTTCTTGGTCAGTTTACATCAAAGTTTGAAAGCTGGTCAAACAGTCCGAGTATTTGCAGGGATTATGAGGTGTTATATACCTATGTACATAAGGTGCGAGTTTACAGCTCGGAAATAATTAATTTAAAAATTTAAAAAATACGGATATTAACAACACAGAACAAGACTATCTGAATACGACGAGGAGCGTATAACATTAATATGGTAGCATTTTGTCTATTGTAATTTGTTTAAAATATAGAATCAATCTATTTATCACAAAATTCATGATGTAATATAAAAAAAAGATAATATTAAAACGTTGTAATTACAGTGATTTTATATAAAATAAAACAAAGTAGTGCGCAGGGCACAATGTCTGACTGTGAACGCGACATTTCTGGGTTGCATTCCCACTAGGGAAAATTAATCATTTACTTTTTCTGGTATTACGAAACGTGATGTCTTAAGAATTGGGCGGAAAGTTGGCAACGGGATATTCTTAACACAAGATTTCCTCTGCCTACCCTGCTTGATGCGGGAAACAGCATGAAGCAATTTTTTATTTTTATAAGTAAAACTATTGTAAGTATATCCAGAAAAGCTATAGCCAAGACGCGCGACTGCCAAGTAGCGGGGAAACTTGGCGATTTATTATCATACTCCTTTCTTAAAGTTTCAGATAAAACGTTAGGCGGCGTAAGCTGACACGTCGCACGCGGATGTTTTAAACTATTATCATCTTGTTTAGTTTAAAGTAATAAGAAATTAAAAGCTATACAAAAATAAATAAATTAAACGGAAGATATCGCAGGCTTGTATGCTGTAGTAGTATTATAGTAGTATATTTGACTGTACGCAAGATGTAGAGATTAAAGAAGAACAAACGAGATGGGCATGAGATTTGTGTTCACCATTATATTGTGTCATTTTTGGATATATGTATTCGGATATATATATATATATATATATATATATATATATATATATATATATATATATATATATATATATATATATATATATATATATATATATATATATATATATATATATATATATATATTATATATATATGATAGTGTGAAGGAGCACAGAGCAATGCTTAACTCAAATATAAGCTTTTTTTAAATATAAATATTATTATCGTACAGTCAGGTGGACAGTACCCTTTTTGCCTTATAACTTTTTGATTTTCTTATCAACAATTTTAATAATATACATTTCTGACAATTTATATAGGCTTGAGAAGTATCATTTTTATCGCGAAACTCAACGATTAATTCAATTTTTTAAATTTCACTCTCTACCAAACAAAGGAAAAACATATAGAAAAAGGAAAACTAATTGATTATATTACCCTTAGATAATATAAGCGTCAAACATGACAATAACGTCGCCAGGAGCAGATCGCGGGCTGATTGGCTATTATGCAAATACGCGTCCGTCGCCTGGGCTTTACACCAGTAATAAAATGCCATGCCGAGCATTTGATAGCGGTTGGTTGGATCAATTAATTTCGTTCATTTTTCCATAAATGTTTTATTATGTTTAAAAATCGTGATTGATAATCGTGGTATAGTGATTGATATTGACCTCAAGACCGACATTCGGGGAAGATAGAGAAAACGAGCGCTACATTCCCTACATATCTTTTTCGTGTCGCCATCAAATACAGTGAGGCCTTTTTACGTGACCTTGTTCCGGTACCATTGATGTTGTGCTCTCAGAGGACAAACTAGGTATTTTATGACTACTCTCTCTTACATTACTTATAATTATTTAGATTTTATTATTTATTACATTTAGATGTAGATCTTTAATCTCTATAATAGTCATTATATAAAATAATAAATAATGATTATTATAGAGCCATAAAGCGTGATAATAATTGTTATGTCAACATAAGACAGATAAAATATTTTATTTTCAAACAGTTTTTTCTTATAATAAAAAGGCTTTATTCAATATATCACATTTTGTGAATAATATAAACGAATGAGTGCTATAAATTCATATTCTATTTCCAACCTAAAAACATTCTAAGCGCTATATGATCCTGAAAATTGCTTTTTTTCAGTAACAATATAGAAAACAAAAAATCGAAGGTAGCTTGATAGGTGACTCGAATAAAGGGGTACATTTATCACGTCAGACCGTACTTAAAAACTTCCCTTCTGAATGGTCAAGGGGCCGAAACGAGGTGTTACGAGGGACTTGTATCGCCTGAGGCTTTTCTTAAATTCTACAAGTTGACAATTTCAGGGATAAAAATATGTATGTTTTAATCTAAAATATTATAATATTTTATACACTGTAATTTAACTTAGACTTACATTTGACATTCTTCGTCTTCTTTCGAGTATCACTGCGACCACTGTTGATCTACTGTGATCTACATTTGACATTCAGTCAGTCGATGGCTATGAGTTCTATCCTCTCTATGGCTATGAATAAAGATTCATTAAACTCCGTATAGTAGTTTTTGCGTAAAATAATCCTAGATAATCATGTTTTTGGCTTCTATCACTTGTATTAAGACCCTCGAAAATTTATTTTTTTGTTTTAATACCACATACAAAATTGGACCCTTGAAGTTTTATTATATCCCGGCCTCCAAGCCAAAGGGATGTATGTGCCAAAATGTTATTTTATTTACGTTTTTAAACATAAACATACGCGCACCAAATCAAAAAGACACTTTTTTATTTACAGTGCACCATTAATAAAGAAAAAATAAATTACAAATATACAAAACGATACAAAAAGCATTGTTCTCATAATAAAAAACTAACTGGTCATACCTAGTACAAAGAAATAATTATAAAAATAAAACTAATCCTGGTGACATAATAACTGCTGGTGTAATCATAACTTGAATAAATACAAAAGAAAATATGTATAGGCGATATTCTAGCGAGGTTGTTACAGTAACAATGAAGTAGACTGTGCATAGGAGATTTAAGAGATTTAAATCAAGAAGATAAGTGATAATAGTCAAAATATCTATGGAACAAGAAAGAAGCAGATACATTAATTTAGTGTTTTTGTGTATTTTTGGTTTTGATTCATATTAATTAACTGTAATTGTTTTAAAAAATAAAAATCGATCTCATCATTTTTGTCTTATTGTTTATTGTTTAAAAAAAAAGGTAAAAAAAAAGAATGTTATTTTCTCTAGGAGCATCAATTTAGCAGAAGAGACAATTTGACATTTAATTCCGAGGAGAACGCCCATCTCCACTGTCCAAGTTATTCTTTCTAGCTAACCAAATACAAAATGATTCTATTAGTGACATTCTTAAAGTACGTTCTAGAAATTAATTAATAATAGTTCCAGATATACAGAGATCTCTTAGCCTATTCCTGTTCAGCTCGTTGGTGAGTTCAAAGTTAACTTTGAAATTATGAGTTTGAGGGGATATTTGTGTCCCATGGAACTGAGACTTCCACCAGTATTACGCATTTTAGGCCTCTAGAGTAAAGGAAGTTCTGGTCCTATCTGGACGATGAAACATCAGCTATCCTCAGGGAGTTCCTCCTCCAATTAGGATTCTTAAATTAAGAAAGTTTTTTGTGTTGATTTTTTAAACAAACCTTTTTTCACAAACTATTTGTCGTTTCCTGGTTGTAATATTTCTTTGTGCTCTTGTTATTGAAAGACCAACCGCTCAACCGTTTGTTATGGCGCTGTGAGTAAGATACCTAAAAGTACCTTACATGCTTCTAGCAAATGCTTAGCTGTTCCTACTGTCTCCTTACGGATGTAGCAAGACTTTAGATATGATATAATATAATGACAATAAAATAAGCGTTACGAGTTATCGAACACGTCTTTGTAAAATCACACACAATATCTCAGGAACCAGTACCCGTTGAATTAACATGGACCTATTTATAGAGGAATAAAGCCTATATTATATCACGGTAAGGGACTGTGTGTGCACTTTTACAATAGGAACCCAGAAAACGTCCGAGAATGTTTTACATCACAATTTAAAAAAAGTTGTAAAAAGACGTTTGTGTGTTAAAAGTTATTACCTTTTGAAGATTTTATAAATGATAACACGCCTTGAGAATGAAATGCTCGTTCCAATCTATTTCAAGCGTATCATTGTCAACAATGAATAATTGTATAATTGTAAGTGACCATATATATAAAAAAAATGTCCCGCTGAGTTTCTTACGCCGGTTCTTCTCAGGTCTGAGGCATTAACTTTAGTGAACCGTTGGTAATGATTTTGACGTTAAAAAATGAATCGTGTATTCTTACTTTGAATTAAATTATTTCATTTTGAATTTGTTTCTTAAAACTTAAAATGCACTTAAAATGTGCCGTTTGTGACAAATGTCAAATATGCCAATAGCTTATTATATTTTTATTACATTTCAATGAACTATTTCATATTTCAACTGAAGGATACCCATTAAATGTCATGGTAATAGCATTTGTCAGTTCTATACATTTATCACTAGAAGTACCTATCGAGGGTGAAGCAATTTTTATTTCAACTAATTGAAAAACGGATATACGTTTATTCGTAAAAGCGTGAAGTGGAAAAGCCAATAGATAGACAATTTTACTCAATATATCTATATATATCTAACGGTTATAATATATCTATATATATCTATATCTAACGGTTTTTCATTTGTATGTTAAAGAGAAATAAATAAAATGGATACAGTTATAAGTGGCAACTTTAGTATTTCTTTTGCACTTTGGATTTGAACCCACTGTCACGTTCATTTAAATACGTCGTACCAGATTCACTGTGTCTTCATAAATAGGCGATTACTACTTATACAACACATATAAGCAAGATTTTCAATTAAGACCTCTAATAACTTCCGTTTCCGCTAATTAATTATATAAAAATCAATTAATGCTTTCGGCTGGAATTAACTCATATACAACTGTTCAATACACGCTTGTATTGTATTTCAACGTTTATTTATTTACAATATTTATTTACAATTTATACAATTTTTAACGACTGATTTTTTCACATGGCTACATATTTAGCGGATGTGTCTATGTTGTGAAAAATAGTAACACACAAACATCGTCGTCTTTCAAACAGGACTGGCGAGCGAAGCCAGATGAAATGTGGCTTTGTAATGAAGACATGCCATTTCTCCTAGATATATAGTAGTACCAAAGTATTTTTTAGATAAGTATTTTTTTGGTAAGTATTCATTTCCTCAGTTCAGCATAACTTTGAGATAGCCAATAGGAAAATCTAGTAAAGATACAGAGAATAGATCCTCTATTTTAATTTGTATTCTTTATATAAACTTCTGTGGCGCATCGGCACAGAGTTTGACAATAAACGTGGCAGCGTAAAGGTTGTAGGTTCCATACCCACGTGAAATGAGTGAAATTATATATATATATATATATATATATATATATATATATATATATATATATATATATATATATATATATATATATATATATATATATATATATATATATTCAACAGCACTTCCGTTTGACGCAAGCATCTGATTGAGGTTATATTGTCGTTTATTTCGGAAAAAGTTACATGGACAAAGGGAATGCGGTCTCACGCTTGATTTATAGTAGTCCTTCCTATAATTTACAACCATCATTCGGATTACCGCGTCTTTATCTTATTAAGACGTAAATTCATTGCTGCTTTTATTTCACTTTATTTGTTCCTTTTACTTTGTAGAGGCTATAAAGGTTTTATATGAATGTTGTTAGATTTAATAGTTTACTAGTTCGGTTAGCTTTAGTATTTAGTGAAAATGGGAGTAAAATAATCAACAGATGGGCAACCAATGGGCAGGATCAGACAAGTGGCATGTGACATATAGCATGTAGCATGTGGCATGTGGCATGTGGCATGTGGCATATGGCACAGTTAGATATAATAGAACAGAGTGTCACTAGAGGGGAAATACTTTCACTATTATATTTTATATCATCTATGAGCAGAAATTTTTGAAAATAAACAATATTTTGTAATTTTTCACGAAAATATAAAACATTTATTCAGCAATAAAATCGAATAATGGTTATCTTTAGACAGCATTGTGTAAACAATATAAGATAGCAAGTAATGCTAATAGCACACTGAAATATAAAATAAATATCTTATTTCTTGCATACTGCTTTAGGTTTAAACAAATTACTTACATCAATCCTGTTATTTATTTTCTTTTTTTATGATAAAGTTGTTCATAAGGCAAGAGTTATCAGAATGTAAAATATCCATTTTATGTATACTCCTCCTAAACTAAAATTGTAAATCACATTTTTTTAATATAATAACTATTTTTTAAATAACTTAAAATTAAAGATCTCATCTCAATCTCAATCTCATCGTGGGAGTATTTTCTTCCTAACGTATAATTAGAGCCAAATCAGTTCGCTAGGACATCATATTTAATACCCCCACGTATAATGTTCTTTGTATCTATCAAGTATAGGCAGGTATCAGCTGTGTCAAATCTGTGTTGGTATCTTGATTTAGAAGCACTTATAGACTATTTAAGTGTTTATTAATTTATTTAATGGAAAGCAGATATCCAGGCTTACGTTGTAGAATATTATATATAGAATAGTATATATAGAAATTATGACTTATTTCAATCGCCACAGTATCAACTATGATCTCAGATATTATTTACTGAGCTTTGAGAGTATATAGATGTATAAGTATTTTAAATGTTTGTGTGACTTTGAGTAACACCTGATTGAAAAGGAATCATGATTGTGATTGAATTTTTACAAGGTTTTACATGATTTATCCGTAATATGTATCTAAAAACTGTTTACTAATTATTATTTAATATATTTTTATTTCGATATCTTACGATCCATAATATATATATATATATATATATATATATATATATATATATATATATATATATATATATATAATCTTTGAGGCAATTGTGGCGTAGTAGCTCATCATCCAACTGTGTATGCGATGATTATAATGTCTATTCACTCTCGGAAGAATGAATTATTTTAATGTCCTCACTCGGTGTTGAGTTCCACGACTCAACACGCTCCGTCTCAAAAATAATGATTTCACACCAGCTTCTCTCGGCTGATCCTGCTATATGTGGGATAAAGCGTGAAGCTACAAAAAAAAAAGAAATAAAAATATATCTTTCTATAGCACTATAACTCCAGTGGAACATGGCAACATAACAAAACTATCGTATGACAGAGTTTTTCTAACAAGTAAAGTTGTAACAAGCGGACATCAAAGGGCAAAAGACATCGTTATCTTCTAACTTCAGTTTTATAACCGAAGTCTATAAAGAGCTGTAACTCCATGGTATGGCCATGGGATAGCGTTACGTTTGAAGTGTACAATTATTTATGGCTGGATCGGGTTTCCTGTATGTACTTTTTTGGAGTTTTGTTTGATTTTTTTTATATGATATATAAGTTGAAATTTTATCGTTTCCTAAAGATGACAGTTTTATTATAATTGTATGGGGAAATGTTGTTCTGTAATATTTTAAGTGTTAATTACAAATATATATATATATATATATATATATATATATATATATATATATATATATATATATATAATATATATATATATATATATATGTATATAAGAGGAAGGTGACTGACATACCCAGAGATCAACGAGTTCAAACAGGTTCCAATAGATAAAAATTATTAGTATTAGTATGAATTGAATATTTCAATTTTGGAAAGTGCATATTGTGTTTTTTACGCTATAAATAGAAAAGCTAGAACATAATCTGATTAATAACTATGTGTTAATTACATATACGTTAACGTTTTAGTGTCGACATCCAAGAAACATATAGGTATATTGATCAAGATTTTGTTATAATAAATAATAGTGATAAAAAAAATGATTAGTAAATCGTAGAATTGCATTGTGATGTTGGTATAAAAATTTAAAACCAACGCGATCTAGCTAACTTAAGCGGGCGAAGCCGCGAGCGGGTCGTTAGTTACATATAAAGAATTTAAAGTTTCACTTATAATAATTAATTAAAAATATTTCAAGTTTAAGTTTTGATTGAAAGTAATAAAGATTTTTAATTTTAATTTTGTTTTAATAATATTTAAGTGAAAATTTTGTCTTATTTTCATATTTATTGCATATTTATACACATACCTATAGAGATAACTTAGTGAAACACTTTTTGTATTTTGTGTTAACAGATGAAAATAAAATAATTTCTTCCCGTCCCCTTATAGTCCACATAGTAAGGTAGGCAGTATACCCACATATAATTTCCAGAAAAATTTCTGAAATTTTGACTCGAATACATGATAAGTTTTTTCCTCTATCTTTTCATCACCACAGAGTTATTCCATGCCTTTGTTATGTTGCTTTTTTAATTTCTTTTTAATTATCGATGGAGTTTATTCGGTGGCATGGTACCCTTTTTTATGTTTGGCTTGTAAATATATAAAATATAACAGTCTTATTTTTGTTCTTTATTGCTGTTTTTTTTATGCTTCCGGCTAGCATACGTTTGTCGTCGACAATGACTTTGAATATTGTACATACAAGTGCCTTGTTAGTGACTAAGAATGCATTGTAAGCTGAGTGACGGAACTCAGCGCCGCACTTTGGGTCACCAAAGTAGACAAATGAAAATAATTCATTCACACTTCCGAGTGAGGATTGAACCCACATCCATCGTGTTTACACTAAGACACTGTCACTGCACCACAATAGCCTCTATTATATGTATTATTTATTTATTTCCTTGACATATCAGCAATAAAATTTAACTTATACATTAGCATTCGCGTTATGGACAAATTTTGATATAATTTAATACTTGTATCATTTACAGGCATGTAAAGTGAAGCGTTCATAAAATTTTCCACATAGATTACAATAAAAACATATAAATATTTAAATTGCAAAAGAGATTACATTAAAAAAAACAAAAATAATAACAATTAAAGCAATAAAATAGTTATATTTAATATAATATTATTTATTAAATAAAAAAATACAACATATATGCAACAATATTTATTTTCTTCTAATAATATAACCCATAAGCTATAAGTAAGTAAGTAAGTAAGTAAGTAATAACTCAATAACGTATTTGGTACTAATGAAAATGGATTTAATTAATATGACATGTGACGTGCCAAATTGTTGTCCCATATGATGTCAAGTGTTTAATTATACACTAAGCGCTAGCGACTAGAGATCTCACAGAACTAATATTAATGAAGTCTATTTTGTGGTATAGAGATGTCTGTGTTCGATTTAATATGAAATTGATAATAATATACATTATTTTATTCAAATTTGAATATATGATTCATTTTTTGAATCTCAAAAAAGTATACCACCGGTTCACTAAAGTTAATGGCTCAGACCTGAGAAGAACCGGCGCAAGAAACTCAGCGGGACATATTTGTCCTCTTTTTTTTTCAATTCGACAGTTTACAATTTCACAATTATTCTTTTAAATTGTGATGTAAAACATATTTTCTGGGATCCTATTGTAAAATTGCACATTTTTTATAACCATTCCATTTTGAAGGATATATTGGGACTCAACTGTCAATATATTAATTTCCTTAATTTTTTCTCTTAAGGATTCTTTCAGGCTTAAGTTATAGATTGAACGAATAGCTCGCTTTTGTTGGACAAAAATTGAATTAATAGCGGTTGCATTACCTTAAAGTTTAATGCCGTAGAACATAATTTACAATGTTCGGACTTGCCTTAACAAGTCCAAGAAAGCGCAGCGTTGAGCGGAATTAATTATTACAAATTTAACATTGATTTATAATATATATATATATAAATATATATACATATATGACTTATGGGATCACTTTCCCATTAAGAAACGATAGATTTAAAAAACATAAAAGCGAAAAATTTATTATTTATATTTATTATTTATTATATTATCTCCTTGGCTAGGAACTTTTGATTTAGATATAACTATAGTAAGCAAAATTGTGGAACCAAGAATACTATGTTTTACTACTCTGCAAAACAATTCATAATTAAGGTAATTTGTAAGACATATAGCTTACCATATTCTTCCCCTAAGTACTATTCTTTAATACTTTACAATTTCCTCACAATTTAGAAACTGTTATAAATTATAATTATAGATTATATTATATGTCGTGAATAACGATACTCTTTAAAGTTTCGTTCGTTGATTACTTAGTAGGGGTCGACGCAGTTGGTATGTATTGGTATGAATACATATATATATATATATATATATATATATATATATATATATATATATATATATATATATATCAAATAAAAACTCCAATTCGCTGCACAGTAAATACTTTATTCCACTTTTAACACTTTTATCGGCCAACTAGCATAGTTTCCACTAGACAACTTATGACTTCGATGGTTATCAAACGATTGACCCAGGTCCTCACTCAATAATCAAGAACGCTGTTTCAACCCCACCACTCTCAATCCTTTCATCGGAAGTTGTCATAAAAGAGTGGCGGGGTCGAGGAGAGTTGCCATTTAAGAAAAATAAAACTACCTTTTATAAAATTATTACATTCGGCCATCCTACGAAATGTGTAGCCTCCCGGTACACTAAAAACATCTCTACCAATAAATTACTTACTAACTTAAATTACTCATTATTTTGAAACCAATGGAATAAAATATTAATTTAATTTTGATTTAAAAAGTATAATCTCATAAAAGTAAATAAATACTCTAGGTCGGTTATGTACATTTTAAAAGATTTCTTGCTACTTGTTAAATTATACAGTATTTTGTAATAACGCATTTAGGTATGGATACAATATTATTTACAAATTAATGAGTTAAAAACATTATAGATGTTAATTTGCTTATTGTTATTTGTTATTTGCTTGATTGTTAATACGGAATAATACAAACTAAATTATTTGTATTTCAAATAATTATTATGTTTTAAGATTAAACAATGATATGTATTGCTTGCGCGAAATCAGTTTTAAACAAAACCTTATATGTAAATCAATCCTACTATTTATAACAAAAAAAAAACAAAATTAGTATAGGTAATTTTAAATTTCATACTCACATTCATTAGATTTAACATTTTATTGTATCTTATACTTCTATTAAGAGTAATAAATAAAATAATAATATTATAAGTATGCGTACTTCAATTTTCTATGCGTTTTAATTACTCAATATTGAATGTCAATTCGTAACAACTGGCAAAGATTATGTCTAGTAGTACTCATCTTTATAACTACAAGAAGATGAACCACTCGTTTCACTATCATGCACTTCTATAACTTTCACATTAATCCAGGGTCGAATTCCACCAAAAGCTATTACAGATTCATAAGGCTTACCTCTTTCAGCAAAATCTGGAATATCCGTTACTTGATAGCGATCATTTTCTAATGCTTGAAACATCTTAAAGGGGCTTACAAATTTAGATAGGAGTTTAGCACCTTTTCCTTTATTACCGTAATTATTTCTTAAAATCTTAACTAGATCACCAACTTTGTATTTAGGTGCCTGAGCCCGAAAAGCGTCATGTCCACGTTTTTGAATATTCTGGTCCATTTCTGTATTTGTACTGATAATACTTACACATTCGACATCGTCGTGTGCTTTCAATTTCCATTTTGTTCGCAAGATCGTCGCGCATTCTAATGCCAAGTAACGCTTCAGTTGGAGTCTATAGGGAACAAATGACCGCTTTTCTGCCTTTTCTGTCTTTGTTATAAGACCAGTCAATACAAGCGCTCACATATTTCTTCACAAAGTGCCTAAACTTGGAAAACCAGTACTGACTTTAGACTTTTTCTAAAGTCTTACTTTAAATTCTTATTTTAAAAAGATTTACATATTTTCCATCTAGCATTCCGTGGAATAACCAAATGTATTCTGCCATCAAGTTTTCTATACACGGTACAATTTTTACTTCATAATTACTCCTTATTTCTTTGCATTCTTTGTCTTCTCGGATTTTAGAATTGTAAAAATCCGAACAATATCAAAATCCGAATAATATAACAATATCATCCAGCTAGTTGTACAATAAGAAGTCAGTTTTCTTGTTCCATTTTATAAATATTAACATATGGATCATCATCTGCTGTAACAGATAGTGTGGTGTTTCTACTAAACGTCGACATGCAACATTTGGATGCCAGCACGAAATTCTATGTCAAAAGTAAATTCAGAGATTTGTAACCACCGCCTTGTTATTCGCGGCAGCAAATCTCGTTTTATCAAGATGGTTCCAAGTGCCGCGCAATCTGTACAAATTTTGAAGTGTATACTCTGATGAGTAGTGTTAGTATAATCTCAGTTTTTTCAAGGAGCACACGACATCCAGTGTTTCGTACTCATAGGAATGAAGATCCTTTTCCTCAGGTGGGGTCTGCCTGCTAAAATAGGCAACTGGTTTTAAAACTCGCGTTTCTTTTTGCTACTGCATTAAGATTCCTCCTGTGCCAAGAGCACTGGCGTGTGCAATTTAGTCTCCAACTTAGTATCATAAAGAGCTAACACTATCTATAAAGTATTCTTTGCGCAGCGAAAACGTATTTTCTTGTGCCTTGGACTAAAACCAGGCAGAAACTTTCTTTCTGCAGATAAGTTAATGGTTGGGCAACTAATCCATAATCTTGGATGAACTTGCGACAGTATCCCGTCAGACCAAGAAACTGACGAACTTCGTGAACATTACGAGGTGCTGAAAATGCTTTGATAGCTTGAGTTTTTGCGCTACCGGATTATATACCTTCTGAAGATACCTCATATCCCAAATAGTCGTCATTTTGACAATTTCATAGTTAAGCCAAATTCTCTCAACAATTTCAAAATTTCCTCAAGTTGTTCCAATTCATCAACGAATGAGATGTCATTCGTATTCTTGACAGGTATCAACACATCGTCTAGATATGCTAAAGCATATTCGTATCTTTTGCTTCCAAGGATCTTATTTATCATCTGCTGAAAGACAGCTGGAGCATTTGCCAACCCGAAGGGCATCCGTTTAAATTCGCAGTGCCCATCGGGCGTGATGAAGCTCTTAAGATGTTGACTATCTGTCACTTGGTAATAACCAGAAGCAAGGTCAAGAGTTGTAAAATAAGCATTTCCGCTGAGATTAGAGATCTGATCTTCTATTAAAAGGAGAGAGAAACGACCTTTCTCTGTTCTATTGTTAAGAGCTTTGAAGTCTACGCAAATTCTTTGCTCACCAGTTTTCGTCCTCACCATAATGATTGGACTTGAATAATTGTAATTTGACTCTTGAATTATATCGTTTTGCAGTAATTCATCAATAATTAACATCACTTGTTCTCTATCCGAGTGTTCATCAGCCACTACAAGCACAGTGATTGATGCCTTGAGGCAACCTTATATAAGATTTGTATAATGTACGAATTTCCGATTTTCTAAAACCTCTCACTACAGGCATATCATCAAAGATCTTGGACAATTTTAAGAAAGCTGCTTCGCTTTATTTAGTAAGACTGCATTCACTCCCGAAGTCTATGTATGCTTTTAACCAACCGTCATTAAATAACAAACGATAAATATCATCAATTTTGTTACATTCTGAGCATAACTCTGTATTAGACAAATTCAACATGAATTTAAATTTATTTGAATGATTGCAGTTGAAACACGTAATCGCGGAACTATCGCTTTAAACTGTATTATGAATATTCCGACAAACAAATCTTTTGTAATTGCCTGCTGTAGTCAATCGTTTCGGTGTTTTACGTTCCTCCGTGGCGGAGGAGTATCGTCACTTGTCGTCGTTGAAGTAGACGACGTCGAAGGAGCTCCTTAGTCTCTACTTTCCTCCATTTTGCGTACTTACGCTTACTTGTAGAGTCGAGGTGGCGTACCTCCAACTTGGTCATCGTCCAACTTTATATCGAAATGTATTAAATCCATAGAATCATGTCTGAATCTCTCTTATTTACATCAAAGTTCACTCATTTCTTACAGTCCAGCAAACATCATTTCTCAGTCAATCACTATTCAGCGAGCATCATTGCTCACTCAATTACTATCCAGCGAGCATTACTGCTCACTCAATCACTATCCAGCGAGCATTACTGCTCACTCAATTACTATCCAGCGAGCATCATTGCTCACTCAATCACTATCCAGCGAGCATCATTGCTCACTCAATCACAATCCAGCGAGCATCATTGCTCACTCAATCACTATCCAGCGAGCATCATTGCTCACTCAATCACTATCCAGCGAGCATCATTGCTCACTCAATCACAATCCAGCGAGCATCATTGCTCACTCAATCACTATCCAGCGAGCATCATTGCTCACTCAGTCACTATCCAGCGAGCATCATTGCTCACTCAATCACTATCCAGCGAGCATCATTGCTCACTCAATCACTATCCAGCGAGCATCATTGCTCACTCAATCACTATCCAGCGAGCATCATTGCTCACTCAATAACTATCCAGCGAGCATCATTGCTCACTCAATCACTATCCAGCGAGCATCATTGCTCACTCAATCACTATCCAGCGAGCATCATTGCTCACTCAATCACTATCCAGCGAGCATCATTGCTCACTCAATCACTATCCAGCGAGCATCATTGCTCACTCATTCTCTATTCAGCGAGCGTCATTGCTCACTCAATCACTATCCAGCGAGCATCATTGCTCACTCAATCACTATCCAGCGAGCATCATTGCTCACTCAATCACTATCCAGCGAACATGTTAGTTTTCCATTGTTTCGTCACTCAAAGCGAGTAATTCCAAAAAAAAAAAAAAAAAGATATTAATACAAATAATTTAAAAAAAAAAAGGAAGTAAATGTTTTATACAATTATAATGTTTCATAAAAAATCAAGTAGAAACTTCAATTATATTTTTCTCTTTTAGATCTGGCCTGTATATCTATAAAATCATATTCAATTACCCATATTCAATTACCAAATATCATGTAAACGTCTAAAGAATTCAAAATAGGTAGTATAAATATACATTTAGTAAATTGAACATACGAGTTAAAACCACATTTAATTCTTTATAAATAAATCGGTAAGTCAGTTGATAAATATTTTTAATAATGATGTAAATGATTATAATAAAAAGTCTTATGTTGTACATATGCATGATTTGCATTTTTGTAGAATACCCCTGATCAAATGTGATGCTATGTAAAGGTGTGGTAAGTATTTGTGCATTACCGGAGGGTAGCCTCGATCAAATGCAATGCTATGTAAAAGTGTGGTAAGTATTTGTGCATTACCGGAGGGTAGCCCCGATCAAATGCAATGCTATGTAAAAGTGTGGTAAGTATTTGTGCATTACCGGAGGGTAGCCCCGATCAAATGCAATGCTATGTAAAAGTGTGGTAAGTATTTGTGCATTACCGGAGGGTAGCCCCGATCAAATGCAATGTAATAGTGTCGTATTTGTTCAGTATCGAAAGTAAAATAAAAATAAATTTAACAAGCGTCATAGTCTATGTATTAAAATACATAAGTAACAAGTAACAGCAATTTTAACTCGAGTTTCCTTCTGTTTCTTTTTTTTATTTAAAATTGTGAAGACGTACATACCTGGATTTTATATCCCACTTCTGAAATATCAAATAAAAACTCCAATTCGCTGCACAGTAAATACTTTATTCCACTTTTAACACTTTTATCGGCCAACTAGCATAGTTTCCACTAGACAACTTATGACTTCGATGGTTATCAAACGATTGACTCAGGTCCTCACTCAATAATCAAGAACGCTGTTTCAACCCCACCACTCTCAATCCTTTCATCGGAAGTTGTCATAATAAAATGGCGGGGTCGAGGAGAGTTGCCATTTAAGAAAAATAAAACTACCTTTATAAAATTATTACATATATATATATATATATATATATATATATATATATATATATATATATATATATATATATATATATATATATATATATATATATATATATATATATATATATATATATATATATATATATATATATATATATATATATATATATATATATATATATATATATATATACATATATGTATAGAATTATGTGTATAGAATTATACATTCAATTATACATTCATTTCTGTACGTAAATATATTATTGTCAAATCTATTCTGATATATGCAAATCAGAGCTCAAGTTCTCACCTAAATTTGATATATGTATGATGTAGGCTGATTGCGTGACTAACAACTGACACAATATAGATAGCCAAGTTAAATTCTTATTAATTACAAAGTAAATTTTCTTTATATTTAACTTATCAAAAATTTAAGCTTTCCGCCATGTAAATTATAATTTTAAAAATAAACATAAACCAAATAAACTATTTGAATTGTCAAAATCTTCTCCTTCCGTATATATTTTTTATATCATAGAATTTAGATCATCGATTGACCAACGATCAACTAAAAACCCGTTGTGAACTCAATTTCCAGTCAAGGGAATAAATAACTAGGCCAAAAGAGGATTTTAACAAAAGGTTTTATAAGGTTACTAATATTTTATTTTTTTTAGTCATACTATATGCGAGATACAGCGTGAGACTGTGAAAAAAATAAAATATTTAGCCATTGATGATTATAAAAAACCTTTTAACCGTGAAAACTTTTACTCATTACCAATTTTCATTTTTTATTTAATACTAATTCTAAAGATTATCTAATGAATAGTTGCTTTTGTACAAATTACGTTTGATTCAACTTTATAAATATGTAAATTACATGAGAACATCGAAGTGCTTGAACAGCTTGATTGGGTGACAAGCGAGTCAAAATTATCCAATACGTGATACGTGAAAGTTAGTAATTTCAAAGGATATATTGTGAAACATATTATTGTATATGTTGATATGTATGTATTCTAATTTCTTGAGATTATTTGTACAAGCTATATATAGTTTATATAAGGAAATTATATATTTTACACACCCGAATCAATGGTTGATTTAATCCAAATAATAATACCGCTAGAGTGGAGGCCGCGTTTAGGCCACAAGTCTGTAGGCTAGAAAAAAAAAAGAAAGAACCGTAATTAAACGCTTGTAACGATAACAAGGAAATAAATTATTTTAACCCTAGAATATTAAGCTGTAGAAAAAATTAAGTAAAATAAAATATTCCGGAAATACACGTGGTCGTGTAGCTCCTGTTCTCCCAGCTTGAATTGTGACCTCAGTGTTCACTGACAAATTTTTCATAGATAACTATTGAACAAATGTAAGTATTCTTGTATTTTTATTTAATTACAAGTATTATGTATTGATAACAGGCTATATAAAATAAATATATACTGGATTTTAAATACTTGGATTAGATATATTTGATAGTTATCGAAACGACAAAATTAACTCGTTATAAGATAATGAAAGAGCTCAACTACTTTGGAAAATAAATAAACCAGAATATAGAGGACCGTCGTGGCGCAGACGCATGGCCTCTGCCTACAAACGCGACGGTTTGTTGGTTCGATCCCCACTCGGGGAGAATGAATTATATTCATTTTCTTCGCTCTGGTAATAAGGCAAAGTGCGGCGTTGAGATCGGCCACTCAACACGCAATGCCTCGAAAGGCGGAAAACGAGGAACGGAGTGTCTTTACACTAGGTCCCTACGGTTCCCCCTGCCGATCCTGCCATGAGCGGAATACAGTGTGAAGTTATATTTTCTGGCTTATTTTTTCACTACTCAAAATTCTATCGTTTGTTGTACATTGTTTTGGAAATGGACTTTGTTATTGAGGATCATATTTAAGGAGTCTGAGAGCGATTCGAAAAAAGAGCCCACAAAAATTTTACATACACGTCCTTCAATGTTTGTCCTGTTTTTTGTCCTTCCAAAGGGAAAAGATGACAACTAAGTTTAGCCTAAGATACCAAACTCATATGTAGGACGACGTATCTACACTAGTTACATTCATACATAAAATGTTACGATAACTTCAGAAATAATAAAAGTTTTTCATTGTTATATTTATTTCAGTTTTATTTCTATGTCGTAACTTTTATGAAGTGGTACTCGTAGGTTAGTTTAATATTCTGGGGTTAAAAATCAAATTACCTGAGTGAGATACGAATCTTCAGACATTTCTTCTTAAGATTATATTTTATGATTCATATTTTTAAATTGTGTAACACGTTAGCATATACAGAAATGTATATATTGTATATTTATATATATATATATATATATATATATATATATATATATATATATATATATATATATATATATATATATATATATATATATATATATATATATATAATATATATATATATTTTTTTTTTTTTTTTTTTTTTTTGCGACACTATTGAGACACTATTGTTGTTGTCTTGTTGAGACACTATTTGTCACATTTCTCCGTTTCTCCGTTTTGTTCCGGCAGAAGTGAACGCCGCGCTTTGTCTTGAATATAACTTAAATATTTCATTAAATGGCATTTAAGTCGAAAATTATATTAAATTGGTTATATTTGAATGGCGATGCTTATTTGGTAAATAGGAAACTGTTTCTATATTTCAAGGAAATTGCAATCGCTCCAGGTTATTGATACTGTTTTCTAGGAAACGCGCCAAACATTGAGTGAAAATCACATTATTTGACATAAACTCAACATTTAATAGTAAAATGTATTATTTACACGCTACAGCACATTGCGCGGCACAACGTCACGACGGCTATGGATTCGATTTCCAATCGGGGAGAATTAATTATCTCACATCCTCCCTTTGGTTCCGCCAGTCAACATGCAATGCTTTAAATTGGTCGGAAAGTCGGAAACGGAATGTCTTAACACTAGGTATAACACTGTATATCCTGCTATATGCGAGAAATAACGTGAAGCTATTTATTTATTTATGTATTTTTATAAGTCATTCATTGCGATGAGTCAGCGTCTGATGGTAAATATGATAGTTAAGGGCTCTACCCCGGAAAAATAATAAATAATTATTAATTATCCGCTTTGGTAGAACAAAGAACAAAGTGCGGCGTTGTGCTCTGACAGTCTAAAGTCAAACTCGAATTGTGGCTGAAATCGTACATTGAATTGTCTTGATATAAGATCTCTCTATCTACCCTCTTATATGGAGAAGGTGTGGGGCTACAAAAATTAAAACTTCGATAAGTCACATTGAAATTGGTAATAAATGTCTCGATTCTCTACTGCTATATTCATTACTCCTCTACAATTTACTAAGTTATTATAATTCTACAGAAAATCATTACTTATGTGTACTAAATAAAATAAATTCAAGAATAAATTCAAGTCTAAGAAATAAGTTTAATTCAATTTTACATATCTTTGAAGCTAATATAATAATAATTATACTATGTTGTATAGCAGTTACGATTACAATAGCATGTTGTGTTTACCTCTATATAGTTGTACAATTATTTCTAAACCTTGTTGCATGTATTAATTGTAAGAGCATTATTGTAACAACTGCTGGTGAACCTTATATAAATAAGTAAATAAATAAAAAATATTAATTGATTTATCACATATATTACATTTGTATTAAATTATCTATGCTATAATTTATATTTTAAATGACGGGATAACTCTATACAGTATACTTACTTTGGCTTTACATCTTTTGTCAACTACGATGGTTATTAAGACAATTAGCCAGGCATATACCTATATATGTTCATATATGTTTATATTTTTAGCATAAAATGCTGTTAGCCTAGGTATAATTTTGTATATACGCAGCTCGACGATTTCGAACGATGAACTTTGTAAGCAAGACAGCGTAGCATAGATTTCTCCTTCAGACCTAATCAATATGTCAAAAACTATGTGGAACGTGTATGTGGAACTATGAAGCGGAGTGTCTTAACACTGGATTCTCTCCGCCTATCCTACTATATTGGGTATCTTGGTGTGAAGCTATTTATTTAATAATTAAAGTACAATTTAATTAAATTTAAATAATAATTAAATTTAAATTTTATTTTATTTAAAATATTTAAATTTAATTTAAAAGTGGGATTCGAATCCATATCTATCACAGTATATATCAAATGAAGAGGAAAAATATGCTTAGATCTAAAAAAACAAACATAAAACTAACTTCCCTTTGCACTAACAAGTAGTATTTGCTCTACAATGAAATAACAAGTTAACTACTGTTACTTAGCTCAGGTAACGAGACGAATTGCGCTATTAAAGAGAGTCATAGTCTTAAAGACGTCGTAAAGTCGGCTTGGATTATCTCTTTGGTAAGAGTTAAATATATTTGTTTGGTACTTCTTATTTGCTGATTATTAGCCGACTTAATTTAGTTACTATCATTATATATATATATATATATATATATATATATATATATATATATATATATATATATATATATATATATATATATATATATATATATATATATATATATATATATATATATATATATATATATATAATATAGTTTGTTTAGTGAGAAATCATGTAATTCTATAAATTAAAACTTATATAAGGCTTATTTTTAGGCCATCGTGTCGTTGCAGTCAAACTTGTGAGTTCGATTCTTATTTGGGGGCATGACTATTACATTTCATCATTCTGATTCTGTCTATCCTGTTATTATCTATAAACAGGGCAAAATGTGCGGTCCTTTTTAATATGACTGTACATTAAAAACGTATCAGTTATATTAGTATATATACAGTGTTTATTTTGACTGTTGATTGTACTATAAATAAGATGTCTTTGCGCATTTATTTATCTTTAAAGAAATATATCGAGAAATTGCATCGTAGTATTGATATCCTAGTAAATATACATTAGTTAATAAATACACTAACGAACAGAGATTTAAATTTCAAACTTGTAATTTTTTAGGTAACATATTATTTATTTATTTACATAAGGTTCACCAGCAGTTGTTACAATAATGCTCTTAAATAATTAATATATGTAACAAGGTTTAGAAATAATTGTACAACTATATAAAAGTAAACACAACATACTATTGTTATTGTAATTGCCATACACAGTATACTTATCACTAATATCTTTAAAAAGAAAAAAAAATCATATATAGTATTTATAATTTTTAACATGCCAATACAAGGTATAACAATATATATACACAGTGTATAAAGGTGACTAACTAACTGTAACTTATTTCATATGTGCTAATATATAATTTCGAAATTTATTAAAAGAATCATAAAAAAAACATCTGCAACCATACTGTACTTTTTTTAAATGCTTGTACAAACGAGGAATTGTTGAGTTAGGTCCAAGTGTAGGCTAGACCCAATTGCGTAAAGCGCAGCGGGTCATAGCGGTTATTCATAGCTATTCGAGGATACCGGACAGTGTCGTGGACGGTGGCTACACTCCTGGCGGGCGATCCGCCTTGGGAGCTGCAGGCGGAATTGATCGCCAGAGTTCATGCATTCCGTGCAAGTGAGCGGTCGCGAGGCGAGCAACCATCGAGTGAGGTTATCGGGCGGATCAGGAAGAGAGCAGACGAAGCCCTGATTCGGCGATGGAGGGAGGACCTGGGTTCACCGGTGGCAGGACTGGCGACGGTGGAGGCGGTTCGCCCCCACCTAGAACGCTGGTTGACAAGGGGGTTTGGCGTCCTGACGTTCAGACTGGTGCAGGTATTGACGGGGCATGGTTGCTTCGGCAAATATTTGCATCGGATTGCGCGTCGGGAGATGTCACCAGCGTGCCACGAGTGTGATGCCTCCGTTGATTCGGCGCATCACACTCTGGCTGAATGCCCCGCTTGGGCTCCGCAACGCCACGCCTTGATGGCTGTAGTGGGTAGGGATCTCTCACTGTCTAGTATGATGGAAGCCATGCTGGAGAGTGAGAGGAACTGGTCTGTAGCAGTCTCCTTCTGTGAATCTGTTATCGCACAGAAGGAGGCCGGGGCGTGCGCGCGAGCTTAGCGTGGATGCAGATCTGCTCCGCCGTCGTAGACCGGGAGGTAGGAGAAGGCGGTACGCGCATCTCCAACTTCCCTAACCCTAGAGGAGCTACTGCAGGAAGGTCATGAAGATCTTCCCGCAAGTCATCGAGGCTGCGGGCGCCCTGGAAGATACACTGGGGCTCCTCGAAGGCGATAGTGGCCCACGTTAGGTGGGCCTCCCACCGAGGTGCTGTAGTGGCATGCGCAAGCGATCCTGCAGCATCTCATATAGGTGGAGAGGGTTTCCGCTGGGTTTTAGTGGGTAGTGTCGGGTTCGATGAGTCCCACAGTACCATTCCTCTGTAGGACACAAGTGTCCTACTCGGGGATGGTCTGCGTAAAAGCATTTCCCAGCGAAAAAAAAAAAAAATAAAAAATAAAAAGGTCCAAGTGTAGGCTTGGAGCTTGCTAGACGAAGACGTCGTCGTCGACTGCACGACGAAATGGGACAGACAGTGGTGTAATTTTAGATCAGGGGCCACAACGAGGTACTCTAGAGTTTAAGATACTTATGATTTTAGGACAGTCAAAAGTATTGTTTAGAACTTTATGAATAAAACGAATTTCTAAGCAATATACGGTTATCGAGAGAAGATATTTTAAAGTAATTGAATTTTTCATCATATAAAGCTAACTTTTTTGCGTTACCTGTAGAAAATGCTAGGTTCCACGTAAAACGCTTTTAAATACGTTCAAGCCTCAAAATGTGCGTTGCATAATGTGGACGCCATACAACACTACCATATTCCAGAATACTTTTTACGAGACTGTTGTATAAAATAATCTTTGTGTGTGGCTTGAGAAAAATTTTTTTCTAGCTTAGAAGCAGTAACTTAAAAGCAGTAACTTCTTTAAGCATTTGTTCATTAATGGTATATGTTGAAGAAAAGGAACTGCTGGTGAACCTTATATAAATAAATAAATAAATAAATAATATTAATTGATATTAGATTTGTATTAAATTATCTATGCTATAATTTATATTTTAGTTGACGGGATAACTCTATACAGTATCCTTACTGTGGCTTTACATCTTTTGTCAACTACGATGGTTATTGAGACAATTAGCCAGGCATATACTTATATATGTTCATATATGTTTATATTTTTAGCATAAAATTCTGTTAGCCTACGTATGAGTCAGATATAATTTTGTATATACGCAGCTCGACGATTTCGAACGATGAACTAGCATAGCACAGATTTCTCCTTCAGACCTAATCAATATGTCAAAAACTATGTGGAAACTATGAAGCGGAGTGTCTTAACACTAGATTCTCTCCGCCTATCCTACTATATTGGGTATATTGGTGTGAAGCTATTTATTTAATAATTAAAGTACAATTTAATTAAATTTAAATCATAATTAAATTTAAATTTAAAAGTGGGATTCGAATGCATATCTATCACAGTATATATCAAATGAAGAGGAAAAATATGCTTAGACCTAAAAAAACAAACATAAAACTAACTTCCCTTTGCACTAACAAGTAGTATTTGCTCTACAATGAAATAACAAGTTAACTACTGTTACTTAGCTCAGGTAACGAGACGAATTGCGCTATTAAAGAGAGTCATAGTCTTAAAGACGTCGTAAAGTCGGCTTGGATTATCTCTTTGGTGAGAGTTAAATATATTTGTTTGGTACTTCTTATTTGCTGATTATTAGCCGACTTAATTTAGTTACTATTATTATTATATATATTTATATATAAAATATAGTTTGTTTAGTGAGAAATCATGTAATTCTATAAATTAAAACTTAAATAAGGCTTATTTTTAGGCCATCGTGTCGCTGCGGTCAAACTTGTGAGTTCGATTCTTACTTGGGGGCGACGACGACGGGACGACTTTTACATTTTATCACTCTGATATACTACAGTGTTTATTTTGACCGTTGATTGTATTATAAATAAAATGTTTTTGCGCATTTATTTATCTTTAAACAAATATATCGAGAAATTGCATCGTAGTATTGATATCCTAGTAAATATACATTAATTAATAAATACACTAACGAACAGAGATTTAAATTTCAAACTTATAATTTTTTAGGTAACATATTATTTATTTATTTACATAAGGTTCACCAGCAGTTGTTACAATAATGCTCTTAAATAATTAATACATGTGACAAAGTTTAGAAATAATTGTACAACTATATAAAGTAAGCACAACATGGTATATGTTGAAGAAAAAGGGTGAATATTACGTGTGAATTTAATATGTCTACATTTGGCTACATTAATACTCATTCCATTCTCATTGCACCATTGGACAAGACGGTCGATGTCCCTTTGAAGAAGAACTGATTCATCTAATGTACTTACAGCTCTAATAAATTTAAGATCATCCGCAAATATATAAGGAGTTGAGTTTTTAAAACATACAAGACATCATTCAAAAAAATATTAAAAAGAGTAGGACCTAAGTGGGACCCTTGAGGTACCCCTGATAAGATGGCTTGATTACTTGACTTATATCCATTTATTACAACATAAAAGAACGGCCTTTAAATATGACGAGAACCAGCTTAATATACCTACAAAACCATAAGCGGCTAGTTTCCCCAACAAAATATCGTGTGGCACACGATCAAAAGCTTTGCTGAAATCAGTATAAATTGCATCTATCTGCAATCGCTTATCAACTGCCTGAATTAAGGTATCTGTAAAAGTTATAAGATTTGTGACAGTTGATCTGCCCTTTACAAATCTACGCTGTTGATCTGTTAAGGAAGGCTTAAAGTGGAAATTTATAATAGGACATATAAAATCTTCAAATATTTTAGCAAAGTACGTTAGTATTGATATTGGTCGATAATTTTTTACCATAGTTTCGTCATCTTGCTTATGCACAGGTACAACTCTAGCTTCTTTCCATTTTATAGGAAAAATTCCCGTCTTAAGTGATTTATTATATAAATAATAAAGTGGCAATGAAAGATTATTTGCACACCTAACAATGAACAATGAAGGAATATTATCTGACCCAGCACCTTTAGAAATACCAAGGGATTTTAGTTTATCGAGTATATTTTTTTCAGAAATTTCTATACAACATAATGGAGGTTGTCGATAATTGTGGTTTCAATCCCTAACACCTGTTCGGGGAACCCCTATACCACGCTTAGGTAAAGGTGAATCGTGGCGTTTAGTTCCACCAATCGACACAAAATGTTGCAAAAGTCAAGCATAAAGCATTAACTGGAGTATTTTGGCATAGATTCAGTTTGCCTCCTCTGCTATATTTGAGAAAGTTAGGTATGAAATGTGATGATTTTTCAGTTTATTGTCAATATTTTAAAGATATCTTGACTTCAAGCAATATAGAAAAACTAATTGGAATTCGTATGGTTTTCTTGTTTTAGTAGTAGTAGTTTTGTTATAATATATAGAGGCCTTTGTAACGCAGTCTGTAAACACGATGGATATGACGTTCTAGTTTCGATCACCAATCGGAAGAATGAATAATTTTCGTTTCCTTGCCCTGGCAACACAAAGTACGGGGTACGGTAATTTGGGGGATAAGGGTAAAGCGGAGTATTTTGACATTAGTTTCTCTCTGCTAAAATAACTTAAATTATATTCATAAAGTTACTTTACATATTAATAATGAATTTTAAGCTAAAAGTCTAGACACAGATAAGTCTAAATCAGGCGTAATTGCATTTTACGTTTTTACAAGCTTTAAGTACATATTATATTGTATTAAATAAAGAAAATTTTATACATATTCCTCACTTTCGAAACAAATACAGACAGATATTTTGTTTTGAATGGTGGAAATCAACGACGCAGTTTATTGAGAAACGGAAGTCTAAAATATATATATATATATATATATATATATATATATATATATATAATATATATATATATATATATATATATATATATATATATATATATATATATATATATATATATATATATATATATATATATATATATATATATATATATATATATATATATATATGTATATATATATATACACTTTTGTAAATTAAATTTGTGCCAGCATGTATTAAGTGTCATCATGACAGCCCTACTTTTTTATTAATGACTGACTTTTTGCGCTATTTCGCTGAAGAACCTGAAGAATATTTTATAGTATATTTTAATAATATACGCCAAGTATTTAAATAATGAAATTTTAATTTACATATATGTATATAGGTTTCATAGGTTTTTATATTACATGTACAAAATTATTAAAATTCTTATTCCATTGCATTGTATTAAAAAAAATGTATAAAATTTTAATTTAGCGAGATTAAACCCGCGCTTGTAGATCTTGTAGGCATTGAATCCGGTTTAATTTAATAATTTCTTAAATTTTTAAATAGTTAAAATGTGAAGCAATGTGCCCTTCAGGATATCTCTAAACGATCAAAAAGGTCCCTTACTAGACTTAATACTGTTTACCCTGCAATGTGCCAAAAAAATTTGAGAAAATACCATTGTTCGTATTCAAAGATACTATACCGTATTTTGTTTGGAAATCTACTGGATTTATTTACAATGGCTTATGCATTCGCCGCAATAAACAACGATCTGTACACGAATATATGCTAATCTCGGTTATTGCGAAGTATGACGGTTATATGAATATAGTAAATATTTATCTATAGGTATATGTAGAATAGGCACAATAGATGGGAAACGTTCCAGATTTTCCTAGATTAATTGGTTTGGTAATCATTTTTAGGGCTTATGCTGTATTTAGGTTAGCTTTTTTATATTATTCTTTTAAAAAAATTGATTTTCAAGATCAAAAACAGTTCCAAATTTACATAGTAACTATAGATATACTGTTTATATATTGGGAAAGCTACAAAATGTAAATATAGTAACGAGTTTATAAGTGCTATTGATTCTCCGTCACCTACATGTATGATAAATACTAAATTGAATATATATGTATAAACTGTATTCTTAATACTAACTAAAATGCGACGGTTACGGGTTTGATTTCCAGTCGGAGAAATAAATTTTAGTCATTTTCTCGATCTGATTGTGAAATTCCGCAACTCAATGCGAAATGCCTCGAAAGGCGGAAAGTGGGGAACGGAGTCTCTTAACACTAGGTTCCTTCTGCCTACGGTTCCCTCTGCCTATCCTGCTATGTGCATATGGAATACAGCGTGATGCTAAAACATAATACAAAAAGAACAGGCAACGTCTCGAAATACGAGTATGGGTGGTAAGCTTGGAACGGGGTATCTTGATAGTAGAAGGTATTTACCTTCTTCCTATGCGAGATAAAGCATGAAACTATACTTAATCATATAAAGTACCTCTAAAAAATAAATAAATATTAGACTGTATAACAAGAAATTCATCTCGAAATTGAATTACAACGAGAACACTAAAGACGAAAACGTAAATAGCATTAAGTCGAATTACAGTACCGCTGCTTGAGATGGTAAATAAGTCTATGTACTTGTACTATACTAGTTTATATAGATGCTGTATATATCTTGAATAGTAGAATATTAAGAATTTATTTTAAAGCTGGACTTGGCTTAAGAAAAAGAGGTTAAGTGTGTTTTAACAAAAAATAAGGCTTGCTGGCTGAGGACCTTTATTTCATACACTGAAGAAGGAAAATATTTCTAAATATGTTAAAACATGTAAACGTAGCAAGAATTGAACTTGCGCAATTGAAAGTTGACGTAACTAGTATTCATTTTACTATTAGTACCGTATGTATGTATGTATGTATGTATGTATGTATGTATGTATGTATGTGTGTGTATATATATATATATATATAATATGTGTATATATAGCAAAAAAAATAAATAATATATATATATATATATATATATATATATATATATATATATATATATATATATATATATATATATATATAATATATATATATATATATATATATATATATATATATATATATATATATATATATATATATATATATATATATATATATATATATATATATATATATATATATATATATATATATATATATATATATATATATATATTCTAACAAAAATGTGTTCAAACACTCCGTTCTCCGTCTTCCGCCTGTACCTGACACATTGCGCCTTAAGTGGCGGAACTCAACGCACAAATTTGAACCCACAACGGAACGATAGCCCTTAGAAAAATCTTAGCAATAATAATGACAAATGTTTAACTGGTTTCAAGAAAAGGGTAAATAAGGTCTGTTTTAAACTCAATATTTATATAAATTTCATTATTATAATTTTTTTGAGTATAATTTTTTTTGATTGATTCATCGTTACTTTATTTAAACGCATAGAACAAAACATTGCATTTTATACTTCTAAGGCAAAGTGCTCGTCTTGTCTTGTGGTATACTAATTTTTATGACACTTACTTTCAGTTCACTCGAGGGTGGACAGCGAAAGTCTATATAAAAAACTATGTCTTATATATATCCACTATGTCTCTATGCACGAGAGTGAATAAAAATAATATAATAACATAAACAACGATACCTCGAGTGGAAAACGAACTCGTCACCATCGAGCTTACAAACACAACCCCACTGTGCCAATATGGCCATGTTACAAGAATCTTTTGAAATAAACAAATCTTATGTAGTTGAGATGACACGGATAAAGGGGTGATTGTAAACGTTAAGCTTTTTCCGGTAAATCACTCTTAGCCCGCTTTTATTGTGACCCCGAGGGATAAGATGAAGGAATGCGATATATTCGGCTCTTTGAGAAAAAAAAAAACGTTTTGTTCCTTCCATACGTTGTATTGAATTTAATCTGAAAGTAAGTCTTTGATAACGAGTCTGATGTTTTTGTTATTGAATTTTATTCATAGAGAAAGGTATAGTCTAGTTGTCGATTCGATACATGACGAGAAACGCTGTCGCGCAAAATAATATTTAAAAAAAAGGTTCTTCCAATTTCTGGTTACATTAAAGACCAGTGACGAGATCTATGACTAAGCTATATTTGTGCTGTGCTCGGTAATATATAAAATATAAGCAAAAAAAAAAAGTAAGGTAAGGTATATGATATAGGTATAGATAGCTATAGATATAAAAATAGTAAAAATATATACATATAAACGTGAAAGCCATTTCATTCCTCAGTTTAAGTTTCCTTCATCCTCATAAATAAATCATTATGGTGGCAATAGAAATGGACATACATTTATTTAGCTCTATAAATTATCTTACTATAGTATTTTTTTTATTTAACAATATTCTTTGGGAACAATGTTGTTAGTAATTCTTATTTATTCATTTAATTAGAATTAATATTCATATTGGCATTAAGCTTTTATAGCTTAATGTCACTAAAGTTAAGTCACTCAGAGAGTGTATAGCGGCAAGAATAGATTAGAGCCGCTTAACGTACCATTTGCCTACTTTTAGCCAAAATAGAACTATCTATATAATTATTAGTAGACAGTAGTCAGCCAGACAGCTACAGCCTTTGTGTTTCATAGTTTTAGTTTGTTGTATAAATAAATTAAATTAGTTTTTCGAAAATGAAATATATCTCAAATAATATGGATTATAATCTCGTTGAAACTAATTTTAAATGACAGTATTTATTGATATTGTATAGCATATACTTTTATAATATTTAAGGGTCTCTTATTTTAAAAGTTAAACGGGAATAGATTGACTTTGAGAAAACATAATTTAAAATACCTTAATGCCATTTTTAAAGACACGTATAATTTTTTTTTTAGTTCCTTTATATTAAAGTTCCTTATACTTTCTTCCCTTATTTTACCTTTCCATAATTTTATATGTATATTAAAATTGTAAAGAAGTTCACAGAATATATTTACCTATAAAGTCTCAACCGTATAGTACTCAGTCCAACAGATATGTGCATGATGAATCTAAAAGAGTTCTGTTTTGTGTATAAGGTACTCTAAGAAGAGATATAAATGTTTTAACCGCCATTTAATAACAATAACTGGAATCTGAAAAACTTGCCATATACAAATTTTTTTTTCTATAATCCTAGCGTCATAAAATCCTACAGTACGTAAGAAGGAAGAAACAACCAGTCATTACTTTTTTCTTTGATTTCACCAATCAAGGCATTTTATATTGAAAATTAAATTTATGTTATGAATATAATTTGGATAGGAACTGAATTCCTATGTTTGACATCATAGGAACAACTAGTATTAAAAACTGCACGTATTCCAGTCTTTAGGGCAAATATAAATTACAGGTGTATTTTCAGCTTCACACTTCCCGCTTGTATAGCTTGGATTAAGGCCCAACTGCTAGAGGTGGCATGTTGAGAGGTGGGACTAAACTCGAAAAACCATTGCAACCATGCAAACCATTTAAGTTTGTTTAATTAAGCCATCTATAATTTGTATCCTTGTTTTATCTGTGATCAATTATCAAGTAAAGATAATGTAGTTACGGTTATATTAACTTTTAAATAGTTCGTTCGTTCGTTCGTTCGTTCAAATTAATAAATCCACTTGCCAAGATGGCGTCAAGTATACTTATCCCTATATTGTAGATATCGTGTTTTTATTAGAACTAAAATGAAAACTTTCAAATTTATTTATTCAAGATTCAAAAATTTCATTTACAACGGAACGTGCGATAATATTAAAGAAGTTCTTTGACCGAAGACAAATTGTAATGAATTTTTTCCTTGAAAACTAATTTGTGCTTATGTTGCCATTGACTCGAGTATAGAATAATATATAGCATGACTATGAATACAAAATTTCTTACATAGCTCCTGTATATGTTCAAGACGTCACAGCCAATTTGTACAATAAAATTTATTTATATAATTTTAAGAAAACAATTTTAAAAATTTACAGAAGTTACATACATTATAAAAATATTTTTTAGTGTAACATAAATTTTATTTGAATTAAATAATGCCAATAAATAGTATAAAATAGCGAGTGCATTTGTCGGGTGTAGCTGTAAAATAATGAAAAAAAAAATATTTTATGTAAAATGAAATTATGAAAATAATTCATTTATATACATATATCATCAACATTGAAGGCAATTCAGCTTACTAAATAAATAAAGATGCAATTGAAGCGAGTGATGCTGCGGGCGTTTCTCTAGTGCAACATAAATTTAATATTTCAGCTCAAACTTTATTAGAACAAATTTTATTAGTCATACAAAATTTTTGCTAACTATGATTTAGCGAATATGTAACATGGGATAGTTTGTTTATATATATATATATATATATATATATATATATATATATATATATATATATATATATATATATATATATATATATATATATATATATATATATATATATTTTATAAAGCAATTATAGGGTGAAGTTAATAGGAGTGATGCGATTGGACGGCTATGTCATAGAGTAATATAGAAATTATTTTATATTGTGAATTGTCATTTGTGGCAAAAGTAAGGCAGTGCAGTGGCGTAATGGGGCCGGATCTGTAATCAGTTATTAGATGGACATGACTCATTAGGAAATTATTTTAATTTTCTTATTTTTCATCTCTACCAACTTCAAGTAAATGTCTCGTATTTGGACAGAACGAAAAAATATGGAGTGTCATAAATCACTAAATCTTTGATAGATAGAGAATATATCTATATTTCTCACAAAAATTAACCATATGATGAAAAGTATGACAGGCAATTTGAGAGAATGAAATTTCTTTAAGTTTTTTTGCGTACTTTTTTAATTTAAAACTATTACTGAATTTTATGAACAGTACCACAAAAATAAGAAAAGTTACATTTTTAAGTAAACAAACAACGTAATACATAAATTATGATTACTTTAATTAATGCTCATGTCATCCGACGAGAGGTTTATTTGATTTTGAAATATAAGAAAAAATTATAGAGGTATCTGTTTATTCTAATATTTTTGTATGACCTTACATTCACAATAACAAAACCAAAAAAAAATAATTAAGAAATATATAACTTTTTATAAGGAAACTTCTACAAAAATTAACGCAGTGCAATTTGAACCCGCGCCTTTACGAAACCATTCAAGCGTTCTGTCTACTAAGCTCTACATTAATTAACGTACGTAAAAATTCTAATTAAAATTACGCGGTTAAAAATTTGACGCTATGACAATCTCCTTAATTTGAGTAACTAAGTAAATTGATACCTGTTCCATCAAATTAAATGGTCTTAGGACACAACTACAACAGACATCAATATTGACGGATGGACGTCACTCGAACGCGACGAATGTGATGAAAACAACACTAAATAAAAACAAAAAGATATTTTTATTTAGATTGGTATGACATTTTTTTTTATTCACGTTAGTTTTGCAGCTGGCTACATTTTTTCTGCCGTTTGTAGTTGAATTGTAGAGCGTTAATTAGTTATTTTTTTAGCTTCACGCTGTATCCCGTCTACAGCAGGGTAAGCAGAGAAACTTATTGCTAAGACCCTCTGTTCTCCGCTTTCCACCTCGAGATATTTCGTGTTGAGTGGCAGAATTCAACGCCTCACTCTTGTCTACTTATTAGACCGAGAATATCAAAATAATTTATTCCACCAAATAAATTTTCTGGTTTTATTTAATAAATTCAAATTTAAATAATTTTATTCAAATTAAGAATATATGAGTCATTTTTGGAACGCCAAAAATATTACCACCGGTTCACTAAAGTTAGCGCCTCAGACCTGAGAAGAACCGGCCCAAAAAACTCAGCGGGACTTTTTTTATATATATTTATATATATATATATATATATATATATATATATATATATATATATATATATATATATATATATATATATATATATATATATATATATATATATATATACAGCGCACAATTATAATATTATTCATTGTTGACAATGATACACTTGAAATAGACCGGAGAAAGCATTTCATTCCCAAAGCGTGTGTTTACAAAATTATTAATAGCATTTACAAAATCACTATTAATTAATAACATGTAGCGTTACTACGAGTTGTGTTTGACATACGTATGTTTCAAGTGACATACACATTCTCAGTAAGCTTAATACCCGTGGTAACTTAGACTGCAAGTACAGTATCACAGTATCAAAAAGATTAATATAAAAAATTGCTTAAATACTAAATAAATTCTACTTAAATAGACTCTTATATACTTTTTTTTTATTTCAGCCAGTATCCAATCAAATATACTATTTAACTTCATATTATAAATAAGTAAATATTAGTATGTAATTACTTAATAAAAATTGATTCCGTTGATTTCATATGGACATGAAATCGAAGTATATGCACTGTAATTACAAACTATAATACTCAGTATATATATACTCAGTATATATAAGTGTTCAAAATGACATATAAAAAGAAAAACCTATACATAAAATTTTGGACCTAACAATCTTTTATATGACATATATCGTAAAATAATATATAGATATTGTAACAATGCAAGCTTCATGAAATAAATATTTTTTTAAGCCTCCAAGGCGAATTCGAACCCACACTCGTCTCGACTACAGTAAAGAGTAAAAACACAAAAAAATATAGAGATTAGTGCTAAAACACTCTACTTTCTACTTTTCAATCAGATTCATGATATTGATTATTAAGTAAGTGTATTGACTTTAGTATATTATCATAGTCTATACCGATATTATGAAACTGGAGAGATTGTTTGGTTAAGCGCACTAATCGCAGGAACTACTGCTTTGCATTAAAAAAACAAATAGTTTAATATAGTAAATTTTTATGGAAGGCTTATAGGCCATATTATATCAAGTTATTGAGTTATATTACCCATTATACTTGTAGAGTCACCTCGCCCGTTTAGAAGCTCATTGCAACAAAAAATGTAAACAAAAGTACACAAGAATGAATAAAAACATCGAATAGGAGTAACAATTAAAGTAATATTCTTTTTATACTATTTAGATTACATTAGAACTACATTAGTGTTTTAAAGTAGATTTAATTTTAAAGTAAACTTAGTTTTCTGTTTGTGATTTTGTTATGAATGAACCCAAAAATACATAAATGATTTTAAAAAAATATCTACATATAGCTTAAAATGATATCAAGAACAAATATACAGGTTCGAGTCCCGTTTTTTTATACGTATATAGAAGAACGAGACTTTTATTATTGAGTGAATAATATCTTATAAATCATGAAATTTAGGGTTATGTCATATTTACTTATGATTAACAAAAATGACATTTGAAAAAAATATTTATAATAATGTATGATCTTATATTACTCATGAAAATATTTGTGAAAATATAAGTCCAAGTAAATCAAATACTTCAAATCTTAATTCAAATCTAGCTAGTAGAGTCTAAACGGTAAAGACGTTCTTAATATTGTGTCCGTAATTATATAACAAATGTCAATCCTAGTAGAAGATGTTAATGTTATATACATTAACAAGTCAAGTTAAACTTGAACCATAATGAAAAAAGTTTTATGCTTTTACCCGAATATAACAGAGTAGACAGAGGAGGCCTTGTGTTCGTATCCGTTCCCCATTACCGCTCAATTGTCAAGACATAACGTGACGGAATTTTTTCTTTTTACCAGTGGGAGAAAAATTATTAATTCATTCCCCTGAATGGGGATCAATCTCACACAACAGTCAGACGCTGACCCACAACGGATTCCAAATTAAAATCTAAAATAGAATTACCTCTGAACTAATATGGCAATTATCTACTTGCATACCGACAATTCGATAACACTATAAATTCCTAGATGCAGGGGTACGCAACTCTAATAAAAAATACATTTCATCCCCCCCAGCGATTCGTATGGGTATCTCACGTTATAAGCTTTATTGACATTTACTCGCGGGCACCGTTACATTTGATTGGCTTTTACAAGAATTGGAAAATAACGAGCCAACAGCGGCGAATACGATGCGAATTGATAGAGTTTCAGACGAAACTTGTGGAGTTTTTGTTGTAGCAGCTGATTTATAATTTCAAAAGAATCAGGTTTAATTTATTTTCTCTGTGATCGTTTATTATTAATAATAATTTCTTATTATTAATTGCTTTTTAATAAGATATAAGGGTAATGTGGGTAGCGGATATTAATATTTTGACTGTGAGTATTCATAGCTATAACATTATATTATTTTTTAAACACAGACGACTTTGCTGCCATGTTTTTGACTATATTATCTATTTAAAATCAATTTTGTCATTAAACTGAAATGTACCCAATATTCACTTCTTACATATCTCAGAGAATCTCGTTTCTGTATATCAAAGAGAATTTATCAACTTCGAAATGTAATATTTAAAATAGAATTTGTAAATGGAGATGCACGGGATTTTTCGGGTCTAAATCTTCATTTTTATGTCAGTTATATTTAATAAAGAACTATTCATTTTCATTTTTTTAAAACAAACAATTTAATTTAATTAGACTTTTTATAAAGTGATATTTTAAAAATGTAGAGAAAGCTTCAACGATTTTTATTTTAATTAAAGACCATTTTGATTTGTTGCCACATAATATTTTACAATATGCTAGACTATGCTAGAATTTAATACATTTTGGAAGTAACGAAATATCCTTGCGGCCTGAAAATAAAGATAAGGACGCCTTTAGCTAAATTATCTTTACATACCCTGTAAACCGTATCAAACATGTAGTTAAATACCTCCGTGCGAGTAAACGGTAAAAAAGTCACAAAAATATATAAAATTGAGTAGTAAAAATGTTTCCAACACCAGCCCCAAGTCGATAAACCGTTGTAATTGAATTGTTAGAGGATCATCCCACTTGCCAGTCGCTCGTTGATTGGCCGATATTCAAATTTTGCTTCTAATAAGATTTTACACGGTGTGTGCCACTGATGACACTGACGTTAGCAATCGCAATGGCTAATATTTTCGTTACCCGCGGCCTAATGTGAGCTAACGGACCGCGAAATTGAGGGAGGGTACAAATTCTATATGGGTGTGGTTCTTTATCACGTGGCGTGAATATGGTATGGATAAGGATGGTTAGTTTTGTCGAACTTTGGTTTGAGTTTTTTTTTTTTATGAAAGTTATAAGATAGTTTGAATGAGATTATTATTATTATAATAACGTTTGCTCAGTTAAAATATTAATAATAATAACATTCACAAAAATAAAAGATATAAGGAAATTTTGGTAAATAATTTTTAAAATCAAATATGATCGTAGAACAAGAAATGTGATTTATAATTAATAGTAGGATTTGAAAATGAAACATAGTATTAGCTTGTGAAAAATAAGCTGTAATTTCGTATCGTAATTAATTTAATTATGTATCGTGAATATGTTATCATAGCATCGACATACAAACACATTTTTAAAATCACTATAAGCTCTTTATTAGTTAGTACTAAATAGTAGAGTTTTCTTGTTCAGTAAAATAGATTTACTATATAAAATATATTTGACTTCTACAAACTCTACAAGCTCAATAAATAAATAAAATAAAAATAATTTTGATAGAATAAAATCCTAACAATAATTATGATTTATCAATCTATGTATGCAAGTCCACATGTCAACCTAAACAAGTTTGGTACAGGATAAAGAGTTTGATCCTTTTATTAGTAAGGTATAAGTTAGTGATAAATAAATAGAGTTGACCTTGGTTGACCTTCGAGAATACAGTATCGATGATACTAGAAGAAGGTCACGTAAAAGCTTGGGGATCTCCGGCGGGCATGTGTGAAGAGGTTACAAGTGGACGCGGTGAAAGAGGTAGGCGTTGGACGCTCCGTCCTCTTTAGATATAATAATATAAAGATTTTACGTATAAGCTTAAAAATAATGTAATACCGTATACATTACAATAAAACTTAAATATATTTTACATATGTTACTCATCTTAAATTTGAACCCTGTTCCCTTAAACTTATTTAGCTTAGCGCATTTCTATGTCTACACTAATTGTCTATCTGTTTTTCCTTCCTGCGCACTTGGCTCAGTCTCGTATTTGGCCCCACCTTCCTTGAAGAGATGTTTAAATCAAGAATATTTATAACAGTAATACAATAAGTACTAAATAATAAGAAAATGTAACAATAAGACCAAAGTTTTGAGAATTATAAAAAAAAATACTGTACCATGAAATTTAATATAATATATGTTTAAATGTTTAAATAATATTTACTTTGACAAATACTTTAGTTTTAAGTAAAAGCTTGATAGAAAATTAAAATGGAGCCTGGTGTCCAGACAAATTCGAGACATGTTGAGGAGTCTTGCCAATATCTATATTTATAATAAAAAAATAGAAAAGTCAAGTCGGTAAATATAGCAATAATAGAAGTTAAAAATCCACTCAGCAAAATCTTTGTCTGTCTGTCTGTCTTTCTGTCTATCTGTTTATTTGCCCTCTAATCACGCAAAAGCTACTAAATTAAGGAATTTTTGTATAGCTTACAGTTCCAACCCGCATAAATTATAGTTTTTGTCCCGGTATTCCCCGGATAATAAGTGAGAAAGTGATAAGATTAAATTATTTGAATTACTGAAAATAAGTGAGTTAGATTTGGCATGCTAACAGTTCAAACTCTTCCAATTCTAAGTTCTAAATAGTTTTTAGCCTGATGTGCAATATAAACACTTAGTCACTGTGGCAAATAGTAAAAGTTTTTTTTTAATTGGAAATTTAAAATATAAGAATCATTACAAAATTATTTCCAGTCTAGCTGGATGTCACGGTAAAACAAATCATTTAAAGTACAATTATTATAGTGACATTTATTCATCAAAAGGTAATTTTGTAGTTTTTGATAGATTTGATAAAAGCAATATCATGTGCTTAAAAGTCTATAGAAATATTTTATAATTTATGCCAACACATGACTTTATTCATGGAAATAAAATCTCTGCATCACGTTGGCGGGATTTTTTTATTTGTATCAATGTCGATATATCTTAAATACATCTACAGACCATAGACGAAATTGTGGTAGTATAAAAGTATAGAAAAGTCAAGTATGTATATGAAAGATTTTAAAATAGTATTAATGGTTAGTTTCTATATCGTTAAGCTATCGTTATTGTAAATATAGCCTAAATAAACTAGCCCCCTCGATTTTTGTCCGTATGTTTGTTTATTTGTTCGCGAATCGCGTAAAAAATACTGGAATAATAAATTATTACAAATTTCAATATTGCAACAGTTTTCTTAAAACAGTTAAATACCGATAAAGTACTACTTTGATTACTGATATCTACTAAAGAATGAAAAAATTCGACGTTATAATAGCTTAAAACAAAATGAATAAAACATAATAAAATAGTTGTCGTCGTAGATTTTGTTGAATGAATTACTTATTTTCTTTGTATTAATATAATGTAATAATATGAGCATTATATATATATATATATATATATATATATATATATATATATATATATATATATATATATATATATATATATATATATATATATATATATATATATATATATATATATATATATATATATGTAAATAGCGTTGGTATCATTTTTATTATAAATTTCACTTGTGGGAAGTCGATGTTGTATTTTTTATGTAGACACATATTAATTACATATACTTTTACGTTTTATTATATACGTACAACAATCATATAGGTACGATAGGTACAATCACAATTTTTAATAATAATGAGTCAAAAACGACAAAGAGAATATCGAAAAATAGCATAGTGATGTGGGTATAAAATTTTAAAACGAACGCGATCTACCTAACTTAAGCGAGTGAAGCCACGAGCGGAGTGCTAGTAGGTAAATGAAGTAACTAGACCGCGTCCGAAACTATCGTATTTATACTTATAAACACGATAGTTATATAAGTCAGAGACGCCAATGATCTCTAAAAATCTTGTTGTAACTTGATAATAGTGTTTTTTGTTTAAGGAAATATTACGAATTGAATATTCTAATTAAGTAAGTAAGTAAGATGTTATATGTTTATAACTATGAGGCTAACGTCCAGGTCCAGTTCCAGATTAGATCCTCATCATGAGGCAAAATGGGCAGGATATGACACGATGAAATTAACATGTACTTACTCTATGATTTTACTTCTAGACATGGTTTCGTATTTTAGCTCCATAATAACGTCAGCTCGATTATATCATATTATTATATAATAATATCCAGCTAACAGAACAGACCCTGTCCCACTCTCACTGTAAATTTAAAAAAAATAAATAAATATTTTTAAATACAACTTGAAAGCTTTGAAAATGCAACTTATATTATAAAGTTTGTTCAACAGTGACACTCGTGTTGATTTAGATTTTTCAAATAACAAAATATATGTCATATTTATCTACAAATATTATTGTTTATTTACTGGTATGAGGTTATTTTTTTTATATGTATATTATTTAAACTGTAATATTTTATAAGTGTATTGAGTTCCGTCACTCAACACATAATGTCGCAACTTTTGACGGAAAGCGGAGAGTATAGAGCTGCCCTGATTTGCCTTGATGAAGCATAAATACAATATTCTTTATATATTTTCAAATGTATATCATCATAGCGAAATAAGTAAGTAATATTTTAAAGTATATATGACTGTGTGATCAGTAAAAGTTTGTAGTACATGACTTTGTTAAATATTTTATTTCTATTGTATTTTTATACAGATTTTTTTTATATGACACTATATGTTTAAATAGCTAGATTAAATAGAATAATATGGATATATCACTGAATTCTCTTTGCCTATAGGTAACAAATTAACACTAGCTTCAAAAGGTAAGTGTGAATTATAATTAAATTTAAATTCATCTTAAATAATATTTGTCACTATAAATAACTATAAAAATACATTGTTTTGTACAATACTTCTTTTTAAGGTGGTTAACGCCATGACATAGCCTTTTTCTGGTCAATTTAAACTCTGTCCGTTTAATGTTCGGATTTATATAGCGGTTTTATGATGCAATAAAGTTCTTAGGACGAAGCATGCCCGTTAATCTTGCCTCCAATAAAATGAACAATGACAAAGCTTAGGAAATTGTTGATTCAATTAAGGAATTCTACGATTTTAATTACATATTTTATGTAAGCACCTACAATAATGATTATGTGAGATTCGCTTATTTTTAAAATAAGATTAATATATTGTGTTTCATTTTAATTAATAACAATGGTTTGGTTTTGAAAAGCTTAGAGCATTGAATAACACTGTGATAATATTGAAAGTTAACTTTGTTAAATTGATATATTATTGCGAATCTTCTTTATTTTATAAGTGGTTTTATACGGTTAGATAGAATTTTGGTTGAAATTGGTGTAAATCGTTAAGCTTTCATTAATTTTGTTAACGAGTTATTTAAAAAGTGATCTCTTTTATGGAATATGGGATCTCTTTTATATATATTGTGTTGAATAGTGGTACTGAACGCCGCGCTTTGTCTTACCAAAGAGTCTCCGCTTTGAATGAAAATAATTCGTCTCCCCGTGTAGGATTCGGACCAACAGCCTTCGCGTTAGCAGACAGACGCGGTCCAACCACGATGCCTTCAATGTTCAATTATACAAAAAAAAAACATTTAAGCTTAAACTATAAAGCTATTCCATATTTGATCTTATATTAAAAAAAGTTCATTATAATAAATACAACTTTGACTTTATATGTATATTAAAAACAAAGAATAATAGCTAAAAATAGTAAAAAATCTCGCAACTAATTGAATCTAGCCTTAGGGGGTATAAGTCAGGCCCCTCTTAAATCTCAGTATGCCTTCAGGGGGTCAGTTGTTTTGCTTAAATAACGAAATATACCCCCAGCGGGCCAAGTTGCGTGGAAAACGAGATGTTCGTGTGGCCAATGAAATTTTTCGCGCTATTAGTGTCGGTTTTATGAGAATATCTATGTAAATTGTTAGGTTTATTTTTTATTTAGTTCGATATTATTATAATTTATTTTTATTTAATTTTATTTTTTCTTGTGTAGAAGAGCTGTCTAGTGACAGAAATAACTTTGATGCTAACTTTTTTTTAGATTTTTTAGAGATTTGTGAAAGCCTTCAATAGGATTTGCACAACTGTCTGCGAAAATAATATTATTTTAATAGAAAATTAGACTATATTGACCAGGATTATCACAAAATTATCTGATAGTATGTAAATGGTAAAGAAACGTGGCAGGCGTGGCAAGCACACTTGGTGGCGGTTCGTGTCAGTGGGAATGAAGGCCATTAAGCTGACGTGGTTCAAGGCGAAGCAAAATGCTTAGAACAGAGCGCCATAGTGAACTGAAAGTCCTCTGCCTCAACCGAGGAACACAGGACATTAAGTCAAGTAAATCGTGTTGAATTATATAATTACTTCATGTAATTTTGAGGTACAATATTTTTAGGAATAAATCTTTATTGAAACTTTATTGCTTTTCAATTTAATTAGCCTCACTTCATTTTAATATTAAATCATGTTATCGAGCTTATTATTGCAACTCAATTACAAATTGCAACTTAATATATTTAAAACACCTAAATATATAATTAATTAACTAAACGTTTTTTCCTGCATATAGCTAGATGGACTGATGGTACCTAGTGTTAAGACAGTCTGTTCCCCATTTCCGCCCAATCGAGATATTGCATGTTGAGTGGTGGAACTCATTTCCTCGGATGGGACTCGAACTTACGACCACCGCGTTTACATTCAAATGCTGAGCAATAAATTTCTACCAAACCAAAAATGAGGGCAATAATACATATAATTAAAAAAATACATATAATTAAAATCGATGAATCAGTTTAATTAGAACGTGACAGTATTGTTATCCAGATTTAAAGAAAATGGGAATATAATGGATCAGATCCACAATGGATTTAAACGGTATTATAATGAATTGCGATAGAGCCTTTCCCGTTTTATTTGAAGATCTTGAATAAGGCACCTCCTTGAATGGTCGGCTTTAGCGAAGAAAGTATATTGTTAAGTTGAATACGAGTCATTATCGAAATATATGGAGTTATATTCGAGAGGTTTGGATGTTTTATATAATGGGAATCCTTTCAGTCAATTTTTATGTGAATTGAATGATGTCGCGGTACGAACATATTTGTACTGTGTATGTACAAACACCCAAAATGAAGTTAAAATCTTCACTAAAAAGGAACTTATTCACAATTTATAAATTTTTATTATACACGTAAACGTACAGGTGATATTTATGAAATATATAAACTTGCTTTTTCATTTGAATCTAGCAAAAGGCCCGCGGCGTCACCCACTTGAACTAACTATTTCTTAGAACTATTTGTTATGCATTAGTAAACTTAATTATGTGTTTATCTTAAATTGCAAAACCCATATATTATTCTGATGTATAAGCTATTTTACTACATATTTACATCTAAATCCGTTGAGTAATTTTTCCGTGAAGCCGGGACAAAGTTCCATTCTCACAAACGTTCACATTTATATAATTAATAAAATTTAAATAAGAACTGACTGACTTGACTTGTAATTTTTTAAGTATGGTATTACTTTAAAATACATGAGATTATCCTTCAAATGTTTAATTGAGTTTGAGATATAAAACTGCATATTTTACTTATTTACTTTGATCGTCATAATAATGGGACGAAAACAATCAAAAGCAGATTAGGAATTGAAACAAAAGATTTAATTCTGTTTTAAAGGAAGGTGTACTGACGTTTTTTAAGTTTTTAGTTATAAATTTGAAACGTTTCCTTTAGATCTTGGTCTATCTAGACTTTATTACTTAATTAATTTGTGGAATGTACTTTGAAGGCACTAGTCATTTTGAATTTGGTTGGTTATAGAGAGGAGCTTAGTGGAGGTGAGCGTTAATGCGCTGTTAAACCTACACTTGGGTTGCAAGTCCCAGACATTGTTCTGAGCTCCTCTTCCTGCAACGCTATGGGCCCGACACTCGCACGGTAAATCCATGGAAAACTTACTTTAATAAGAATTACTACTTCGTGAATTAGTTTTCTTATCTAGGTTGAATATTCTAGAAGTAGTTAGGTGATTCACAGCGAGCGGATATTTTCAGCTGTATTTTGATGATTTTTAAAGTGTTAATTCACACTAAGGATTATTTAATAAAAATAGCATTCTCTCTTGCATAATATTCTTTGGGTAGCGGATATTTGTAAAAATCTTGTGAGGAAGAACGCATGGCTTAGTGGTCAGACCATTTGGACGGTTTCCATGAGGCGCGGGTTCAAATCCCGCTGTGTTCAAATTTGTATATGTTTCCTTTAAGTATATCTTTAGCTGTTTCAAGATAATGCACTAAAATAAAAAGATCGACAGCGAACAGCGTCTGACTGTAAGCGCAATCATCGTGGGTTCGATTCCACTCAAGGGAATGAAGTATGAATTGTTTACATGTCATAGCTCTGCGTGAACTTACCGTCACTTACCACGTTTTGTATATGGGCGACACTGAAAATTAAATGTTTTAAAAAGTCCTTGAAGAAAATATCTCCTTATATTTTTATATTATAATCCAAACACAAAACATTCCACTCCAATTTCTCAAGCAATTTCCAATTTTAATATAATTTCCTATTATGTAGAACGTCTACCGTAACATACCACGAAAATTAATACGTACAGACAAACGCCGCCTCATCCCAATATAATTACTTCGCGAGTTATCACCTGGCTATGAATGCATTTCTAACCCACTGACACTAACGAAAATGATATTAATTAAAACGTCGTTGGAACGTGAAGCGTGTCTTCTATTATATCGGTTGATATTCGTTAACAAGTTCGTCAAATTCAGCAACTTGTATACGGCAGATGTATATATATTTATATTATTATTTTTTTTGTTTTAATATTAAGCTTTGGAAACCGTATAGCGGGTATATAATATAAAATATATATTCTTTGGAGTTTTGTTTTTAGAGCTGTAATTTTGTATTTTAACACTTCAGCTGAGTTTTTAGCACTTGTTCTTAAAATTAAGAATGTAACTTCCAATTTTTAATATAGTTATTTCATTGTCGAGTAAGTTATAGATTAAATAAAACTATAAAAGAAAGTTTCTTGTAGTTTCATTTTGGTTAAAGGTGAATAAATTATTGCATTTCTTTGCTCTAGTAAAGAAGACGAGGCGTGGAGTTGAATTTCGGGGCATTCAGTTGAGTGGAGCGTGAGGAACAGTGTCTTAAGTATTTTGTTAAGACACTCAAATTAACAATTGTTAATGTATTATTATTATTATATTTCCCATATACAAGTATAATCAAGTAAGTTAAATGTAATAATAGATAATTCGCTTATTCCAGAGGCATAGCCTCTGCCTGTAAACGCGACTGTTTGTGGGTTCGATTCCCACTCGGAGAGAATGAAATATTTCCATTTTCTTCGCTCTGGTAACAAGGCAAAGCGCGGCGTTGAGTTCCGCCACTCAACACGCAATGCCTCAAAAGGCGGAAAGCGGGGAACGGAATTTCTTAACACTAGGTTACTCCCTCTGCTTACCCTGTCATGTGCGGGATACAGCGTGAAACTAAATTATTTTTTAAATTTTTTAGTGAAATTTAATTACTGAACCAAACATATATATGAACGTGTTCATTTGAATATCTCATACGGCTCATTTGTTTCCTTATTCAATTTAATTCGTGCTTATATAAAAATAGAACTAATTATAATTTTATATTTTTAGTAAATTCAGATAATTTGTTTTATTGATTTGATCAGACAAAACGTAAAAAATTTTAGCAAAGAATTCACTTTTATTGCATTCTACCAGCAAATTGCAAAAAAAAACTAGAAATATTCCCGACAGAAATGAAATAGACCCGAATCTCGAATACTAGGAATCATTTGCGTACAGTGTATGAGTCGACATCAAAAATGCATTTTAGGTGAATCGCAGTATGAAATAAAAAAGGACAAAAATTTCATATACATACATCTCTATCTCGTGGTATTTCTGGAATCTCGTACTATTCCTACTTTTTTTCTTCTCTTCTCTATTTTGGCAAAGTGTGCTCGTGAGTTCAGCCACTTAACGTAACATCCTGAAGAGTGAAACTGAGTCTTGTCACTTACTAGCCTCTGTTATATGTTAAATCAACGTGTAAAGCTGATAAAAAGCATTATCGCTGTAGTAAAGCTATAAACCATCTGATCGTAAAGGTTAATAGAGTTATTACAGGTTCGATTCCCAGGACGATTTATGTTTTTAAAATACTATCATCATCTATTAATGAGAGATTTAATACAATATATTTTTATAAAAGATAAATTATAGTAAGAATGTTACTTTGAAATTATTTCGTATAAGCACTTACTTGAAAAAATTTCAAAGTAATATAATCCTAAGGAGGCTGAAAATTCATATTTAACTTAGTTTTTACGGTTGAGATATTCAAATACCTTATTTGTTTTTAACTTTCAACTTTTAGTATGAAAAGTTAAGCTTTTATGGACAGCTCAAAAGTTGTATGGAGACCTATTTATAAAGATACCAGATACCTTTAACAATTGTAGTTTTATTAATGTTTTTAAAACATATGAGCGATCTACGTAAATTAGACGGGGAGAATTAAAATTACCTTTTAAAGTAAGAGATGAACGTGGGTTTAATCTCGTTGGTAGGTATCGTATATACTTCTGAAGACTTATTTTACAGAAATAGTTGTGTTTTATGTGAAAAAAACTTGAGCTTTTGCGGATAGGTAGAGAGAACTGGTGTCAAGAAACTCAATTTTTTTTAATACAAAAATGGCCTATTAAATAATATTTACTGTATTACGTACACTTCGTATTTAAAGTAATTGTAAAGTATTTCTACATAAATATATACATAAAAAGCTTATCTGTAGACGGTAAGCTGTTTACAACACGCCGATTTGCAAGGTAACGTACATACGTCGTATATACGAACTATTCACAGCACCGCGTCTTCTTTCTGATGAATAATTGATAGAGACTTCGTGAAAATCCATGACATGCAAGAAATGTGTACTTTGCTCGGCATTTCCGAGTCGAGTTGAATGGAAATGTGAAGAAATAAGATAATTATATTGCAAATTTTATATTTGTATGTTTTTTTATGATTTTAAAGCTATCAGATTAAATATACAAATGGAGCCTTTTTTCATTTTGTTTTTAAGCTATTATATAAGCATAACATGACATAAAGCCTCTTTATTTCACACCACATTAAAATGAAAATTTACAAAGTTAATGGAAATGTTATATAACTTAATGTGACAAGGTGGCCTTATCACTAAAACTGATATCTTCTAGGCAACCTGATCACAAGGATCTATGAAAGCGGGCATGGAGCATCGTAAGATACAATAAAATAAAAATATATTTATATATAATTAATCGAACTTACACATATATTAATTAAATTAAATATGTTAAATATAATTTTAATATACATTAAATATAATATTAATATACTTTATTATATTTAAATGTATATATAATATATACTACATTTAACTTTTTTATATTTATATAATTTATAACAAATATACATGTACTAGCTGGGCGGGCATACTTGTTTTTGAAAGTTGGAAGGAATCAGATATAATAACTGCATTTATTTCGATATTTTCTGTCTCATGTGAGAGATAAACAAACATAAAAGAAATACGAAAAAAAAGTACTGAAGGAAGGCGGTGGGTCACTTATTATTAAATTCAGATTTCACTAAGCTATAAAGTAAGAACTTTGACGTACTAGTTTGAAACTGAAAATGTCTTCTATTAAACATAATATATTTTTAGTAATAATTTTGATAGTATATATATATATATATATATATATATATATATATATATATATATATATATATATATATATATATATATATATATATATATATATATATATATATATATATATATATATATATATATATATATATGTATATATATATATATATATATATATATATATATATATATATATATATATATATATATATATATAATATATATATATATATATATATATATATATATATATATATATATATATATATATATATATATATGTTCGTTACGTTCGCACTTTGACTTGTTGCCAGAGCGAAGAAAATGAAAATAATTCATTTTCCCACAAACCGTCGTGTTTACAGGAAGACGCTGTGCCTTTGCGCTACGACGGTCCTCAATATATAAATATGAGTATAATAATCTTGAATAGAAAGATTTGCCTGCTTAAATAGTTTTAATTTTAACTTTTAATTATTTCTGTGGCATATATCTTCTGCCATAAACGATTTGTTAACTTTTTGAAGACAAAAGCTTGTCAATTTTTTTTTAAATTTATCTGTATTTGACTTTGGTGTCTGAAACTTAACTTGACCTAGATACCTATGTTATGCTTAAACTATTCTGAACTAGAATCAGAATATTTTTATTGATTTAAAATACTCATTTGATAACATAAAACTTTTAGAAACTTAACTTTAAAACTTTGTGTCACAGATAGCACATTCCAAATTAAATATGGAAAAGATAAATGACATACAATGTTTAAAAAAAAAGTTTTACAAAGTCTATAATATTCTAATTTACTTCTCTCAGTAGTAGTAATTTACAGGCTCACACATACATACATACGTCCATAAGTCAATTGATACATTATAATATGAAGAAAGGGCGCCAACTAAAACGCATGCGCACATAAAATAGAAGGAACACAGCCAGTCACGCGGTTTCAGTCCTTCCTTAACCACCGTCTAGGGTGGACGTATTCCATATTCAATAGAAAATTGATAAATTTACGCGTGTGTATATAGAAAAAATTACGTAATGATTATTAATAGTTGAATGAAGTGCAATGAGCGACGTGCGTTATGCTACCAATTTACTTGGTCGTGCTTTTGGGGGTTCTGGACTTGTGTGTCCCGTTGTACCACGATCAGTTCGCAATACTAGTGCCCGATGGCCGTGCAGATGAACTGGCTCATAGACATGGGTTTATTAATCACGGGGAGGTAAGTTTTGAAATCCTTTTTGCAAAACAAGAATTTTTTTATATAAGTTATTATAGGGTTTTGTTAGGTTTTGGAAATTTGTGTAGTAACTGTAAATTTGTTTTAAGAATAATATCTTGAAATTTAATCAAATATAAAGTTTAAACAGGTGAAACTAATTAAATCACAAGTTGAAATTTAAGACTGCATTTTGAAGGGAATGCTGTAATTTATTAGGAATAGCCACTATTCAGCCACAATAACAGGTCAAAAAATTATCCCATACTAAACGAATTAGGCTGAGAAAATCTATTGCCAATATTTAATACAAAAAATAACATTTCTTGTATTATAAATATAAATGTATATGAAAATAAACACAAATAATATATTTCCTAAAAATACTAAATATAAGCTATTAAAAAAGCCCGAACTTCTCCCATCTCATTATAGAAGTTCCATACCATTTAGCAACTAATTCTACTTACGCTAAGTGAAACTTGGCAACAAGACTGTAATTTAATTTAAAAGAAATGGAAAATATATAATATAAATGTGTAGGTAATTGATTATTTTTTTGGGTCACAGTATTTTTTTAAGATACAGAGTGCTTAAAATATTATAATATAAATTCTAATTTCTAGATAGTTTTAATTAAATTTTTATGGAAAGTGTAGATATTTATTAACGTTAACTTCTATTTGAAGATTTCTTCTATACTGATAAAACTAATGTATAATATTTATAGCATACTGATTAAAAAATTCACTAAAAAGCAGAATAATCGCTATTAACATACGGCTAAAGCATTTCTTGTATTGAAGAACGAATGAAGTATGAGTTAGAATAGAAAGAAATTTTTCTGTTTAAAAGTTCATTAATCGAGGAAGGCTATGTTATAGGCTATGTTATATCACGTAAGATATATGTTATATCACGTAAGATATTATATATAGATTTGTTAAGGTTTGAATGTAACACAATTTTTAGTTAAAAATAAAAAAAAATCGATCAATCGATTTAAGTTTGATGTTATAATATAATTTCAATTGATCCATTTAAATTAAAGAACATAACATAATATAATTCAGATTGTGCAAAAGCTTAATGCATTTTAATTCAAATAATTAAATCGTACTAGTATCAAAATATCTTTTTGTAGCATGTGTCAATGAGAAAATCTACCATAAAGTGGCAATTAGCGTTAATAATAGAAAGAGAATGTTTATAATGTATTTACCTATATTGTATATAGACTAATTTTTGTTATATTAATGTTAAAGCTTCCTTGAAGCTTATTACGTGTTGATTTTAGAAATTATACAAATGATATAAAAATGACAAATTAAACGTATTCTGACTAAACTGTGTTTTAAAAGATATAATGTTAGTCAAGAAAAAGTGAATTTTCTTAAACAAAGTAAAACATCGATGTATTTCTATGTAGAAATGTATACAGTACCTAATAAACTTAATCTATGTACACATATATATGTATTGAACTCATAATATATTTATATGGTACAAAGTCGTATCTGAGTCAGTTTTGTAAAACATACAACAAAGAGAGAAATTTTATATTTTTAAAATACGAATGATACTCTAAAGTAACGTAATGCTAAAGTAGCGGAATTTAACACTGCGTTTATAAAACATCTCTATATGTAACATTTTCATAAGATAAAGTACTTTTTTACTATGCTTGTTGTGTGTGGCATAATTGGATTTTTTTATTATATGTTAGAATTGCCAATCGTACTCAATATCTATATTTATCATAAATAATTTCTACAGGCTGGTTAGTCTGAGAGTTGTAAGAGTTGTCTTATTTAATTCGGCCACATTAAAATTGTGAATGTGATATGTGTTATATAGTCTATAGCCCATCAATAAATAGACTATCCATCAAAGAAACGTTAGCGAGTTTTATAAAACAAGCTTTTCAATTGTATTGTATTAGTAGATACAGAAGATGAATAGTATAGTGATAGATCACTTAAGAATGGGAGTATATATATATATATATATATATATATATATATATATATATATATATATATATATATATATATATATATATATATATATCACGCGTAGGACAGAAATGTGTCGCTTTACATATATATATGTTGTCGTTGACATTTTACGGTCAAGGCCTGCTTTTCTTTATACCGCCTATTACGTTTTGTGTGGTAACATGAATAACGCATTCAACTAAATAAATTTTAATTAAAATATGCTTCCTCAACCTCATTATTTCTGTATAAGTGAAATGATTGTGAATTAAAAAAGTTAACTCTTATATTTTTTATATATTATAGAAAACGTATATAATTTTAAAGTTCGTCTAGAATTTAGTCATATAGTTCATTTTGACATTGAGGACCGTCGTGGCGCAGAAGGTCTCTGGACAGGGACTGGAAGGATAGGGTCTGCCTGTAAGCGACGGTTTGTAGGTTCGATTTCCAGTGGGAGAGAATAAAATATTTTCATTTTCTTCACTCAGCCAACAAGGCAAAGTGCGGTGTTGAGTTCCGCCACTCAACACGCAATGCATCGAATGGCGAAGTGGGGAACGAAGTGTCTTAACAGTAGGTTCCTTCAAACTACGATTCTCTCTGCCTACTCTGCTATGTGCCTGCCTACTCTGCTATGGGATACTGCGTGAAGCTAAATAATAAATAATAATAATAACAATGTCCACATCAATTTTTTTATACGTGTTTGAGTATTTTTCTTTCTGAATGTGGAATAACATACTTGAAATTACTATATAAAATTTTTGAATTATTGAATGTTTTCCATTTATGTTGAAATCATTAAATCACATTAGAAAATACGAATATTTACATCTCTCTCAGTCTAATTTACAACAAATTTATTTTCTTTATAGTTTTTTATACAAATGTTACTAGTTGTATATACTTTGCATCGCACTAAGCAGAAAACGCTTATAATATTCCAAAATAGTTTCCAATGGGAATTTTTACCTATAATATTCCATCCATCAATCTTATAATTAATCAACTGCGTCATGACTTAATAAGTGGAGAAGAAGAAGAATGAATTCCCCAAGTGGGGTCGAACCCGCAACCGTCGCGTTCACACCTTCTACCTCATATAAGAGAATCAAGATAAAAACTATAATATTTATTTATTACACTTAGTAAACATCGTTAAGATCGTTAAGTTAAAGCACCTATTCAGCGTTTTCCTTATAAAATAACAAGCTTCCCTTGAAAAATAAATTTCCCGGGAAAAGTATGTTCGATTAATTTATTTGTGACAAAAGTTGTATTGACGTAATTTTTTATAATGGTTCAAATAAATGAGGCTGTTAGGCTTAATTATTGAATGACCATCTTGACATAGTATTGAAGGTATTGTTGGTACAAATTTATATAGTTCCTTTTTGATATATTATAATAATATATGCATATTATGTAAAGTATATAGATGTGTAGGTATATTTATAGCAAAGAAAAGAAAGCAAGCAAAGAAAAATAATTAAAAATTAATTTGAATGCACCGGGATTTGAACCCGCTTCTCGTAGATTTTATTAACTTACTGATTAATAAATAGCATTCTCTCTTGCTAAACGACTATTCTTAGCAGTAATCTTTTGTTAGCAAGAGTTTTTGTGAATTTGTACAAAATCAAGGAGTATTAGGGAATCCGGGGGACAGAAATGCTAACAGCGTAATAAATTGCAAAAAGCATTTAAGAATTTCGACGCAGCTTGACGAGAACGCATGGCTTAGTAATCAGAGCGCTTGGAATGGTTTCCATCAGGCGCGGGATCAAAACCAGCTGCGTTCAAACTTTTCTGTTTTTTTTTAGTATGAAAATGTACATTTTGTTTAAAGTAAAACTCTTCCGTTACTGAGTCACTGACAGCTCACAGTGTAGAAGGGAGAATACACTAAGGGAGGAGATCACGTTTTGTCGTCTACACAAGCAAAATTGTGGGCTGTAACTAGAATTTATTAGTTACGTTCCATAATAACCAACATTCATATGATCTAATTTCATATTACAGGAATGATTAAATCTTTTACAGAGTGATATTAGAAATTTTCATCTTTATACATAATTTCATGAAAAGTTAAATATTTAAATTTAACAAGTACTTTCCACAGCAATATTGATAAATTTATTGATATAATATTTGACATCGATATATAAAAAAAAATCTTTTAATAAACAAAAATTGTGTCGCGCTTTATCCCACATATGGCAGGGTAGACAGAGGAACCGTAGATTCCCCGCTTTCCGCCTAACGAGGCATTGTGTGTTGAGTGGCGGAACTCAACGCCGCGCTTTGTCTTGTTGCCAGAGTGAAGAAAATGAAAATAATTCATTTTTCTCGATTGGGAATCGAAGCCACAAACCATCTCGTTTACAAGCAGAGGCTATGCCTTTGCGCCACGACCATCCTCATCATCATTTAATTTACTTATTAATAAAATACGTAATTTAAAAAAAAATCTGGCTTACACATACATATTTTCAAATACCTTCAAAGTGCCTTCACGAAAATTTACAAAAAAGTAGCTAGCTGCTATTTCATTTAATTTTATTTCTTATTTGCCAGTGGATGGATGACAAATAATAATTTATATTGTACAGAGCAATTTATTACGAATAACGTCCACTCCACTTCATATTGTGGCATTATTAGTTTCTTTTTCATCATTCGGCCTCAGTAAGATTATTTACGATTGTAAATGTATAAATTGTATATAGAATATACAACTTTATACTTTGATATATATATTTATAAAGCTCCTTAGCCCTTTGAGCTTTTGCTTTGTCTACTTAAAACGTCTCGTTATTTATAAAATGATCCTTTGTCATATACTATGACTAATTGTAAGTTGAATATTATAGAGAAAGGACTGAAAGTACTAAGATGTAATTACTAATCAAATTTTAATCTTATATTAGATAATCCGCAATTTAAAATTAACTTGAGGCTATTGTGGCGCAGCGGCAGAGCGTCTGACTATAATCGCGACAGTTGTGAGTTCGATTCTCACGCGAGAAGAATGAATTGAGTTATTTTCCTTAGCTCTGGTAACACTGAACACGGAATATCTGATAAGTGGGGATGTCTGAGAAGTAGGGAACGTAGTGTCTTAACACTAGGTTTTCTTTGTCTGCCATGCTATATTTTTTGGTTAAAAAACATGTTTCGAGGTAATTTATAATTTACCTTATTTATGTGAAAACCTCAGTATGCAGAAGATGTAAAAAGACAATAAAGTAACTCAAACATTTTGTTTGACTATATTATAAGCCTGTCATAACGCAGTAATCGTTTAGTTGTAAATGAAATGGTTTTCCAGCCGTCAGAGTGGTATATTATATTTTTTACATCCTCAGCACGTTATGTCACGAATTTGTACAGAAAGCAGAGAACGGAATGTCTGGACATTAGACTGTCTCTGTATATTCTAATGCAAGCTGAATTTAGACTTATAGTCCATAATAATTTCCATGATGACAGACAAAGCGCGGCGTTAAATTACGTTAACACACTCTAATTCGAATTCGAAATGTCTCGACCCTGTCCTCTTTACCTACCCTGCTATAAATGCATGGGTAAAAAACCCATTAAGTCCATTTTTAAAATGTTACATATTAAGTTAACTTAAAAAAGAACTTACCGAAATATTAAACGTAAAAAATAAAACGCGACTTTAGTAAAAAATGGCATCATTTTGAGCCGCGTTCAGTTATCCCTTTGGGAAATTCCACTGCGCTTAGTAATAACTTTAATATCTTGTAGTTATTAGCTATCATATACTTTATAGAGCATATTAATTTTTGCTTGTAATATTTATATTTATGAACTGGCGCAGTCGAGTAATATGGTTTTTGGGACTTAATTCCTACTAGAGGAACTTTTATACTTATTTTTTGATAAGTAAATTACAATATGCAGGCAAAAGCGCGGCGTTGAGTTCCGCCACTCAACATGCAATGCCTCGAAAGTCAAAAAGCGGGGAACGGAGTATCTTAACTAACTAGGTGCCCTCTGTCTACCCTGCTATGTGCGTGATACAAAATTATTAATGATAATTTTTTTTCTTAACATTAAAACAATTTATATGACAAGTTGTTACCCGCAATTTTGTTTGTGGGGACTATAAGATATAAAACGAATTACCCCGTAGTTCCCGTTGGAATTTCGGGGAGATTTCCTTTACTGCTCCACTACACTCCCCAAGGATGCTATATGCCGAATTTCAAATTTTACGCTGCGTAGCTTCGATTGTGCGTCGTCTGTCAGTCAGTCAGTATCAGTGGAGTTAGTAGAGAATATATCTGTTATATAGATATATAATTATATAGATATATAATTATATAGATATATAATTATACAGATATATAATTATATAATAGATATATTCTCTTATTAAATGCAAGTAGTGAAACTATCGTGCATCAGCACAGTGGGAAAATATCTGACTGTATGTGTGCGATGATCGTGGGTTCAACTCCCATTCGAGTATTGATTTTATTTACAATATTTTCATTTTTCCCATTAATACAAATCGTTACAAGTGTTAAGCTAAGCTTTTCTATATGTACATACAATGTCCCTAATTTAAGGGAAAATCTGAGAACGGAGCGACTTGACTTTTGGCTCTGTATCTACATTGATATGCAGAAAGAATCGTGAAGCTGCAAAAATATAGTTATATATCAATATAGTATCAACATTTCTAGTCTATTTCAATATTTTTAGATGAATCTAAAGATCAGTATCAACTAGATGAACTCAAATTTGGATTCACCACAAACGTCGTGAACCACTTGAGCTACACCACAAAAGTGACAAAAAACGTCGTACATACTAATTAGATACATATATTGCGCACGCCACGCTCGTTATAATTGTGCCCGTATTTTGATAAAGACGAACAAACGCTAGTTGGAGTATAACGAAAGCAAAAGTACCCAATTATGTTAATTAACACTCGGTTTTTATGAAATACTTACTTTGGTAGGAGTAACGTTGTGCTTGAAGTATTGTATGTGGATTGTGTGTATCACACACATATATATATATATATATATATATATATATATATATATATATATATCTATATATATATATATATATATATATATATATATATATATATATATATATACACACTATGTCCAAACATGGAATAGGTTTTAGCAAGAAATGAGTATGTAATTGAATTTGTACATATAAAAATACATATCATCATATCATCTGGTCATGGTGTTCTATATAGAGCAGGAATAGAGACTAGTGGCAAAATACTCTGTTTTCCATTTAAAGCCAAATTTTGTGATATAGTTAGTTGCTTCGAGTGAATTCAAGCCCTCGATTAAATAGTGCTATGAAGAAATATTTTTTTCCTTGAGCTTCATGACACATGATACATTCTAGGTAGATAGTAGTTATGATAGCAGGTATGGCTAAAGTGATGTCCATTAGCCTTGGTCAAAAAATACATTTTCAAAAACAAAAATATATTTTCAATTTCATTCAAGTGTCTCGAAACAAACGCATTCATTTAAAACTTAACTTCAGCTATTAATATTCGGTATCAGATCGGAGATTATCAAAAAGTCATTATTTTCTAAAACTGATACAAAAAGTTAATATCCTCTGACACAGGACTAGGATTGACTAACACCACAACACAATGCTCCGTACATTTATTGTTTTTTTTTCTAGAGATAAAAAGAACACGAAAATAAGTTTTAGAATAATTTAGTAAAAGCTTCGTTAACTTAACTTTGGTTTTTTCCATATTAATTTGCTAAGGGAATCTAAAAAACACTTCACATACGCTCTATACACCCTTTTTTATTCTAAATTTACTTTCTAGCGCGTCATAAATAAGTTATTTTTATTTATAACATTGTGTTTCTGAACTTTGCCTAGTCTGTGAAATTTATAGGTTGCGTATCGAGCATCGAGAACGGTTACCAATTTGTTACCCGCCCCTAGAGACCTGAATATTTGAGAATGACAGATCGTCTGATTATTTATATATAGCTAGCGGGATTGTTGATGTTAATATTATGACTAGTTTGATTACATATACAAAAAGATACAGAGATAAAGGAATTGATAATAATACGTTACGTTTTTTTACATAAGATTAAAACACACTAAATAAAAAAATATTATTATATATCAAGTTCAAAACATTATATGATAAAGAATAATAAATACGTGCCAATTGAAAAGGTTAAATAGGTAACTATAATATATTTTTTTATATATTCTAATAATTTCATTACTTATACATATTATGTACCTGCTAGAGATGCATGAATCTCTCAACAAACCGAATTCTAATGTAATTTTGACAAATCGGCTTATAGCAGTCAACTGCTCTCCCGGGGTTATAATGGGTCCCCCATAAGACACGATCTCTCGTTTTCGCCCACCAGTCACTACCAGCCGCCTTCTTTACGTCATCAGTCCATCTGGCTGGTCGTCCAACGTTACGCTTGCCGATAATATATCATATTTAAATAAAAAATACTACGCGAAATATACTAAAAATTAAGAAATAAGAATAATAAGTTTTATATTACAATATATACTAACGAACTGATTTTTTTCATATACCAGTATAGTTGTCCTAGATTTCATTCCCAAATCTGTACCTTAACACTCGATGTTCCACAGTAACGGGCCCAAAACCGACCCTTGTGGAACCTCATAACCGACACTTCGTCGACCGATCCGACCATTTCCCCCAATCCATATGGCTTCCTATCTTGGAGGTAGTCGTCTAACAGCCGCTGGAGATAGAGAGGTACCCCATGGGTACCTTAACACTCGTCTCAACTTTAATTTCAACTTGTTAACCAATTATATACAAATTTTATGTTTTCCCAAATAAAGATATGTGCTATATAAATTATAATGATTTTTTATATTTGAAATTTTTAAGTAATAAGTAAGCACTAGAGAAATATATGAAAATATTTTTGCGGCCTAGTTTGTAAGTGCATTTGGTGTACCAATTAACAAGTACAAACACGCAGTGGTGAAGCCTAGCGGAATATTCTACGTATAATATACATATGAGCTTGATTATAATAAAAGGAAATTTTCAAAGAAGCCATACTAATTTATAATAAAACAATAGATCATCGTGATAATTATGGGTTTGATTCCCATTCGGGGGAAAAAATATTTCAACTTTCAGCTCTGGAAATCTATAGAGCTTTGTTGAATTCCGTGTCTCAATATGGAGGCTCGAATCTGGGCGGAAAAGAGAGAAACGTTTTGGTTCTAAGTTTCCTCTGCCTACTTTGCTATAAATAATAAAAAAGCTCTATAATTTTATATTTTATCTATATAATACTTCTTACTACTTAAGTGACAGTGACATACAACGCACAGGCGAAACTAATGTGCATGGAAAGCTGAATCTTGGCGTATACATCCCTTTGGGAGCGAATGGGAGTACTAGAAAGGATCTCTTGAAATTCCTACGGGAGGGTAAAAGTGGAATTTTATGCTTTACAGTCGAAAGCAAGGAAGATAGAGTTTGTGTGTCAAGTCCACCCAAATGTACTTGCGTGCGACAAGTCGTTTAGAATAACTATTATATCGGATATCCTAAAATAAATTTTGATTTAGCCAAATAATTTTTAGTCAAAAGCCAAAGCGATCATAGTAATACTTTTAACTTCACTACCCAAAAATATTACGAACAATGTTTAGCAAGAAGGGGATGACTTTACGCTATTTCTCGCACAGAGTAAGGCAAGAGGGAACATACTGTTAACACACCTCATCCCCCTCTTTGCACCCAATTTAGAGAAATTCTATATTGAAGGGTGGGTAGTTGAAGGGTTTTTTAAAATAGCTCACAACAAATTGCGTTGATTTTATTTATTTATTTATTATTTTTGGAAATTAAAAAAAATACGTGTTTAGAAATAGACGTGCCTAATAGATAGATTTGGTTTAATAGATTAAATAATATCCTCAGATAAAAATAATGTACAGAGTGGCATTTGGCATAAAAAGGCCTTTACTGAAGCCAATAACAACATAAATAGCGCTTCGACGGTATTCAAGAGTTACGTTTAAATTTCATTCGTTTTCTAAAAATTTTCTTCACTTAGTGTGGAATAACACTTTAAATAAATATGTATTAATAATATATTTTATTCCACACCATACTTATAGACTTTCTGTATATTGCATTCCGATCGTGCCAGTTGAGCACTATTCAGTTCGTCAATGTCACGTTGTATAGAGAACACACGAAGGAGGTTGTACGGTGAATATGAGATAAGAGATCCAGATATTATACAGCCATCATAGAGTTTATATGGCTTAGGTAAGCAAATAAGTATTTATATAATTACTAATGCTCTACATCTGTGGCTATGTAGTAATTTTAAAGCCAACAATGTACTAATTGTATGCAAAAATTAAATTATTTTGTTCTATTTTTATGTGACCAAAGGAAATAAGGTAGCGCTATTTCATTACTCTGTTTTATAGAAATTTATTATTTATGAGAAAGATTTGAATTGGCTAAAATATAAAAGATTTCGGCTTAATAGGCGCGTGTAGCGTAATGTTATGAAGTATAAATGTATCATGTTCCATAGGAAAGATTTATTTAATATTTTTATATTCGTTGCGTATAATTTTGTGAACAAAAAATATATACGAGAGAATTTTTTTCACAAAAAAATGGCTAGTTGCCGTCATGGTACATAGACACACTGACTGCAAGGGCGGTTTTGTAGGATTATCTTCCCTCTGGCGGTAGTGTTTCCGGGTAGATAGGACTTGGGTAAATAAAAAAAGGAGTCTACCCTGCACCTTAAAGGCCGACAACGCACCTGTAACACCTCTGGTGTTGCACGGGATCGTGGGCAGTGTAAATCACTTGACTTTCCTATAAAAGCAAAAAAAAGCAAATGCCTAAAAAAAGTCTTTAATCGTACTAAGTATTGTACACTTTCCGTTTGTTTTAATCTCACAGTCAAATTAACACTGCACTATATCTTTTCAGATCCGCGTATGTTAATAGTTTTATTAATTATCTGTTTATTTTATATATATATATATATATATATATATATATATATATATATATATTATATATATATATATATATATATATATATATATATATATATATATATATATATATATATATATATATATATATATATATATATATATATATATATATATATATATATATATATATATATATATATATATATATATTACCCTGCCAAAAGCCGGGACTAATGCCAAGAAGAAGAAGAAGATATATATATATAATGTATGTATGTATATATATATATATATATATATATATACATAGGTTCGTTCAGTTCACAATAAGGAATCCTATAGCACTGTCTAATCTGTCTGTCTGAGCTTTACAAATTTTTTCCACATATAACACCACCCTATGCAAATATGTATATATATATGTTCCCGCATATAACACACCTATTCCTCTGTCTCAACAGAAGAAACCTTGTGTTGGGACACTCCGTCCAATTTTCAAGACATTGCGAGGGGCGGTACTCAACGCAGCATCTTGAGTTCATATTGGGGCGAAGAAAGGAAGGAATTCACCCTAGTGGGATTCGTACTCAAAACTTTTGCGCTTACAGATGTGCCACTATGCCACAACGGCCGGCAATATATTATACATATTGTGCTTTATACCTGTAAATATATTATTCGTATACAATAAAAGGTATTTACTTTTACTTTAATATTTTCATAATAACAGATTTAAAATATAATCCAAATGAAATTCGTGCCCATTACAGTATAACATCCGATATTTCTAATACTATGAAGATTATTATATAACACAATAATATATTATATACAAAAAAAAAGATATATATATATATATATATATATATATATATATATATATATATATATATATATATATATATATATATATATATATATATATATATATATATATATATATATATATATACATATATATATATATATATATATATATATATATATATATATATATATATATATATATATATATATATATAATATATATATATATATATATATATATATATATATATATATATATATATATATATATAAATATACTATTTTACTATAGGAACTGTCCAACCAGCGACAGTCCCTACATCATTTGGCCAGAATCCTGACTAATTCCATGTATTACAACTACATAGCAAACTGAACAGTGGCAATATATCGTGGATAGTCAAGATATATAGCTTCCTGCGCTCTATAAAATTTCTAATGCTACTAGCCGGACCTAACTCGAATAAAGATAGATGAATCTTCCTTGTTTACATTCGTAGTATATTTTAGGTTACTTTGTCTCTTTGATTATTTGGTTAACTTCTTTGTATGTGGGAGATAAGTCACAGGTTCGATGACTGGTATAGTAAAGTCAAATTGCAGTTGCAAATGAAATTATTATTCATGTGTAGCTATGTGCTGACATAGCTATGTCAAATAGCTATGTCAAATATAATAGCTATGTCATAGCTATGTCAAATATAATATTAGCTAGTTGTGAAACGAATTATATGTAAAATACATAATTTTAGGTAGTATATATATAAGAAACTCCGCTCCCCACTTTCTGCGAGTGGCGTAACTAAACGCCCCACTTTTCGCCTTCTTGCTTCAAGAAAATGAAAATAATTAATTCTCCCCAAGTGAGAATCGTACCCATAAACCTTCGCACTTATAGGCAGACGCTGTGCCTCTGCACCACGACAGTCCTCATTATATTTAAATTTTGAAATATTTCTTAAAGCAACATCTAAAGGTCAATAGTTATTTACAATTCATATGTCAATATTAAACATTTTTATTAGTTTCACACTCGGTTCTCCACTTTCCGACCGAATTCGATACACTTTACACGGTGATGACTGTCGTAATTGAACTGCGTTTTGTCTTACTGGAACTTGAAATGAAAATAAATTGGCTCTGAGCAGGAATCAAACCCGCGACCATTATGCTTACAACCCAACGCTGTCCACTGCACTACGATAGTCTTAATAATAAAATTTATATATAATATGAATATGCTAGAGCGTTGTGATATTCAAAATTCTTTTACTCATGGCTCCTGTTCTGAGCTAGAGCTATTCATATACGAATTTTATATTGAACTAATGACTGGAAGATAATGCTTTTAGCACAATGCCCGCCTTTTGTTCAAATTGCTTTCATAGTTTGAGATACATATTGTGAAAAGAAGCCTGGAATATGTAGAAATATTTAAGATTTTATACTTTTATTGGACATTTTAATATTTTTAAAGCATTATTTACACACTAAGCAAAGTAATAAAGTAAAATTTTTAGAAATGTTTGGATATTGAACATTAGCGGGACTTGAACCGCGACTTTTGGATACAGTCCAGGCACTCAAGTTAATGAAGCCAGGTGCACGTTCGATTCCCGATCCTGTATGGAAATTTTGTACAAATTTTCCCCTATGTCTTGTGGACATCGTCGAGCTCCCTAGACTTTAAAATAGTAGCAAAATGATTAGCCCATGTAACTTAAGATTTTATGACATACTTTATTTAATACCTTTGTTGCAGTGTGACCGTCGCCTAACCTTTAATTGTATATACGCAATGTCGATGATGTAGACAATTATTAAAATATTTCGGAAACGTAAATATTAATAACGTAATTGTTGTTTATAATATTTTAGTGTTCAACACTGTATTTGTGCGGAACCAAATAAGAAAATAATATAAGTAAAACGAGTTGAAGAAATCTTTAGCATATAAGTATATAGCATATAGCTATCGGTTCAGTGGACAGTGCTTACATAATTTACTTCTTACGAAGTTGGAACCTCTCACATATAAATGGCTCGTTGAAACTTGTAATACCAATAAAAATGTTGCAGGTTCTTGGTCAATCTTACGGAGTACTTGCGATTTTATTGCAACTTCTATCAAAGTCTTGATTACTTTATAAATTGTCTTGAAATGGATTTTTTATTCCTTTAGAAGAAATGAAAATGAATGACGCATATATATATATATATATATATATATATATATATATATATATATATATATATATATATATATATATATATATATATATATATATATATATATATATATATATATATATATAGTTTTTGCTTACAATTATTGAATATTCGTTTGACTATAATGCGTCGGTTATGGGTAAAAAAAGAAAGGTCGTTAATTTCCATTGCATAATACTTTGCGATTTGATACATACATACGTACATACATACATACATATATACGTACATATATACATATATATGCACGTATGTATGCCTATATGGGTATATATTTTTGTATACTTAAATTTGATTTCGATTCTGTTACGCCACACGATCAACGGAGTAATACAAGTAGTAACTTAACGTTTTTAAACGTAGGCCAAATCGGACTTAACAAATATGTATTTTAGTATTTAATTTGTATTTGTATAATATAATATATTTAATTATATTCTAAATATTGTATAATGCTAATAAATACAAAATCATACAATTAAATATATCTAAAACATAATAACATTTTTTTTGGACAATAAATATGAAAAAAATATGAAAAATTTATATTAATGAAGATCATCTATCATGCACTTTTTTTTAAACATAAAATGTAGAAGTCTTAATTTTCTAGCGAAATATATTTTCCATGGGATTTTTTTTAATCATAAGAAACTTGTTATCATAGTACAGTTCCAAAGTTCTCAGTTTTTACGCAAATTGACTGCCAACTCGGATGCATCGTGAATTTTGTTCTAAAAACTTTTTCTTTGAAGTAAAAGTTCATTCATATTCATTCCGGAAATATGAGTTGGCTATCTGGGTAATGTAAAGATGTAACATATGTCGTTACATTTTTGAAAAAAGGATTTGTTGACAATTGTAAAATATAAATAGCTTTACAAAGAAGGGCTTGGTGTATGTTGTGGGGAGGAATGATCAAAATGGTACAAACATATTTTTTGTACACACTCTATTATAAATTATTCAAAACCTTAGATTAAAATGTTTGTTTTAATTTTTTAAATATACAATATGATATATCATACTTTAAAATAATATTTAATGATATAATGTATGGTATAAGGCAATTATTAAAATTAAGAGATAGCAACAGATCTTGGTTAATCTTCGAGAGCACTGTGTTGAGGAAGGTTTCGTAAAAAGTAAAGTAAAAGGACCTGCTAGAAAATATATACTAGATTAATTATTTTGACCGAAACACAGAAAATAAATATTTTATTTTAATCTACACAGGTACGGCCAAATGTGCTGACATTTAGCCGTGTCACAAAAGGAGCCAAGGCAATGTAAATTCTGTTAGTAGCAGCAATATATATCCAGATCGATTTCGCTTCATACTTCCCAGATCCCACTTAAATTAAAAATATATATATTTTAACTGTGTATTCATTAACTCTAATATATGTCCATTTACACTGATCTTACATTTTAATCTTTTATCATCTTTTGGAAATACTTATATATTTTTTTTTCAATTACTTTAATAAATTCTTTTTAAATAATCTAAATTAATTTAAAAAAATTTATGAAACTGGTGAAAGTAATTTAAACTTGTGTACAGAACCTATTTGTCTTATTTTAAATGCTGGCAATATTTAATTATCAGACATCGTATTTGGTTCAGAATTAACAATATTTAAAATGAGTTAAACAACAATTTGTACTACAAATTGCACACTTGATGCAAGTTATTACAAAAAAATACTAAAATAGAATTAGTAGGATACAAATCAATAGCTTTACTCACTTGATCTAGTATCACTTTGACCTAAAAATAGAGTGGGCTTGACTTACAATTGACCCCTTTCTCCTCTGCCTTTCACACTCATCATTAATGAGACTAGTTAGACAAAAGCGAAACTTCGCAAATACTTTATATGTAATTAACATTGACTTATTTATTATGCTATTAAATACAATAAAAATTATAGTTTTTGGATAAAATACTTTTTAATTTAATTCTTGCGTTATGTTATGTCTAGGTTATTTATTGGTTTATTATTTTAACCTTAAGCATTTATATTATTAAAAGTATACTCTTTATGTTTTAATTCGGAACCTTATCTTTAATTAATTAATGAAAAATGTTTGCCACATACAATTTGGTTTTTAATTAATATGATACAATAATAAATTAATATTTGTGTTAACACAAATACATTATTTAAATTGTGAGATTTAATTTTGGGCTGAGTAAGTTCCATAGTTAATAAGAAATAAATATTATGAAGCTGCAAAATTTGTTTAAGAGGCTGTAGGCTATATTACATAACTTTAATCGTTTTGATTCACTAAACCAGCCACCAGTGTAAGCACGGGGGTGAAGCCGCATGTAAAAGCTAGTAGGAAATATATATACAGAATTGGATAACACTAGAATAAGTCAGTCATTGGTTCAAATCAGTCATAGATATGTTTATGATAAGCAATAGGAGAAAAATATGGAAGATACAAGATGTCAACTTACAAAAATCGCTACTCGGATTGACCTCTTTGGATGCGATATTGCCTCTTCGCAAAGTTATCTAAGCTTTATATTACTTTTTATGTATAATCTACATGTTTGAAGAGAAATCACCATAAAAGCAGTTTTTGATTAATAATTTTAACTTTTAGTTGCTTTATTCCACTATAACAGTTGTAGGCGGACACTCCGCTCTCCGCTTTCCGTCCAAATTTTATACATTGCATGTTGAGTGGCGGAACTCAACACCGTGCTTATACGTCACCATTTAAATGGTTGCCATGTCGACAGCTGTGGCTTCGATTCTCACTCGGAGAGAACAAATTATTTTCATTTTATCGCTTTGGTAATGAAACTACGCGCGTCAACCATAAAGGAAAGGCAAAAACTGGAAACGGAGTGTCATAACACTAGTTTCCCTCTGCTTGCCCTAATATATGCTAATACAAGGTGAAACTAAAAAAAATCAATACATGTTTGATAAGACGAAGAGAGTCGAGAGCTAAAAGTAGTATAAAGTATAAAATTATCAATTTAGATCCTCTGTTAAATTATCCCAAGGCCTCATACGATCTCGATGGCTATAGTACAGTTAACTTAATTTAAAGTTGACGCTAACTTTGAAAGTAAACTCAAATGTACGAATATAAATTAAATTATCTCAGTTACTTTGGATTTGGTTGGAAATTATAAGGAAGATGGTATATATTTATTTATTTTATATTTAATAAAATATTATTCTATTTTATTATCTCTAGGCTGGTTTTGTGGGTTATATGACTAATGCTTTGGAATTTAGTCTCAAATTTTGATGTATATCTTTATCTAAGTTTTATATTTTGTCTAGTATACTTCATTTCCATGTACATGCTTAACTAGTTGACTAGTCAGATTTTCTTTAGTTACCCAAAACATATAGATAATTCTTAAAGTATATCTCCCATAAATCAGAGAGAAGTCAGAGAAAACCTAAGATTGTTCTATACTTTTAAAAAAAGTGTGGAGTAATCTTTTTGTAAACAGCTTTTACGTTTTTGTGGCTTTGTATAGTATTTTTTCCTCATAAGGCCCAAAATTCTCCGCGTAATAATAGTACGCCGCTATTTTTTTTTTATTTTTTTTTTTTTAAGGGAAACATACAGTACAGTAAAATAATTTCAATATAAAACATAAAAAAAACAAAGACCAATTAAGTTTTCACAAATTACCAAACACGTACACTTCTTAAACACTAGTTATTTATAAAGAACACAATATATTCCATAATATATAATAATATAAGTACAAGACAAACTAAAAACAGTAAGAATAAAAATAATCACTCAACAATGAAACAATGAAAATTGCCTAATGCTAAACCTTAACTACACTTAAAATTACGTTTCTTAATACAATTTATGAAATTTACGTATGCTAAATTATATAGGACACTTCCCGTTGGCTTATAATTATTAAAGTTGTCAAGCTACTAAACAAATCATATTATTAATTGTTCTTGTATGTATATTTTTTGTATATGTCCATCAATAGAACTAAGTGAGCTTGAGCTCAAGTATCCGAATACTATAAAACAAGGTTATGGCCTTAAAGCTTCAGTTATAAAACTTCGTATATAAATATATACATATGTATTTCCTGGTGATTCAGTATAAGTAAAAACAACGTAGTATTAAAAGCTATTTTTTTTGCTTAATTGAAAAAGATAAAGAAAACAAAAAGAAACATAACAAAGCTAAGATAACACAAAAATAGCTTTTACAACGAATATCTGTATCTGTACAATTTTACATACGTCCTCGGTATACGTCGCTAGGGACGGACGGACGGACTCGGCAAGTTACGTAAATAAAGTTTCTCATATGTTATTAATATTTTTATGAGTCAATAAATATTGTTGCCTTAAGCGTTATTCGGCCACTGTTTAACAATCCAGGATATTTGTAAATAAAAGAACTATAATATTGCGTTCGTTGATTTCAATATTCGTTCATATACTAAGAAACTTGGTATATTTATACGGATTTGCGTTTTTCGATGCCTCATATTTTGTTTTTAATTTAATTAAGCCTTCTAGATCTGTAATTAAGAGAAGGCTACTTACTTATTTTACTTACGATAGAAACACATTTATTTATTTTAAATTAAAATACATAATGATAACGACTTCATTCGTTTTTAACTATGTCACAGTATATAAATTATAAATGATTTCAAAACATGAAGTTATTGGCAACCAATTAGTTAAATATTGTTATTTTTAAGCTCTTCAAAAATTCAAATACTATGCAAATATCTAAAATACGTACAAATATGATTTCTATTGCAACACAACAAAGGGAAAACCGTAGAGAATAAAAAGAGAGTATCTGGTGAAGAGTATAATCTGGTTTGAGTGGAATTATCGTTAGATATTGCTAGATATCATAAAATATCTCTTAAACGGGCGAGCAAGAACAACATAATATTGTAACATATATTTATATATATATATATATATATATATATATATATATATATATATATATATATATATATATATATATATATATATATATATATAATATATATATATATATATATATATATATATATATATATATATATATATATATATATATATATATATATATATATATATATATATATATATGTATATATATATATATATATATATATATATATATATATTATATATATATATATATATATATATATATATATATATATATATATATATATATATATATATATATATATATATATATATATATATATATATATATATATATATATATATATATATATATATATATATATATATATATATATATATATATATATATATAGATATATATATATATATATATATATATATATATATATATATATATATATATATATATATATATATATATATATATATATATATATATATATATATATATATATATATATATATATATATATATATATATATATATATATATATATATATATATATATATATATATATATATATATATATATATATATATATATATATATATATATATATATATATATATATATATATATATAGGATTTCATATCATTAGAATTTGATATAAAAGGAGCTTTCAGTTAAAAACTAAAATAAACATAACGTTATCAAGCTTAAATGTACATCTGTATTAAAATGGTAATTCGTATGTTCCTGTTCGTGCTTCAACAAAAATTACGACCTAATTTAAAGTTTACATTTTAGAAGCTTTAAAAAAGCTCATTTTGTCAATGTCAACCTTAGCTCGGTGTGCACGAAATACAAGTGAATTTTCAATTTAGAAAGTTCAGCTTGCCTGTAATTTGTTAAACATTTAGTAGCATTAGTAAATGACGCCATAATAACTCTATCGTGATGCAATTGTGACAGGAGAGCACTGGACGAGACTATTATACAGTGAAATAAAATTTTAGTAGTTTCAATTAATTTTTATTTATTTATTTCGATCTGGACTTAAATTTATGTTGCAAATGAAATAGTACCCCATATTAACTATGTAGTTTAACACATTTATGTATTAATAAACATACAGTATATTATTTTATTAACATATATTTAATTTTCTATTATCAAAAGGCAATAAAATTTTTAAATTTGAACATTTTTAGTGACTGGAATCGAACTTAGTACCTAACACTAATATTCAATGACCGTAACAAAGTACTAAGGCCGTGTATATAAAAGCTTTATACAGGTCTTGTTATATTTAGCCCGAAGCTGAAGATTTTATTAAGATTAAAAACAAAAATGGGAGCGTAATCTGAATTCAAAACTGACTCGGGAGTGGAGCAATATTTTCATCGAGAAATAACCATTTTTATATTATTTTACATAAAAATACACTTTCTATTTTATATTTACGTGATGTAATTAGACTTTTTCATTCTGAATCCAACGAAAATTTGCTTTGTAATAGATTATTTATAAAACGTAAGTATATAACCTGTTTCTAGTTCCAATTTTTCAAATAATTTGTTTCTTTGTATATAATAAAATATGTAGCTCTTGATTATAAATGTACTATAAGATAAAAAAATAAGCAAAACTTAAATCCTTAGCGCTTAATATTTTTTTCTTTTTCTTCTCGCTTTGTCTCTAGCGGGGAAGTTGGAGAAAACGCAACGACCCCTGCAAACCTATTTTGTCTTGCCCTCACTAAGCTTTTACTACCATTCTCCAGTATCATCGACCTTCTATTTTCTAAAGTCAAATAAAATGCCCCTTTTCCACTCTTACCATTTACTTTTGCCTAATATATCGTATATTTGTATTCGTAGGTACCACTATACACAAACCACCTGAGCACTTTCTCCTTCACCCTCGCTGTAAAATTCTCGTCTGTGCCTGCAGCTCTGTGCAATTCGACCAGAGGCCGTTTGCATTATTATATTCTGTAGAGCCGTATGAGCATTTATACTGACGTTTTGTTGTCCCATCAATAGGCGATTCCACATTCATCTCTTCTAAACACACATCTCAGATATACTATATTGTGTTTTTTTTTTAACTGATTATTATAGTTATACAAAAGGCATCGAGCCTCGATTCACATTCAGACACAGAAATTGTACTTTTTTTTGGGTATTTTAAAACTTACGACAGTGTTTTTCTCATATATTGTATTATTGATTTCGGAATACAAGAAGACAAAAAGATGAAGGCAAAAATATGTATAGTACATTTGAACCTCTATCTACATTAAATTGATTAGACACAAGATTATTGGACTATAATAGGCTTTTTTATTTAATTTACAATGCCATGCATGTTTCAATTTAGTACAGAGGCCTTACTAATAATATAGATTTACTTTAATTCTATGAAAACGGTCACATTTATTTCAACTTAATAGACTATAGTGATTAAAAGTCACGCACAGTTAGTGAAGTGAAGCCGTACTGAAATAATAATGCTACTTCATGGCTTTGTATGAATAATAACTTAATATAATGCTCGTTCCTGTACTATTATATATTTAGCTGAAGAAGTCAATGGTACAAATCTTATATTAGAATAAACATTGATAGGCGCGGGTTCAAATCCCACTCAAAGTGTAAGTATTTATCTTTTTTCAGCGTAGAATATCACTTTAAAAATTATAAAAATATTTAATAATTAGCATTCTATTTCGTAAATTGATTATTCATAGCAATCAATATTCTTAGGGTAGCGGTAATTTGTAGAAATAATTAAATTGTAACAAGTATATAAATAATGTGATTTCTATGTATGTGATTAATAATTTACAACTGATAATGATAAAAAAAATATTTTATATTATTTAAATTTTAAATAAAAATGTTGTATGGAAAAGAATTACCTAATTGACCCTTAAGTTCAAAAATAAATTCTAGAAAAATGCGCATAAAATATGAAATTACTACTCATCCATAAAATATTAAATATAACGCACATTTATATTAATATACTGCATTAAAGTAGCCATAATACATTCAGCTTAAATAATTCCACTGTAATTAAAAACATTATTAACGTTAACATATTATGTAATATTATATTAATATATTCTTTAACATATTTTCATCATTGGAAATGGCTTGGTATATATATATATATATATATATATATATATATATATATATATATATATATATATATATATATATATATATATATATATATATATATATATATATATATATATATATATATATATATATATATATATATATATATATATATATATATATATATATATATATATATATATATATATATATATATATATATATATTTGTATATGTGTATGTGTGTATATAATATTTTCGCCTTTCATTTATCAACAACGCGCATTGCAGAGCTCGCGGTTGCAGGTGGATTACCGAAACGGTTATGTTAAAATGATTTATTTTTTTGAGCCGCAATTTCGTTGACAATGTAAAACAGTTTCAATGTAAAGCGAAATTATACATTGTACATATATATATATATATATATATATATATATATATATATATATATATATATATATATATATATATATATATATATATATATATATATATTATATATATATATATATATATATATATATATATATATATATATATATATATATATATATATATATATATATATCCTTCCTGCCTTCTTATTCAATTAAAACTTCAAGAAATCCTTCTTCTAAGTCGTAGTAAGGCAACACTAAAAGTCTTTTAGTGTTGCCTTACTACGACTATACCGAACTTAGCCATCGATGATCAGTAGTTTCAGCTGTGCGAGTCACTGTGTGGTGTCAGAAGGACATGTAAGAAGGAAAGTGCATGAATTTAGACAAATAACGTTTGGTTTCCGCCATCCAGGATGACATTATCTGCGAGAATGCAAAAAAAACAGAACAGATAAAAAATAATTTTAATGGGTTAAAATCGCTTTAGTCATGTTCTCTTCTGCACTATTAAAAATAAAATGTTATGATACGTAGGTATAATAAATTAAATATTAAGAATAATAATATTATATAAATAATTATATATAACACAATTTATAATTCTAAATAACGTTACAAGGCTGTATAGGATAAATCACAACCTAAAATCCTATATTTCATCCATTTCCTAACGATCAGCCGGTAGATGTTGTTTACACACGCCGTATATTTACCTAAGACGATGCAAGCGTTTAGAATCATTGGATCAAAGTTGTATCGATTAAGCGAGGTTGTTTGTGAACTTCCCTATATATGAGTACCTGCACGCTGCGGAAATATGTGTATAGAGCTTAAAATGTCATGCTGCAACATGACAAGCTTTCACTAACGCCTTTGAAGTGTAAATTAAATTAGTAGAGTTCAAAATAGTTAAAAAATATTACAAAAAATTATAAATGTGTATAATATATGGTTAACAAGTGCGAATAGTACTCGCACACTGAGGGTTCCGTACGTATTTCATGATTGTAGGTATTCCGCTGACGAAATATATTTTTTATTTTTATTGTTAGTATTTTTTGTTATCGCAGCAACGGAAATACATTACTTATAAATATTTCAGCTTTCATGGTATCGCGGCTTATGAGATACAGTCTAGTGATAAACAGACGGCAGAGGCTTAGTATTAGGGACCCGTTTTTACCTTATCGGTACGGAACTTTAACAGCAGAGGGAACTGTGTGCTAAGAGACTGCTACCCAACTTATTTTATTTTGTGTTGAGTAAGGAACTTAACGTCGCGCTTACTTGTATATACCTATAGTAATAATAATAAAACAAAAATAGCCTTATTTCTAGAAAAAATACATAGCATTGGAGCTAACCAGTGTCGTCGTGTTTTAGATATACATATATGTGGTTACCTTGTTATTTATTTATGCAATTTTAATTATTGAGTAAAACAACTGACCTAAAATTCTAGAAGGATCCTATAAATATAGTACTTTGCTAATATATTATACAGGTATATTTTAACTTGGGAGTTAGCGTTGACACGTTTATTATAAAGTATACTATATAAATATTTCAATTAAGAGTAATTAAATTTCACACGAATATATAAATATTAATAAAAAAAAATTACTGACTGAATGCTTATATTTATAAAAAAAAACATTAGAAAATTTAGCCAGCATATGTTGCTTTATAATTCAATTATTTTATTGCAAACATCCCCTTATTATAGCTGCACGTTGCATCGTGCACATTGCAGGGTAGGTAGAGGGAACCGAAGGAACCTAATCAGTTAAGACACTCCGTTCCCTGCTTTACGCCTTTCGAGGTATTGCGTGTTAAGTGGTGGAACTCAACGCCGCGCTTTTGCCTTGTTGCCAGAGCGAAGAAAATGAAGTATTTCATTCTCCCCGAATGGGAATCGAACCCACAAACTGTCGCGTTTATAGGCAGACGCTGTGCCTCTGCGCCACGATTACATGTACGATAAAAGTATTTATTAAAATCTTAGATAATGAAATATAATATATGTCTAACATTTCACGATAACCTAGTAAATAGAGTACTCGTGAAAGCAAGAGTATAAGCTTATAAACTAAGTTTCACACTTCTTCAACATTATTATAAATATAATTTACTTTCTTTATACTATCTTCAACATTATTATAAATATAATTTATAATAATGTTGAAGATCTTATAATCACCTTCCACTGCCCGGTGTTTTTATTAAGAAACAATTTATAAAAGGGGACTGAAGAAATCTGTCATATTTGCTGCCATATTCTCTGTTTTATATAAATATTAACTTTCCGTCTATTTGTATGACAAACAATGTACTGGTATATCAGATGACAACACGTGGAAAATCAGAAGAGCATAGCATGCGATCTCCTTTTGGTTAGAGGTTTGTTTTTTTAGCGTCATACTTTATTCCATAGCAAGCAGAGTAGGTAAAGTGTCAAAACATTCCGTTTTCCGCTTTCCGCCGAAATTCGAAATATTTCGTATTGAGTAGCGGAAGTCAATGTCACATTTTATTTTACTAGAGCAAGAAAATTCATTTTATTCGGTATGAATAGAACCTATAACCGTTTACAGTGAGATGCTATCCTGATGCTATCTTTCTAACTCTATGGAAAGTTACTTGTTCCATGATTTAATAATAAAAATACATCGATGCCATTGGCAGCTTTTAAATATATTATGCACATATGTTACTTCTATAAGTAGTAATCGATTTTCTCATGCTTTATATGTACACATGTACGTGTGAAGATTGGCATCTGTTATCAGAGCTTCTAATAAAATAATGTAATTTAATCTTGTCTTTACGAATTTTTAAGACAATATGGACAGTTATTAGAGATTAATCAAATATTATCATTATGCTTAGAGGTCTTCCTTTTTTCAGAAGCACACGATTTAGAAGCACACATCGAAATTTTTGTAAGACGTAAATATCATATTTGATCATGAGTCACACACACACGCACAAACATACTTTACTGTATATAAATTTATATATAGAACATACGTAAAGCTAAAACGTAAGTAGCTATAGTATAACTTTATATGTACTTTACAAGCCGTAACAAGGTTGGTAAAATAAAACGTATTCGTTTACTAATCTTTATCAAAAAGGCGAAGGGGAACGTGATCTGTGTTAAGTAGGCAAGTAGGCCTTTTGCTTATCAATGAGGTTTTGATATGTGGAATAAGTGCTTTATGCATATATAACATTATTAGAATTTATATAAAATATATAACGTAAAATCGATAGTTATGTTGTTGTCACTTTCTAAGAGATGTAGGGGAAGACTTCTGTTGACCTTTAAGAGCATAGTGCTGTAGATACTAGATGAAGGTCACATCAAAAACATGAGGGGTTCTCATAAGGAAGCCAAAGGCCTGTAGGTTAATGACAGTGGACGAGGCTAAAGAGGTATGTAGGGATCGTAGCGTTTAGCATTTCATTCTTCCTGGTTACCCCGCTAGGGATGAAGCTTATATGTCACTTGTATAACTATACAAGTGACGAATATAATAAAGTTTTAGAAACAAATACGGTATTTCATACGAACCTTAATCAAAAAAACTATTTTTACTAGTAGCGAAAGCATTCCTCATAAGCAGACCTCATAATTGAAGTAATATATATATATATATATATATATATATATATATATATATATATATATATATATATATATATATATATATATATATATATATATATATATATATATATATATATATATATATATATATATATATATTACTTCTATTATGAGGTATGATTTCGGTACACACAATACTTAAAATTCGGGAGGAAAGCATTTAGTTGACGTAAACATTACTTCAAAAATATTTTTACTTATATATTCTAATCAACAGAACGTTTATACAGTATGAATAAATATAGATAGCGTTGAAAAATGTATGCACTGTTTGATCTTTATTAGTTAAGGCCAACGAAAGCTTTATTGCCTTCAATTAAACAAAACAAGTCTTACAAATTATAATACATATATATATATATATATATATATATATATATATATATATATATATATATATATATATATATATATATATATATATATATATATATATATATATATATATATATATAATTATAGTCAGTCATGAAAACATTTGTGTACCTTTGAATATAAAAAATTTTGGAAGTGATATAAAGTATATATATTTTTTTAAATTTTAATATGCGTCAATAAACGTCGAGTCCCGTCACCCAACAAGCAATATCTCTAAAGTTAGATACGTTCTTAGACACTATCTTGGTTTTTATGTAGTGTATACAGTTTTCTTAAAAGTTCCGCTACTCACTTATACACTTTTAAATCTTTATTTTAAATAATAGTAAGATTTTTAGAAAGATAAAAAAACCTTAATATTTTTGCTTTTTTAACGAAAATATTAAATCTTCTAGAAGATATTGAGTCATCTTGATAGAAACTTAAAAAAAGAAGCTCTATAACTAAAAACTAATAAAATATATAAGTACGATAACGTTTTCCACTAGTATATATTAAGCACAAAACGTTTTTAAAAACCCCTGTATTATTTAATTTTTTGTGACATACAAACTGACATACTTATATGAATTTTGCAGCGATAGCCACAGCTGAATCCACAGTAATACATAGAGGAAAATTAGATATGTAGATTTATTACCGCATTTATTAGGTAGCTTATCTTAGATTCAAATTTTATGTAGACCATTTCTTTTGCTCGAGTTGCCATAATACCAATGGAAAGCACGAAAGGTCATTGGAAGGCAACTATGTGTGTTATTATGAAAATTTGCTAACCTTGATTAGAAAAACGATAATTTACTTACTATTTTTCATACATTACGGAGATTCGTACTTTTTGATTAGGTAATAAATATATTTGTTTTTTAATTCGTTTGAATATTTTTTCACTGGTTTATCAGCACTTAACTCACAAAATATAGTAGATTTGTGCATATCCATTTATTGAGAAATGCTAAAAGCTATACATTATGTGAATCGTTTGTATCTGACCCACTGTACATGCTCTCAGAATTACCTAATACACTAGAAGTTGTCACGAGCCCTACCTAGCCAATCTTAGTTATTTCTACTGAATATAGTGAGCGAAGCCGCGGATATAGCTAGTATGTAAATAAAACAACAGCTATTAATTACATTTAAATACACACATTGCCATAACTTCTAAGATATAATTGCACAAATCGATTATTAGATAGCTTGTAAATTAACATATTTGAAAAACGAGCGTGTTACGTGCAACTTCTATTCCGCTTTGTATTCTACGATACAATTATGTTAAATTTTCCGAGAAACTTGGTCATGGTATAACAATGGGTGCTTAGGGTCCACGTTTTGTTTATTTCTAGCAAATGTAGGTCTTTATTTAAATTACTATAATTTTCGTTTTTGCTGGTGAATTTGTACGGAAATTATGGCAGAGGATGACTGATGGTCGCTTATTTAGATGTAAGAATAACTACTTTACTTTATTATAGACGAACTGTAGCTCGCAATTTAATGTGTTTCGAATATAACATATAAATATATAAATATATATAAGTTTCCAGGTGCAGTAGTTTCGGCTGTGCGTAGATATATAAGTCAGTATATATATAAACTACTGCACACTTGGAAACTTGAAATTTGGTACAAAGGTTCCTTTCATAATGTAAGTAAGCACTAAGAAAGCATTATTAGAAATTCAACCCCTAAGGGGGTCAAATAGGGGTGTAAAGTTTATATGGAATTTTCTCATTTTTAGACTTAGATGTATATAAGTTTTGGATTACAATTAAAAAATATTTATGTAGACGAAATAAACAAATTCTCCCCTAAAGGACAAAATGGATGGGTAATAAGTGGTAAGTACACGTGGACGAAGTCATATATACGCATCTCATCACGCTAATTATACGTATATGCGAAGGTAAAGCATATCCCATCTCTGCTAACTTAATCTATGATAACTAAGAAAATTGTGGAAACAATCGCTTCATTAAGTATATTATTAATACTTCATAAAAATTAATATTGAAATACTAAGTCAAGGCTATTTTATAATTTATTAAGTTAAAAAAAAATGTATTCATACAAGAAATACAATTTAATACCATATCTTATTATGAAAGAAAACAGCAATAAAGTAAACTAGAGAATTTATTTTATCAATAGCTTGAGTGAAGCTTCATTAAAATTTAAGTAAAGTAGTGAAAGAGCTTTCAAATAAAAAAAAAATGTTTAAACTGACTTCGTAGTTGCAAATATAATGATACAAGTGCTTATTGATGTAAGTCTGGCAAAGTGCGGGTTTGATTCCCATTTGGGGCGATACATTATTTTTATTTCCTCCCTTTGGTTTTAATGCAGCGATAGGTTCCGCCATTTGACAAACCATATTTTGAATTTGAGCAGAAAATGCATAATCGAATGCTTTTACTGTAGCTCTTCTTTACATAGATAAAGACATAGGCAAGGCATAGGCCGTTATGCAAGATGATGTAGGATTAAAAATATTAGAATGTTCTTCCAAACTATAGAAGGTTACGTGACAATTTCATGACTGTAGATATTCCATTGACAAAATTTGTAAATTTTATTTTTTATTTTTAGTATATGTTGTTATAGCGGTAACGGAAATATAGAATTTGTGAAGATTTCAGTTTTTTTCTTTTTTTCTAGTTATCCTTATAGTTTTCTTTCCAGCTATCACGGCTTATGAGATACAGCCTGGTGACTGACAGACATACGGACAGAGAGACACCGGAAGCTGAGTAATATGGTCCCGTTTTTACCTTTTAAGTACGGAACCCTAAAAAAACGGAAAATTACAAGTGTACATTGTGTTCGTGGCGCAGTGAGGCAGTCATAGACACAGGATATTTATAGGTTCCATCTCCATCACGTTTTCTACAACTCAGCACTTTGACTGAGTTACGCTTTAACTGTCTTGTTGGTAGACTAATTCAAAAGATATTTATCTTTCTCATATCACTCTTAGACGAGTGGTTGTGATTGATATGTTACTTAATTTGGGGGAAAAGGGGGGAGGTGGTCAGGTATAGCTCACCTTACGATGTCCCACTACTTACTTGCTTAATATCAACCTGGTGCATTCGTATATACAAAATATATTAACTGTTAACACGTGTTGCACTTTATTGACTATGATTAAAAAGTTATATATTTTTATATAATTATCCTGTGTATATAATTTAATATCATATTAAAAATTAAATGTGAAACCTAATAATAATTATAATTAATATTTGTTACCAAACATACAAATAAATCTTACGCCCTTATCGTGCAACAAAGGCCTGATGCCAATCGGTTCGTGTTAACCTGACAATTACATTTGGCGTAATCTAAATTACAAGTAATAAAATAAAACGGCGGGTGGCACTAGTTTTACTCATATATGAAAGTTACTACTTTTTTAATATAATTTTAATGTTGTTTTTATATTGAAACAGTCTTTAGTGGCCAGGATTTAATTAAATATTATTATATTTTTATTTATTAAATGATAACCACCGTAGTTTAAAGCTTGAAGGGATTTTATTAAACACAAGGCTTATAATTTAAAAAGTAATAATCATCGAAAAGCTTTTTATGACTCGCTTGTGGTAAAATTATTATGGGTTAATTTAGAGGCAGTGTCTCAAATTCAGGAGGAGAGCGGAGAATGTAGTCGTAGATTTTTTTCTGCCTACGCTGTTATATATGCAGGATAAGTGTGAAGAAAAATAAATCACGTATTTTGGGAAATCGAGCCCAAGAAGAAACATGAGGACTGGAAATCATCTATGAGTCAGTCACTGTTGTTTCAAGATTTTGTGTACGTTTGTAAATAGTACTGACCAAGAGTCTGTAGTGCTATAATATTTAAATGAATAAAAAAACTTAAAAAGGCGGAAGTTTTATATAAAGTAAATTTAATACTCTTTAATACCTACCTACTGGTTTAAAGAAGGTGATTGATAGCAGAGTTAAGTATGTGAGTTGCACAAAACCTACCCACGTTCAGTGGCCGATGGTGATAGCCTATAATCAACTAATTTTTTTTTTTTTTTTTTTTCTTCGCTGGGAAATGCCTTTTACGCAGACCACCCATTTGATGGGTTGGGTGGTACTGTGGGACTCATCGGTACAGTACAGTACTCGATACTACCCACTAAAACCCAGCGGAACCCTCTTCACCTCTGTAAGACGCCGTAGATAATCAACTAATACCCCAACCCCAACGGCATCTCATTCTAATACTATGAAAATAATAGCATATAAAAATTTATATTTGAATATTTTCATTCTCGGATTCTAAGTTAAAACATCTGTATAGCAAAATGAACAAAAAGTGTAATCTCTTGAACAACTCTAAGCGTCCACTTAAACCAAAATGTATACAATATATAAAATACAAATATTTAATATCGTTCCCTCGTTATATATACTTCGTCGTATTCCATAGTCTCATCTTACATTGATTGCGAATGAAATTGAACGAATAAAACTTCTAATGCATATTTTACGGTTCAATTTATTATTAGATTCTCATAAAATTCAATAATACTCATATGTTGTATTGAATTCAATTTTGTATTGTATGTTATGAAGCTAGTTAGAAACTTCATTATAGTTCAAAATATTATTGTTTTCAAATAATAGAACTTATTATTTTATTGAAGAGTATGCAAGAAGTAGTACAATTGTGTTGTACTCGTGGATTTAGTGAAATTTTGGTCTACGGTATGATTTTTATATGGAAAGAACAAAGCAGGTCATTTTTATTATTTTCATATGATCAAGCTAAAATCAAATGTAATGAAATCATATAAAATTATTAAACTGAATAAATAATATTTTATTTTTGTCTTTATATTGAATATCCTGGGTTGTTAAAGTTGCAGTGTTAAATAATATTTTTGAAATTAATACAATTTGTTTTACAGATAATACAGAAATTGTCAATAATTAAAAAAAAACCTCATTTTAATATTAAGAAAATATATATGCTTAACTTGATTATTTATTTAAAGAATTATTTACTTGTTTGTCGTTTTGTCATTTTTTTATATATAATACTTTATAAAAAAATAGTAAAACATTTATCTATATCTTAACGAGTATCCGAATTTCGCTAAGACATATAAAATGGCTTTCGGGAACATTTTGACAAATCGCAATTGCCCCTTGATTGCAATTTGCAATTTAGACAATTTCGCCAAACTTGCTACGTTTCATTTTGTATGTAACTACACTCGAGCCAAAAATGTTTTGAACCGGCGCTCCGTGCCAAACAACTACTGTTTACTACATACAGGGTGAATTAAAACGTCCAAAATGTTATAAATAGGTCCACTTTAACGTGGTAATTATATAAATAGTGATGGTAGCATGTTTTTACTCAGTTGGGTTGGAATAGTAGTGTTGTATTTTAGGGTAGATCTGTTACCATAATGCCTCATATTTGGGAATAAGCTTTCATAAAATATTATTATGAGGTCAATTTTTTCACCGGGTTAAGTTGTGAGTGGCGAAATATTATGGTACAAACTTTTCTAGACTAGACCAGCTAGACCGTGAAAATTCAAGTCCAATATTTGAGCTTTCCAGTGGTTTACTGTTTAGTTATAAGCGCGATAGTTGTGTGTTAATTTCTCGATTAAGGGGAAATATAAAAAGAAACCCCGCTTTGATAAAACTAAGTGCGGCGTTGACTTCCGCCAATAAAAACATAGTGTTTCGGGAAATTCAGGCGGAATGTGAAGAACGATATTTCTTGACATTAAATACTCTCTAAATAAAGCGTAAAGCTGAAATGTATATATTTACATAATAAAACTGCAATTACTATACGTTTTATAAATATTAAGTATATAGTTCTAAACAAATTTTGATATTAATATTTTTAATTTTGTTACAGATTGGGAGTCTGAAGCATTTTTTCTTATTTTCACATCCACACTTAAGTAAGAGATCTGTCAATGCGAGCCGAGCATACGAAACCCGCCTGAAAAATGATCCCCAGGTAAGTTATACTTGTTAGTACTTGTAATACTTACTCTATGTAGTATTTAGTATAACTATAGGATATACCTATTATATATATATATATATATATATATATATATATATATATATATATATATATATATATATATATATATATATATATATATATATATATATATATATATATATATATATATATATATATATATATACGAGAAAGTCAACCACAAATATAATATAATATAATATAAAACTGAATACAATAAATAGGAATATAAACGTAAATAATAACTTAAAGGAAATGTGCACATCCAATGGCAAGCATCGACTGTTAGTTTATAATATTGTCATCAACCAGGAAGTGGATGCAAACTCGACAGTATGAAAATCAAAGATCTTGCAATACCGTTGAGTCTCATTCGGCGGCGTTCGTTTATGAATAAACTAAATGCGAATATTTATGAAAAGATATATAAATACTATTTACTAATATTATGTACTTATTTATGTATTTATAATATATAAATTAATTATAATTGAAATATATACAAAATAAATTTTGAATATAAATAATAATTCCATACGATAATCATTTTTCCCAATAAAAAACGAAACCATTGCTCCATAATAGCTAAAAGGGGGCTGTAAGTAAGTAAAAAATATATTATTTAATTTACTTATCCTAATATATACACATGTACGTGTTTTTTAATATGAAATATTTTATTGCTATACAACTCACACAGCTAATAACCGAATAACCGAAATCCATCTGGAGAGTACGAGGATTTTGTTTAATACGAGCCGAGTTTCTTATTCAATTCATATTGTTTTCAGTTGTGTTTGAGAAAATGTGCATGTTTTAAGGGCCAGTTTTCCGTAGCCAAATGGCAAAATACGGAACATTTGTTTTTGATTCAATAATAAAATATTCGTGTCTCAATCCAGTGAGGTTTTTAATTATTTAAGTGTTACTTTTGACAAGGTTTTTGACAATACTTTAGAAGTATTGCTTCTTTTCTTTTTATTTATTTTAACTGGATCTCTTTTAAACACGCATTCTTCTATAGTGTAATATTATCTCTTTTTTTTTACCGTACACTCTCCTTTGTGTGTTCTCTATTCAACGTGACATTGGCGAAGTGAATTGTGCTCCACTGGCACGCTAGAAACGCCATATATAAAGATAAGAAGAATTATTCATTTTATGCACTCAAGCTTTTTTTCTTGTATAACGTTTTTTTGAAAAAGACTTTACTTGTTGAAGGAAATTTAAATATTATATGACAAATTTTTCTTCGATTCCGACCTCAATCGATGTTTTTCGATGAACCGTTATAACTTCAGATGGAGATGTTCATAGCACTTTTGTAGAAATTTAAGAATATGTAGATTCTTATTAATTTAGTTAATATTGAGTTGAGTGAGTTTAATATTAATTTAGTTTAATTGGTTAATATTGAGATTTAATATTAAATATATCATTGTAAGAAATTTTATTTCTCATGTCGTTCTCTTCTGCTCCATATCAAAAATCGGTTTCAGTATTTAATTATATTTACATTTAAAATACACTATTTTTATTATTTTGAAAGAAAAACCATATGTTTGATTCCGCATAGATAATAAAACTGGCAACATAATTTGTGCCACCAATCATAATATTTACAAAACGTGACATTTTAACAAATATTACGTTAAGTTTCAGTAACAGTTTATGGTAAAGATCTAAATCAGTAAATTTTCGCCATAAAAAAAGATAAGAACAAAATAGTTTATTATCAAAAACTGTCGCACTACAAGACGATGGCTCTCCTTACATACGAGTATATTTTATATATTTTATAAAAGATATATTTATCTTATATTTTAGTAAAATTCGAACCTAAACTAAAGTGATTAGCTGATCTCGTGAGAACTGCGCTCTAACACTTCAGTTAATTGATAAGCGAAAAAAAACTTAGCATTTCAAAAGCTTTTCAATAAAGATTTATTGAAATCGTTAACGTTTCAATTTTGTAGCTGTTTCAATGTTAAATAAATGTAAAAATTTAGGGTTCTCGGAGTTATAATAAAAAAAAAGCTTCAATTTAAATTACTTTCTGAAAAAGAATAGTGAATCGATTATTACATACAATTTAGGCCCAGATGTTAATGATTTGAAACGGGTATAAATTAATACATTCAAAGTTTACAAAATTACTGTTATTTAATGATTTTTAAAGTGTCAATCCACACTAAGAATGGAAAAAATACTTAAAGAAAACATATAAATAATTGAACGCAGCGAGATTAATTAAAAGTACTGGAAAATCGGTTGATATGCTTTTTATGTAGTCATTATTTTTGTTTAACGTGATTGATGCCATTTGGACGCCATACAAATTAATTCAGCTTGGCTCAGTAGTTTTTAAATTATGAACATTTTTGCTAATATGGACGATGTAGTTTTCACAATACTTAAGTAAGGTTATACTTACACCGATTAATTTTATTATTTTCTGTTAAGTGGGAGGTTGATAGTTGTCATTTGGTCTGATTTAAGATTTAGAGAGATTTTCAGTGTACGACGATGAAAAATAACGTAATCTACCTGATCTAATCTAAAAAAAACTCCTATTAAAGCTTATAAAACAAATCAATTACAGCCAATTAATAAATTAATAAATAATAAATTGTTTGGTTTCCGCGATGTTTATTCATATTACATAAAACAGTTTAATCGGATTAATCGCGTATATTATCATTTTTTTTGGAAACCCGACATTATATACGCGATTAATCCGTTTAAACTGTTTTATTTAACTTAATAAATATTTATTTTTGAACGATTCTTATGCTAACCTTACATATAAATACAATACTATATATAAGAGAATAGAATATTTTGATATTGATTTTGATTACTCAAAAAAAGTAAATTCAATAATAGATATAAGTAAGTGTATACAACAACTGTATACAGTGTTTGGCAAACGCTTCCGAAAAGGAAGCTTCCGATCAATCTGTAATATTATTTTATTTGAGATCTTCTCAATTTGGCAAATAAAACGAGATTTGCGTGCTACATTTTATTACGGAAACAAACGCCTTACAAATTTTGTTATCGATGCTTCCTTTTTTCTGAGTGAAATATTTCGAATTGGTTGATGTTTATTTATTAACTAATTTTTTAGCTTCACGCTGTATCCCGCACATATCAGGGTAGGCAGAGGGAACTGTAGGCTCAAGGAACGTAGTGTGGACACTCCGTTTTCCACTTGCCGTCTTTCGAGGCAGTGCGTGTTTAGCGACGGAACTCAACGCCACGCTTTTTGGGTTATTCAATACATTTCCCGTAAAAATTATAAAAATTGATAAGCTTTTACCTTGGATTACTGAGAAATACTGACTTTTGGCATGGTAATAGAGGGCAAAAGCCGCTGGCAGGTGGCTAGTACAAGCTATAAAAACTTATACGAATTTCTCATCGTTTCTATTGCTTAAGAATATTTATGTAGAACATTCGAAGCGCTTAGTAAATCGAGCGATGTACGAACACTTTACATTCCATCAGGTAACACAAATATTCCAACTATTTAAAGTGGATCACTCGCTATCGTAGTCAAAGCAGCTACGAACCAGCCTAAAGCGTTCAGCTTTATATCAATATTTGTTAATGTTACAGTTAATTTTAGTATATAATTTTTGTTATAATCTATACAAGTATTATAAAGCTCAGAGGTTAATTGATTGAACGATCGAATCTCAGGAACTGCCGTTTTAAATTGGAAAATTGTTTTTGTGTTTAATAGTAATTTAATCGAGGAAGTTAATCGCTTCAATGTGACCTCTTAGACCTCCTCTCGAGTTACCTCTTAAAATGTGACACACCCTTGACGTGTCAAGCGTGAAATCACCAGTAAAATTTAATTTATAATAATAAATATACGTTGAAGTCAATAAGAAATGCTTGACTTAAACATATCTCTCAAATATCAATAATTTAATTTGTTTTTATTTAACAATTTTAATATTTAACTTCATTTATTTTCGCTGCTTCTCTAGCTAGCTTTTTAACTAAACAATATCAGCAACTTTTCATTTTTCATAAGCTTGTTAGATCCTATTATTAAATAGCTTAACCATGAAAGTAAAAAAAAGGAGGAAAAATGTTCGTCTTCTCATTCTTATCACTGTTGGCAGAGTGGGCGTAGTCAACATGTTATGTAAGCTGGTGGGCAGGTATAGCTCGCCGTACGATATCCCAGCTTCTCTCCCTGCTTGACGTCTTCCTAGTGCACTCATGTATACATCAACGACACTATACACACACACACACACACACACACACACACACACACACACACACACACACACACACTAGTGATTTTATTTGATCTGCCCATCACATTGGAGACCTACCGTGTGACCTGCCTTCTACCTTGTCTTGGCCAACAATACGTTCAATCATGGTTCCGTCTCGAAATGTGACTAAACAGCTTTTGTATGCGAGTTTGCACTATGCCTGACAACTGCTTTTTAATGCCGAACTCTATTAATATGGAAGCATCGAAATTCCGTCCATAATACTCAAAGCATCCTTCACCACGACCACATTTTCAAAGCGTCAATCATTATTTTCGATATCCAGCAATATCCATGTCTATGCCGCACCTTCGTGGCTTTCGTAATATTATGGTTTTTTTCATATTTTCCACATCTTTTCTATAGCAGTCCTCGTATGCTATATTGCCATACGTTGCTTCACTTCTTCTACGTAGCCGTCCAAAATTAAGGCTCCCAAGTATATGAGTATAGGACAATATTACTTGGCAGTTTCGAATTACAGATATTTCTGGCAGGTTATTGTTTGCGGTCAATGATGTATGTTGGTTTTAATACGATTAATACTTACCAGCTTTATCATCTGCGTAGCGCAGGTTAGAAATTTTGTGATTATCGATAGTAACACCATTATTCCAATGCCCCAGAGTAATGCACATCATGAGCTCTGTATAGATATTAAAATCTCGGACATACATCCTTGACGAACACCTGATAGGAGAGAGAGGAGATTTACATTCACGTTATTAAGAATTTATGCATAGCTTCTGGCTGTATACGCGACGACTGTGGGCTTAGTTCCCACTCGGGAAGAATTAATTATTTTATTTTCTCGCTCTGATCCAAATTGCAATGTTTAGGAATTTGGCAGAAAGTGGGGAACGGAATGTCTTAACCCTAGGTTTCCTCTGACGATCCTGATATGTGCGGGAAATAGCGTGACGCAATTTTTTTATTTTGTATTATTATTTATTTCTAAATAGAACGTGAGCATTTTAAAATTCTTTAGCATAATAATGAATATAAAACAAACGGGCTAAGTACGGAAGACAACAATAAATGCAAATTGCCTGGTACTTTATAATATAGCGTAAGCAAACAAATTTATTTCTAAGCTCAACATAATTTATATAAATAAAAAAATGCTCATTATGAATTCTCTATTCTGAGACTTAATTTTTAGGGTTCTGTAGGATGAATGATTAAAAATGGGAACTCTTATGGAATTTATCATATCTGTTTGTTTGGTTATCTATTCGTGTCATAGACACTTGATAGCAAAATTATTAGAACTACACAGTTTAAAATTGGAAGGTATTCTGTACACCGAATTATAATTTTTTAGGCCAAGGACTCCTCTAACTGCAATTAAAAAAGTTTAAAACAGAGCCATGGAGAGCATTGAGATACTGACTTATTAAAAAAACACAAATTACAATTTGTCATTGATACAAGGACTATAACAAAAACAAAGAAATTATTTGCTGGCGAAAATGATAGTCGGATTTTGGTTAGATATAGGAAATCATTACGGAATCCTTCATGTACGAATCTGACTCGCACTTGGTCAATATTTTTCTTTACTCTTCTATCAATTTTATAGTGGATGCTTTATAGAGAACTGATCTTTGTTTGATCACATAATGAATATATAAAGCTAAACAACTTAGAATAAGAATATAAGCAAATAATAAATTAATCGTCTTATTTTGTAATTTCGATATAGTTAAAATTATGTATGAATAGCCTAAAGTTGTACCCAACTACCAGCCTGTATATTAAATATAGAATTGCACGCTACGGCTACATAAACTCGTAGTTCAAAATTGAACGGCTATTTATAAATATAATACAAGTGATTGCAGCACATACATACATATCGTAAAGAAGAGAATTAAATATTTCTTTTACTTGTTGCTCAATACTAAAGAACATTGCATTTACAATAAATGAGTTCGTAAAATCTTTAAATTGCAATAATGCAGCTAGCGTATCACAGAACTCGTAGTATTCTTACAATTTTTCATTTTATAAACTGTATCTTCTGTACATCTTTCCCATTTTACTGTATATGACGAGCTTTTGAAATGACTTCATGAATAATATAGCGGGGAAAGTTCTTTAAGAAATTTCAAGGCCAGTGGTTAATTTCATACACTGAAACTTGGGTCAAGGTAGAATCTTCGAAGTCTGCATACAAATTTAGTCGTCAACAAGATATAGTACCCATTTAGTAGAGCTTCCAAAATATATGGGTTTATTCATTATTCGGTTTTTAAATATTTATATATCTATTATTATGTATTGACTATTTTACTTATTATACAAGCTTAAAGAAAAGTAGCCAAAGTAGAAAAATATATATACCACTTTGCTACTTCCGCTTATATATACTTGCCATACCATATACTTGCCTTAGGTATATATATATATATATATATATATATATATATATATATATATATATATATATATATATATATATATATATATATATATATATATATATATATATATATATATATATATATATATATATATATATATATATATATATATATATATATATATATATATATTGTGTGAGTGCTTGAAGCACATTAACGTATTGTCACATTCTTTTGTTCTACAATTTCCGCTCAAGTAGACTTCAAAAAGAAGGAGATTGTCAATTTGACTATATGTTGTTTATGTATGTATGTTAGGCGGTTATACGCTGCAAAATTATGAATGGCTTTTGATGAACGTTTTTTTTATAAGTTTAGAAGTATACCCTTTTAAACTTGGTTCAGTGTTTTTAGAAAAATTAAATAAAAATTAAACATATATACATAATATATTAACATTCGTTCAAAAATAACATTAATATATAAGTACCAAATTCATTGAACAAAAGCTAATAGAATTAATAAAAAAAAGAACTTTAAATAGTAAATAGGTATAGTTAAATATCAAGAATTTATTTAATTTTTATTTAAAATATTGTTGCCTGTTGTTTTACTTAAGTTTGTACAAGGGTAAAGTAAATTTATTACAAACAAACTCACAATATTAGATGCTTCCTTTTCTAAAGTCATGATGTTCTAGATTTACCACTGTATTGTAAACAATATTATCTTCTATGTGAATTTATTATGGTTGTTGTGCTTGGTATGGACCGCCTGGAGACACTGTCTAGAAGAAAGGTTCTTCTAATTCATGGAGTTGAAGAAGACAAGGACGAGATAGTGCTTCAAAAGGTAACCGGCATATTAACCAACCAGATGAAGTTGTCAGATAAGTTGCCCACATCAATAGAATCTTGTCATAGATTGGGTGCTAAGAAGAACTCTTCCAGACCTATCCTCATCAGATTTTCTTCCGTGCAACTCCGTTCTAATGTTTGGAGGGCCAAAACGACGTTAAGGGGCACTAAAATAACTATTTCTGAATTTTTGACTAGATCGCGTCAAGAGGTTTTCATAGCGGCACGTAAACATTTTGGTATAAAAAAATGCTGGACAGCTGATGGCGTAATTATTAAAATTGGAACATTTCTATTTGTAAACGATATTCCGAGCTTAGAATCAACTTGTGGTGACTTTATTATATACAGTGTGAGGCGTTGGTTACCGCTATTCTATACCTATATATATATAAATTGTTGAGAATCGTAGCGCTGTTCGTCATCTGACTGTAAACGTACTGGTAGTGGGTTCAATTCTCACTCGGGGGAATGATTTATTTTCATTTCTTCACTACTAAACTACCCACCCTATATCTACTTTGTATGAGGATCTGAATATAGCAACACTAAGGTTTTTGCTATATACACTAAATAATATGTGAAAATATCTTATTTATAAGTGAAATAATATATTTGAAAGTAAACAAAGGGCATATGGTAAGTATAGCATTTTAAATTTCAAAGCGACATCCACAGACGGATACATAATTTTGCACTATGCTAAATTGCTAGCTTCTAAGGCACTGCATTTACTATTAGAACAGTGAATCGTTACTATTGGGCATGTTATAGACTATTTCTGATCATACAGCCAAGCAAATTCATTTTATTAACAGTATATACATACATATATATATATATATATATATATATATATATATATATATATATATATATATATATATATATATATATATATATATATATATATATATATATATATATATATATATATATATATATATATATATATATATATATATATATATATATATATATATATATATATATATATATATATATATGTATATATATTATTCACTCCAAGAATGATACACGGATGTTAGTGTGTGTAAATTCATGTAAAAAAGAGGAACTGTTGAGTTTCTCGCCAGCTCTTCTCAGCAGAACTGCCCTCCGAGCTGGTGGTAGCTTCTAGGACTGACAATACTGACACTTATGTTAATTGACGATTCGAAAGTACTTGTAATAGCCTATTTGAATAAAGAATATTTTGATTTTGAATTTGAACTTCTTTGTATACATCTGTTTACTAAAGGTAAACAAATGGTTATGTTAGTTTTTATGATTTTGTATCTATGAATAGGCGCATGTGACCGGGACAGGAGATTAAGTGGGTCATATACGGGCTTCAAGCAACCAAAGTCATGAAATTTAATAGTTGCATACTTTTTATATGGAGAAGAAGTTCAGATAAATAATATTTTTTTATGATAACGCACTTGACATGTTTATATATAAATAAAATTGTAATGTCAATTTGTAATTTTATAATATTCGTTTTTTTTTCTTTAAACGACTTTCACCGTAAGATAGAGGAGGTTATGGAGCAACAAAATATTGCATTTTTATTCTCGAATTCCGCCCAGATCAAATTTTTCAAAGACATATATAGAAAGTTAAGTTTACATTAATCGGAAGGGAAAAAAATTAAAAAGCTTATATATACAGCAGGTACATGAATATTTTATTAGAATAAATCCGAGATCAAGTTGGTGAAGCCATAAACGGGTCGCTAGTATCATACGCAGCTATTTGTCGAATACTTTTACACAAAATGATATACTAGGTACCACTAAGGCAACGCGATCTCTAGTATATATTAAATGTACTTGTAAATTCAGGTACATTTTCATTCAATATTCGTCTCCCGAAAATCATACGTTTTGTAATAACTTTGCAAATACAAAAATCTTACTTACTTGTGTATAGGCGGAACTCAACACCGAATATAGGTATATATGTAGATCCGGGGAAAAACTGAGTTAAATATGTATCTACCTAGCCCTAATCCAGAAATATCGGTTGCATTTATATTCTTCTATTCTTCCTAGTTGTGGCTTTGCAGGGCCCTGCAGCCCAGTATCATTGCGACCATTGCTGATCTATTGTGATCTCCGCACACAACAGTTTACACTCGAACTTGATTTCTGCAAAGAATTGCAGTATTATCTTTGCTGTGAGAGTCTTCACCTCTTCTGGGTACATTTGATGTTTCCCCAGAATGGTATAGCGCCGTTGCATAAGTGGTGGGCATTCAGTGAGAATATGAAGAGGTGTTTCTTCAGCCTCATTGCATATTCTACACATCCTTGTGCTGCTGATACCTAGATTGTGCATGTGTCTGTTTTTACATACTACTACTACTGACACAGCCAAAGACATTTTAAATAAATATTTAAAGGAATTTGTGTATGAATAAAAAATGTACGTACAAATAATTACTAAGTAGTTCATAGTATTTATATGAATAATGATTTAAAAATATTTTATTTTTTATTATTAACAGGTAAGATGGGTGATGCAGCAAAGAGAGTTGCGGAGAGTAAAACGAGATCACCGCCCCAGGCACGTGTTACGACAGTCTATGCCGTCGTTCCCAGATCCATTATTCAAAGAACAGTGGTATTTGGTAAGTTTGTTTGTATTTTTTTATAATTTTGTTGATTTTACAGTTAATTTAAACAAATGTGTCAAAGCAGTATATATTCGAATTTGGAGTTAATTATATTCAAAGTAATTTGCTTACTTAGCTTTTTTTAGCTTAATACTGTACTCCACATATAATAGGGTCGGCAGAAGGAGCGTCTTAAGAGGTCCCGTCTGCGCTTTCCGCCTTTCCAGAAATTGCGCGTAGATTGGCAGAGGCTACGCTTTGTTCTATTAGCAAAGCGAGAGAAATGAAATAAATCATTCTCCCCGAATGGGAATCAAACCCACAACTGTTACGTTTACAGTGAGACAATGTGCCTCTGTTACGACGGCCTCGGCCTAAATCTCGATCTGAACTTAGTTGATATCAAATAATTTCATATATAGGTTCAAAAGTTTCAAAAGAAAGGCTTTAATTAAATATAAAATAAAATTATTCCAATTGTAAATGTTTACAAACTTCAATGTATTTAGTTATGTATACTTAAATTTATCTAAAATAACTTTTGTTAACGAAGAAATTGTACCCAGTGATGAAGTATTGCTTGAAGTACTTATACAAAAATGATGAGAAATGACCAAATAATGAGAGTATCATCTCATTATTTGGTCATTTTATCACTCCGTTCTTCACATACCATCTATATTGAGAGATATTAGGCGACCATTGAAATGCTCGTTGTAGCTCACAACTTCGTTTATTTTGATTTCGTTACCGTTTCAGTAGGAATTTCTGTTCTGTTCTACGGTAATGGCGTTAGTAGGAATTTCAAAAAAAACCTTAGAGCTCCCCTACACTTCTCTTTATACTATATACTATAAGCCACTCGGCTAGTAAAGGAAAATAAATATGTAATATTACACCACCACACCACCATCTCCTCGCTTTTCGCTCACCATCCACAATATCCTTGCGTAGCTTAAAACCTCTTTACTCAATCAAAATATATATATATATATATATCAATTAATATTTATTTATTTGTTTTTACTATGTTATTTAATTTCAAAGATATTTCATATAGTATATATCCCTTATTTTATATTCCAAAACGCCACTCGTTTTAATTTCTTTGTCTGCGCTGCCAAGGGTTTGTTCACCTCGAAATCATGTAGGAGCACTGATTGTATCGTTTTATTGCCCTACTCTAAGGAATGAGATACTTTTTATTTAACTTAGTCTTGTACTTAAGTATTTTATTACTTTGTGATTGTATTTAAGCCTTCTTATATATATATATATATATATATATATATATATATATATATATATATATATATATATATATATATATATATATATATATATATTATATATATATATATATATATATATATATATATATATATATATATATATATATATATATATATATATATATATATATATATATTATATATATATATATATATATATATATATATATATATATATATATATATATATATATATATATATATATATATTTCAGTAAGAGTAATTACTCTGAAAATTGTTATATAAAATTTTATAGTTTAATTCCGTGAAGACCATCTTGGCGCAGTGGAACAGTGTCTGGATGTAAGATGATGGTCATGGGTTGGTTTTCAATCGATCTTTATCTTCCGTTCAGTCAGGAATAGAGAATCTGAGTGCCTTAACACTTAGATCACTTTATTTTTAATGTTATGCGGGAATATGTGTGAATAATTTTTATTTATTTATTCTACTTTTAAGAATATTTAAAACTGAACTTAAAAATCATAACTCTAAGTAAAAGTCATGCTTCTAAGAATTAGACTTAACGTCCTTTTAGAATTGCTTTAAATTATATATATATATATATATATATATATATATATATATATATATATATATATATATATATATATATATATATATATATATATATATATATATATATATATATATATATATATATATATATATATATATATATATATTATATATATATATATATATATATATATATATATATATATACACATGTATATGACATACATGACATGTTTTGCTACTTTTATTTTAGTCTTAAGCTTAAAAATAAGTGTATACAATTAAGTTAATAAATAATGAATTAAGCTTAGACAATTGTTTTTTCTTTAAATTCTTTAACGTTTCCGTTATAAATAAGCATTTACAGTTCTCTTAAATTCAACGATCAGAGGAGTTATAGCCTACACCTAACTAACCATTCATTATATATGTTTTTAATAATTTATACCCTGAGTGATAATCGAACCCAATCGAATCTTCCTGTTTATAGTTAGGCAATATTCAACAAGGCCACGGTGACCGTTTTCATGTAATATTAATAAAATTTACATTATTTTGGCTATCATTCATAATAATTTTGATTAATGACACGCTGTGACATCTTAATAGTGTAGATGTTTATTTATTGGATATATTGACCGGTTTGTACGAGCTTGACTGGGATTTCTTGTGTAAATATATATACAAATGTATGTATATGCCTCTAACTTGTAATACAATATTTATTCTTTACTAAGAGAAAGACATTTATTTTATTCTTTTGTAATATTAGGTTTTATACTAATATTAAAATGTTACATTCTTCAATTTTTTAAGTTTGATATATTAATTTTATTTTTAATAATATACTACTACTACTCATTTGTATATAGCATTTTATTCCAATTTCTATTTTTGTTAATATTCTATTAAGTCATGTTATTTTTTAATTGATAATAAAAGCTTAAGTTCGCTCCACTTTTGACTTTAATTTGAGTCATTGCGTGTTCTGTTGCGGAACTCAACGCCACAAAGATATTTCGATTTCACAGAAATCGAACTCATTAAATCCCACAATGGGGACTAAACGTATACTCACCATGTTTTTTTTATATATTGTGTACAAATATATTATTTTTTTCTTTACATAATATTATGATTAAATTTAAAATTCGAACGCGTCACCATAAGCCACAAGCTAAAAAAAAAAACACAAAAAAAATCACATTGAACATATTATATAAAAACCACTATAGGATGACTGACAGAGAACCTTCATAAACTTTTTTAGATATTCATTGATAGAAAAACTAATAAAGCGTGTTACTATTCCTTTGTTGTGTAATTGCCTAGTAATACAATATAATGCTTAATAAATACAATAATAACAGTGAACTACCTTTTTGTCCCTTCTATTATATATAGGTACCTATACCTTTCAAGTTTTTAGGACTCCGTAGCCACATGGCAACCAACGGAATCCTTATAGATTCGTCATGTCTGTCTGTCTGTCCGTCCGTCCGTATGTGACAGCCACTTTTTTTCCGAAGCTATAAGAACTATACTTAAAAATTAAAACTTAGTAAGTAGGTGCATTCTGTGAATCGTATTAAGAATTTCATACAAAAATTCAGAAAAAATAACAAGTTCACATTTATGGAGAGGTCTTCAAAAATGATATTGAAGTTTCTGATATAATTTTTTGTAAAGTTTGCGTAAAGACACACCTTTATGTGTTCCCTTTTATTCCTTTTCCATACATATAGAAATATTACAAGTGCGCTTATAGTATTTACGCGATCCTAACACAGCGCTTTATTTTACCAGGCCAGAAAAAAAATCATTAAAAAGGATCGAACCCACAATCCATAGCGTACACAGTAAGAAAATTTACTACTATGCCAAGAGGTCAATAGTATTTACATAATCATAATTGAGTTTGTCTCTAATGAGTCTGGTTTCCAGAATGGCGGTGCAGCAGATGGCTTGGACATGAACGTTGGGACCGCGTGGCGTAAAGGATACACTGGGAAGGGTGTCGTTATAACTATACTAGATGATGGTATCCAACCCAATCACCCGGATCTGATACAAAATTATGTAAATAGACTATTTGAATACATAATTTTTTGGAGATTTTCCTATTTTTTGTCAGCAGTATTTTGGACCTTTATAATTGGTTTTCGTGAGCGCTATTTGACATAAATTTCTTAATTTTTTTAACATAATATATATTATATTTCAAAGTGAAAGCATATGAGCAGTTATTAAAAACTTTAACCTACAAATTTGTGCTATCAGAACTAAAAAGTTGCAAAAATGACTCTTTAGCTTATTTCAGCATGAAAAGTTTAATAGTGTAGTTTTCCTTACAAATTTGCTCTCGCTTCAGAAATAGAAGCCAATTTTATGGGATAGTTAGTTCGTTGGAACAGTACTGGCTTCTTCATTTATATAATGCTCATAGGGAGGGTTAGCTCCCCCCCCACTTACTTAAGTTTCATTGCTTTCAAGGGATTTCAGGATACATTTGTGGTTTCACTATCGATTACGGCGTATAATGCCATGGGCTCTATTTACAGCTAACAATTGGAATTATTTATGTAACATTAAGTAACCTTAATTTATGTTCAAAGTTCAACTAGCACTTACTGTGTGCTAGATTGTGGTTATATAATTTACTATACGCGAATATATGCTAAATGTGCAGTCGTAATACATTTTACTTAGAGTTTAGAGTTTTTAAAATGTATTTAGTGCATAATTATTATTTTTGCCCGTAATAACTATATTTCGTGTCCAATATATAGAATTTATACAATTGTCCAGGACCCGGCGGCATCGACCGACATAAATGGAAACGACACGGATCCCACGCCGCAGGACAATGGCGATAATAAACATGGCACCCGCTGTGCTGGCGAAGTCGCTGCGGTCGCCTACAACCTGTATTGCGGTGTAGGCATTGCATACAACGCTAGCATAGGAGGTGTGAGGATGCTAGACGGCCTAGTTAACGACGCAGTGGAAGCTAAAGCACTCGGTTTCAACACCCATCACATAGACATCTATAGCGCTTCCTGGGGACCGGAGGACGACGGGAAAACAGTCGACGGACCAGGCCCCTTAGCTAGAAGGTATTGTCTAAATGCAATAAAAGAGATAGCTAGAGGCGAGCTCATTAAAAACGACTTTTTGTTTCAGGGCTTTTATAAACGGTGTCACGAATGGCAGAGGGGGAAAAGGTTCCATTTTTATATGGGCGTCAGGGAACGGCGGAAGGCATACCGATTCCTGTAACTGTGATGGCTATGCAAATAGTATATTTACAATATCGATATCTAGTGCTACACAAGGGGGCTATAAACCTTGGTATTTAGAAGAATGTTCCTCGACATTAGCGTCGACATATAGTTCGGGTACGCCGGGTAGGGATAAAAGCGTTGCGACCGTGGATATGGATGTTCAATTACGACCGGATCATATCTGCACCGTCGATCATACGGGTACATCTGCCTCCGCCCCATTAGCTGCGGGAATTTGTGCTCTCGCTTTGGAAGCGAATTCGTTATTAACTTGGAGAGATATGCAACATCTCATTGTAATGACATCGAGGTCGCAACCCTTAGAAAAGGAGGAAGGTTGGATCGTTAACGGCGTGAAACGGAAAGTGAGTCATAAATTTGGTTACGGTCTTATGGACGCAGGTCAAATGGTCTCGCTTGCGGAGCAGTGGGTAAATGTACCGCCACAACACATATGTAAGTCTCAAGAAATAAACGAGGACAGGTCGATCGAAACGTCTTTCGGCTATACTATATCCGTTCATATGGATGTTAATGGCTGTAGTGGCACAATGAATGAGGTCAGGTTTTTGGAACACGTTCAATGTAAAATATCACTTAGTTTTTTTCCAAGAGGTAATTTACGAATACTACTTACGTCACCAATGGGCACTACGTCTACATTATTATTTGAGAGAACTCACGATGCGACAAGTTCAAATTTCGACGATTGGCCATTTTTAAGCGTACATTTTTGGGGTGAAAACGCGGAGGGTCGATGGACACTTCAAATAATAAACGCAGGAAATAATCACGTTACGCAACCCGGAGTGCTGAAAAAATGGCAACTTATTTTCTACGGAACATCCACAAATCCCATGCGATTGCGAAATAAAAGTTATTTCAACTCCAATAACGTTCCACAAGAAGAAAAAACCTATCATGTTAACGATGTCTACGATGCGTCGGAATATTCTCAATTTCTGAATGATATCGAACTTGGCATTTCAGATAGACGAAACTATCCAAAAAATATTCCATCAGCTCAAAGGAAAAATGTTTTGGCTGATGCTAACGATAAACAAGTGCAAAGAATGTGCGACCCTGAGTGCGATTCGCAGGGCTGTTACGGAAAAGGGCCCACACAATGTGTTGCTTGTAAACATTACCGTTTAGATAATTCTTGTGTGTCTAGATGTCCACCACGAAGTTTCGTGAATCAGGGCGGAGTGTGCTGGCCTTGTCATGAATCATGCGAAACTTGTGCTGGAGCGGGGCAAGATTCTTGTCTTACTTGTGCCCCAGCACATTTACTCGTAATCGACCTAGCGGTATGTCTTCAACAATGCCCTGACGGTTATTACGAAGATCAAGATGCAAATGCTTGTTTCCCTTGTGCTGAACATTGCGACACATGTTCAGAAAAAGCAGACATGTGCTCTTCATGTGCACATAGCTACGTGCTGTATAACGGATCTTGTTTAGCAACCTGTCCGTTAGGCACATTTCGAAAAGATAATTTAGGCTGCATGCAATGCCACGAATCGTGTGAGTCTTGCAGCGGATCGAGTGAAACAGAGTGTGTATCATGTCGTATCGGCAATTACGCGTTCAAGGGGCGCTGTGTATCCAAATGTCCCGCCGGAAATTATGCAGACGTTCAAAAAAGAGAATGTATACCGTGAGTGTTATTTCAGCCTTACCATTGTTTTAAATTCTAACATTACAATTTTTAAATGAAGGAATTTTATGTTGTTTTAGATGTGCTATTGGTTGTTCGATTTGTGCATATACGGTTTGTTCTGTTTGTAAAGAGAAATGGATGCTTACAAAAAGGGGCCGGTGCCAACCAGATGGGAACCAGAAGTGCGACACAAGTACGTTTCTTTATTTATTTTCTACATATTTTATCAGATACTACAACGTTAAAGTTTTACACGGAATTCGAATATATTGTATTCAGTGTAAACCTATATGTACAAGTGTGCTTAATATATTATTATCCGTATTTGTGAAAATACACACATTTAGTAAAAAAACTTATATCCTACATATATATTTTTTTTTATATAATACATGTAGTATTACTGAAAATATGTACATGTTAAAATATTGATTTATATATACAATTTTATATTCAATATATTGAACTATAACGTTGAAAAATATTCTACAGTCAACGTTTTGGTATTTGTTCTCGCATTCCTTTATGTTTTGTAAGAAGATGTATGAAATGACATACAAAGCTCTACAAAGCATTTTTACATGAGCGTGAACAAGAGTTGAAAAATGTCAATTTAACAGATACCGAAGCTTTTACGTCGCGCCATCACAATCCTTTGTTTATAGTCTTTATTTACAGATGAATATTACGAGGGAGGGCGGTGTAAAAATTGTCATTCCACTTGTGAGAATTGTAGCGGGCCAAATGAGTGGGACTGTTTATCTTGTTCAAGCCCGCTGTTATTACAGGGATCGAGGTGAGGGCTCTTTATTAAGGCAGACCCTTCTATACCCATGTCGAGAATCCGCCTAACAAAAGTTTCGTTTTAGGTGCGTTGCGGAATGCGGACTAGGGTATTATCAGACGGCTGGAAGTTGTTCGAAATGTCCCCACACATGCATGAATTGTGTGTCAAGGTTGAACTGTACGTCGTGTGCTGTTTCACTGAGATTACAATCTGGCACATGTAGGGCTACTTGTGCCCCAGGATACTATCCCGATGAAGAGATATGTTCTAAGTGTTATTTGTCCTGTGAAACCTGCACTGGTCCTAGAAGAGATCAATGTGCGTCTTGTCCTATAGATTGGAGATTAGCAGCTGGCGAATGTAGGCCAGAATGTCCTCAAAACTTTTTCCCGTGGGGAGATAGTTGTAAGCGATGTCATCATTATTGCCAGGACTGTCACGGTGCTGGCCCCCAAAGGTGTACATCTTGTCCGCCACATTTCTCTTTAGAAAGTGGATTGTGCGTTGAGTGCCTTAGTTCTCAATATTATGAGCCTAGAACGAGGACATGCCGTCCCTGTCATGATTCATGTCGGTCTTGCTCTGGACCTGGACCTACTAGTTGTGTAACTTGTGCTCATCCATTACGTTTAGATAGGTAGTGATTTTTATATAATATTTATAATACTACTGTATTTCAGTTATATAACACTACAGTTAATGTTAATTTTCCGCTTTGATGTTACTTTATATTACAAATATTGTATATTCTTGCAATTGAATCACTTTGTCTATTAGTGAAAATCATATTAAAATTCTATATAAAGAATATTAGTGACGAATATGTAAGTGTAATATAATTGTTTAATGTCCACTTGGATTAATTTCGTCATTAAATGAAATATTTCATTCTAGTGACACACGCGAATGAATATCAAAGGTCGCGACATTTATGTATGTATAAAATAGTCCCACATGTAACTCATTTTAACTTTGCCTTATGAAACTTTAATTCACCTTTGATGCCTATTTTCGAACCGATGGGCGTTTGTTTTAACCAAGTGGATAATTACTGATAAATACTCAATTTTGATCAAGTATATGTTTTATATGACGCATTCTATGTTTCAATTGAAATAAGCTTTTTCTTTTTTATTTCTTTTTACCTTTTTTTCTTCTGTTATTAAGTGTTAAGTTAATCAAATGAATGTTACTTACATTTTAAAACATTTTTTTTATTGCTAAATTATCATAATGTTGAAAAATCGGTACCATGAATTGATCGTACTGAAATTTGAACCAGTTGCGCAGTATTAAATAATTTGAAATTTTCACATGATTGCTCTAAAGCCACACTTGTATTGTTCCCAAATTTGGTGCCTAAATAAAATATTTTAGTACTATATAATTCATAATTTATACTCTATATTCACTATTTCCCCGTACAAAATCCAGGAAAGCATTTATTTTAAATAACTTTTGAAATATCTTTTATATTTATAATATTCGGTCTCATAGAACGTTTAATTTTTTTTAAATAGAATAAAATGATATAATAATACCGTCTGCATTATCATTTTTAACATTTTATATTGTTGACATATTTTCACAGTTTCTGATATTATTCGCTTTGAAGCGCAAATTAAAAATTCTTTTGCATTAACGTTGAAATGTTAGATGAAGTTTTTGCTGACGGTTTTTTTTTTTTCCATTTTCCAGGGTGAATCATAAATGCCTGCCATGTTGTACAGAGAGCATGGTATCTTTTTATTTAAATACGAACCAAACAAGTGACTGTTGTCACTGCGATAAGGATATTGGTATGATTTGACGCTTAGTATTATATTTATATTTTCTGTATAAAAAAAGCTAAGATAATTGCAGTATATATTTGGAATTAATTTTTTTTCCATATTATGGAAAAATTAGAAAACGAAATTGTTGCAAATTAGGTAAATTTGATTTATCGATACTTTATAGTCAATATCTTATTTCAAATACGAGTTGGGTTTTAACTGACATTTTCCTGGAACTAAATAGTATGCGAAGTCAAGACCACATTTCCCCTACATACGGGAAAAATCTCCCTCCCTTAATATTTGCTTAATATATCAAATATATTAAGAAACTATTTCCAGGAGGCTGTTTAAACGGTTCATCCGCCGGCAAGCGTCGTATCGCTGACAATATCGGAGCTCATATGACGGCGTCATTTTTTGTGAACCACGCAAAGGAGTCTAGTAATCTCGACCGTGATTTATTATTGTTGTTGAGTGCCGGCGCGACAGTTGTGGTGATATGCGTCGTTATAGTATTATTAAGGGTAAGTTTGGCCTAAGGGTAAGTTAGTTTTATAAGCTAAATGTGAAATAGTTTATTTTCAATGATAGTCTATTTTATGCAGTTTGTGAGGGAAATATCTCCTTTCCCTCACAAACCGCTCGGTTGTTAGGTAAGTACTATGTGGCTGCTTGAGAGGAGTCGTCGGTGGCAAGGACCGCCACTATGGGATTCAAGCCTCGGTGCTGGAAAAAATATTATAGTGATGGGTTCATTTGTATCCTATGGATTGTTCCTTGTATCCTATGGATTCAAATTTGTGTTAATGGCAGCTTTGTGGAATTTCCTTGATAAATTTCTTTGTTCGTTCATTGTGGTGAAGAGAGACGGTATCTGACTGCAAACGTAATCTCCACACATCTTCATCACCCTGCTGTGACGTGTGACATTGAGTCCAGCCATTCAAGATGCAAAATTGAGTTGATAGTAAAGGTCCTGGTCCTTCCTGTCTACATGCCTGTCCACTGGGTGATGGAAGAGGTTAAAATAATAATAAAAAAAAAACTTACGCTAAACACACACGCTTATCACTTTATATTCCAAATAGTAAAACGATAATTCAAATATAGACTCCATTATACATTATTTATGTCAGTTCATTAAACAATTAGGATAGCTAAATATGTACTAGCTTACAATTGAAACATGAGAGTTACTCATGGCTAACATACACGGCAGGAATTGACGAACTTATGCATAAGTGGAGACTACAAGTTCAAATCTCGAAAATTACAAAAAATTATATAAAATCGATCGCTATTATGAGATTGTCTTAAAACTATTTTTTGAAAATTATTTTTGGGTGACATTTTTCTGAGATACATATCGACTTTGATACAAATGTTGTTATTTTAATAGATATAATTGTTCTCAAAGTATTAAATATGTAAAAATAAGAAAATAATATATATATATATATATATATATATATATATATATATATATATATATATATATATATAAATATATAAAAATAAAAAAATAAAAATATATATATATATATATATATTATTTTTTTAATTTATGAATCTCCAAGAACCCTTCCGCAGGTGAAGGCCTGCTCCAAAGATTTTCAGTTATTAAATATAGAGCATTTAATTCAATAATACCTCTATTTACAGCTTAAAACGAAAAGACGGAAGCACCTAACACCATTCCCCAGAACTGTTTATTCACAGTTAACATCAATTGACGAGGATTATACGTCGGTCAGTCTATCTACCACCACATTGAGAGTAAAGCCGAACGAAGTTCGAGCTTCCACTGTTTCTGAACCAACATAGCAATTTAAACCTTAAGTCAATACGTTTAGTATTAATTTACACTGCAGACTGATATGTAGATGTGTCTATAGGTTCTATTGTGTACATAAAATAACGGTTTCAAAAGGCCATAATTATTTTTGAATGGTTGGTTAAAATGAATGACCAAGTGAGTGAATATATACATATATGCTTAAAAGTACAGTTAACAAAAAAGACACGCTAATAGCTTATTTTCTTTGCAACAGTACTATTATACAGTTATCGTCAATATAGTTTTAGTTGAGGATGACTGGTTACTTACTTACTTAGAACTTATTTAAAAATTACCAAAAATGTATATATTTGTAACTTATCCTTTTATTTTATTGTTTTTTATTATTATATTTTATATTAATATATTTATTAAAAGGGAATAATTTTGATGAAATTATATCTTTATTATTATATAATTGCTTCATTTATACAGTCGCGTAATTTAGAATTTGTATATTTGTTTCTAGTTGAAAATCTTTATGCATTATGTTGTAGTGCTACAAAAACTTCTGTGTAACATATTGTCCATATAACATTTTATTTAGTATTTTGTTCGAAATTTCAAATTATATATTGTACTGCGTTACGATACTGCGTTGTAGCTCGCAATTTCCTTTGCGTTGACGATAAAATGTAAAATCTCTTTTTTTCTCGTTCCCGTTGGAATTTTGGGAGTTTTCGCTTACAATTAGCATTCCTCTATACTCCCTACGTTTCAGATTTCTACGCTGCATAATTTCTGCTTGGCGTTGTCTGTCAGTCAGTCATTATCGGAAACCTTTGTAGATTATACAGATATTTATTTAGTTTTAATTTATTCGAATTTATTTATTTCTATAAATATAAATTTTAATCATAAATTTCCATTTTATTTTAAACAAAACAGTCATCCTGTACACCGTCAATTTACATGAAATGTAATTAAACATAATTACATGAACAGTATTCATATTAAAAAGTGTAATTTATGAAATATTTCATTATCTTTTTAATCATGTTCCGACTTGAACATAAAAGGGGATGTAAAAAGCTAATATTATCGCGGAGGCCGCGCGAAATTATGTTCTGAAACGTGCACCAAAGATTATTTTTTATTTTTTTTTATAATCTTAATGTTGTTTATGACCTCACTTCGATGTAGATTTCGTTTGTTTAAGTTGACTTTTTTTAATATTTTTGTAAAAATTTATTTAAAATTTATTAAACATATACCCACTATATACGTTCTTTTAAATAATTGCAAATATTAACTGCATTACATATTATGTATAATTAGATAACAATATTGTACGGAATCTATAAATATTGATATAAAAAACAGATTAAAATCAAAAATTATAATAACCTAATATCTAATTATGAAATATAATACTGACGTAGGATTTATTCAGTTTAGGTCTTTCACAATACCTTGAACGTTAGACGGCGTTGAGTTCCGCTAAAAATCACACAATGTCTAAATTCCTTCTCTCTCTATTGTATCAATATTTATAGCGTCGCTTTCATTTAAAATTGTCCCGCAGTGTATATAGAATCACTAATGTATACTGTATTTAGTTGGCATTCTGTACATATGTAAATAATTACAATGTAAATATATTAATGGTTTTTATGACGAGCATATATTTGTTTTATTTTACCCCATAATATAAAATAAAATGATTCAAAAAACAAATTGAACTTGGATTCACAGAAATAGTAATATTCCATAATAAGATTAAATAATACAGTAGGTATGGATTTTAACTTGCACTTTTCTACTTAGGAGCACCTGTATGGTACACAGTGATCTTGGCGCTATGGGTCAGCGTATGACTGTACAAGCAATTAATGTGAGTTCGATTCCCACTCGGTGTAATAAATTATTCTTTTTTGTGGTGTGGAGTTCCGCAATTTCTCGAAAGGCACTACGTTCCCTCTGACGACCCGATGTGCAGGATACGGCGTGAAGCTAAAAAAGTAATATGTAAAATTTGCTAAGAATCTATTATTAATTTTAATAAACAATATTACTATTATATTACACAGCTTTGTTAATAACAAAAACGTTAACTGTAAATCTATATACAAACGGGGAACACTCAAAAACACTCGGTTCTCAACAAAATCTCCAAAACAAACCAAACTCCTTAGATTGGACATCATAAACAACTCGAAGTTTTGACAGGTGAGTCCTCGATCCGAACAAATGTAGGTGAATGATAAATGAAGAACCTCCTGGGACCCAAGTTATGGTGACAGATGGCCGAACGTAAACATTTGAGCATCTACAATAATATCTATATATTATATGAGATTATTAATTGTATTGTTATTTATCGTTTATGTCGAAATATAGGTATATAATTGATGCCGTCGTGGCGCAGCGGCACAGCGTCTCCCTGTAAAAGAGATGACTGTAGGTTCGGTCCACATTCAGTTGAATTAATTATTACTTTTTCTCGGTCTGTCTCATCGTTGAATTTCGTCATTGAAAGTGGGACACGGAGTGTTTTAACGGAAGGTTGTCTCGGTGTGATGCTGGTTTTTTTTTATAATATATATATTATAAAAAAAAAAAAACAGTGCCTGACGCGATAGTTATGTCCTCTATAATAATATATTGAGTTTAAAATGTTAGGGCTGAAGTAAAATAAGGTAAAAAATATCACAATGTATCGAAATTCGGGTGTAAATATAATAATATTATTATTATCTAGACTATTTCTGTCTGTAAACTGCTTAGTGCGGGAAATACAAGAAAGAAGGTAATCGTTAATAATAGTTGTGTTTAAATTCAAAGTGTTGATTGATTATGCTATTAAATTTATTTAAAAAAAAATTAACTTTTCAATACTTTTAATTTTCTCATTTTGATTTTAACTTTCAAAAAATTTATATTATAATATAGGTACACAATTTCCTGGTCTGGTAACCTAACGTGAGGTGTTACCTTCTGAACTAAAATATTAAAAAAAATAAACTTAATATGTTTTCCTACATAGTGAGGAAGGCGGAGGGAAACTAGTGTCAAAATACACTATTCTACACTTTCCGCTTAATTTTCAACATTCATTGAGTAGCTGGACTCAACGCCGCGCTTTGTCCACAAAGTGGAGATCGAATCTACACTCGTTTTTTATAGGTTAAAGTATATGTTATGCTTCTTCGCCACGATAGTCAAGATTGATTTTATTGAACAGCGAAATTGTCTTTTTGTCAGAGTAAACAGCAATGAAAATAATTCTTTCTAACTGAGTGGGAATCGAACCCACAAACCGTCGCGTTTACAAGCAGACGATGTGCCTCTGCGCCACGACGATCCTTAAGCTTGAAATTATCGTAAATAAAATATTTCACCGAGGATATCGATCGACATCAGTATAGCCCATTTTCTACTTAACGACTACGAGTCACGTGCATAATTTACGTGTAATCGATAAATCGTTTAGTCAAAGCATTATGTGCAAGTAGTTTGATGATAGTTTGTACATTACAGCTTACATGATAGGACACTTAGGCTGCCATGTTTGGCTATAAATTATGATGTTCTCGATTTGAATTACGGCTTAGGTCACTGTTGATTATTTTTTTGGATAAAAGATATACGTTCTTTGGGAAGTGTAGAAGACTGCTTCTCTAAATTCCGTCAGGAGTGGAAGAAACTTAATTTTTTTTCTTTATTATTCATATTATTGATCATGATGTAGACTACATACATACATACATATGTATGTATGTATACATACATATATATCTTCACGCTTTATCCTTAGCGAGGTAATCTGAGATGTTGTACTTTAACTATATTATTTTCAGTAATTTAATGTTTACTTTACAGCTGAGATAGATAATGGTAAAATATAATAATTAAATTTATAAAAGTTAACTGCCTTTAGTAGCTTAAATTATTATTACCTATTATAGGATTATCAGATGATGCTCAGTGGACAGACTGAGTCAGACTGAGACTGATTGACTCCACCTACGTGGAACACCAACGATCTAGTCAAAATCGCCGAAAACCGTTAACCATGGGCAGTATTGACATCTTTGGGGAATGCCTATGCTCAGCCCTCTCAAAACACAGTAAAAATCATCAAAAAGATTAAAATTATTTAAACCACGCACAAAACACGTATCTAAATGCTGGAATTATTTAAAAAAAAATTAAAAACAAAACAATCTACCTAAAAAGACATTCATCCTGTATACAATGTTCAATGTCATAGGTGAGTAAAATGTCTACAACAGTGTGGTATGGCGTTAAATATTCATTACCGAGTATAATAATATGCCGCAGCACTTAAAAATGAGGGCATTAGCGAGGCGACAATAAAAACAGATTACTGCCGCTCCTGACAATAATACGTAACTCATGGCATATACGGCATATGAAAATGGGTGTTTGTATATATATACATGTATATATATATATATATATATATATATATATATATATATATATATATATATATATATATATATATATATATATATATATATATATATATATATATATATATATATATATATATATATATATATATATATATATATATATATATATATATATATATATATATTGTGTAGTTTTATCTGTAACATATAGGTTATAGCTTGGGGAAAGAGAGTATATAAATATATAATACTAAAAAATGTATATCTATAACATTTATGACTAGATGTCATGACATGCGTAATTTATAAAAACTAAGTAATAATAGTAAATATTTTAAATTGAATGTCTGTCTACTGTCAGAGTTCCTTAATAAAACTTCTTTATATAATTATAAATTACCTAATGATTCATTTATATTTAAATATAAACTAAATATATATATATATATATATATATATATATATATATATATATATATATATATATATATATATATATATATATATATAATACAAAATTCAAAATTCTCACTAGCCGTGTGTATCATACCCAACACTCGAGATAAACACTGTCGCATCCGAAAATACATCTCCTGGAAAGGAACAAACGCTGTAGAGAAAATAAGCCTGTATTTCCTTTGCTTTCAAATGAATGGAGCATATTATGGAGTCACATTTTGTGCCACACTGACATTGTGCTGCATTTTAGTACTTTGACATATCAGTATGAAGTAAACAATTTTTTTTATGTGAATATAAAGAAATCGTAATTATTATCACAGGAAGTATGTTTTTTTCATACAAGGATAAATTTATTTTTGTATGTATTAAATAAATACTAAGAGGGCCATCGTGGCGCAGAGGCACAGGGTGTGCCTGTAAACGCAACGGTTTGTGGGTTCGATTCTCACTCGGGGAGAATGTATTATTTTATCTTCTTCGCTCTGGCAAAAAGACCAAGTGACGTTGAGTTCCGCCACGCAACACGCAATGCCTCAAAAGGCGGAAAGTGGGGAACGGAGTGGCTTATCACTAGGTTCCTTCTATCTACGGTTCCCTCTGCCTACCCTGCTACATACAGCGTGAAGCTAAATTAATAATAAATAATAAATTTTAAAATAAAACATAAATGTTAATTAAATTAATATTATTTTTAGAGATGATAGATTATAGAGAATTCACTACTCCTGCAGAGTAGGTATAAACAGCTTAGTAAGTCATTTCATAGAAATACCGTGTAAGGTACAAACGTTTTTGTGCTTTTTCAATATGTTTTCTGTAGTGTTAACTTTTCTTTTCTTTCTTTTATCTTTTTTTTCTTTTCTTTTCTTTTTTATTTTTTCTATTCTTTTTTCTTTTTTTTTCTTTCTTTTTTCTGTACTGTTACTGTCATTCTTTTTATTTTTTTATAGTGATTGATCGTTACAATCTATTTATACCTTTAATGTTAATTATAATTACTTCAAATATTTTTAAGCGTCTACAGTGGAGAGACTGTAAGCACGATGGTGGTAGTAGGTTTAATTCTAACTTGGGGTATGATTTTATATATTTAAATTATTTTCATTACTTATTGCAGGCTCGAAAGACAAAACGTATGTTAGACAAAGCGGCGGCCTAAAATGTAGGCGGAGATTAAAGAATAGAGTGTCTAGATACTAGATTCTCGCCGTCTCTTCGAGAAAAGATGTTAAATTAAAAAAAAACGTTCCAAGTATTAGAACTTGCTATAATTGCGTGCAAGGGGCGGTACAAGAAATATTTTCAACTGCGCCACATCACGTCTATACCATTATAGTGATTTATGATGTATAATAATGACATGAATTTAACAGCAACATACAGGCGCAACCATTTTTTTCCTTATAATTTAGGAATCATAAAATTGTGACAAATAAAGTTTAACTTCAAACCAAATTTTTCTTTTTATATGACTAAATTTTCTTTAAGCTTATCAATAATCTCCCCGTTTTTCTATTTCCATAGAAATCCAAAGCTATGTTTTGTTATATTCTATCGAAAGAGTTTCCATAACGATAAAATTAAGCAGAACTCTAGGACAAAATAATAATAATAATTATATTATCTTCACATCTATCCTGCATATGGAGGGGTAGGCAACGTTAACCAAGTCTCAGGATACTCCAATCCTCGCTTTCCACCTTTTGAGACATTGCTTGTTGAGTGACGGAATTTAAGCGCTTTGTCATGTTACCAGAGCGAAAATTATTTTATATCCCTGAGTCAAAATCGAATCTAGAACCAATGCGTTTACCATACATTCGACGGCCCCAAAATGATTAAAATATATATATGTACCAATTTGGGTACAAAATTGGTACTTTTAGGCAAAATTGGACCCAGAATTTTAATGAAACAAAACAATCTGACTGACTAAGCATTTTAATTCAACCCAAGGTTAAACACATAACCTTTCGATAAGCCAGTTAAAGGATAACACGGCCGTCATCAATCTTCATGAGGAATTCTAATGTTTATTTCATATTGTGTTTGTATGTAAAGGCCATTTGAAAAACAAAATTGTACAAATGAATCTCCGAGATTTATTTTGAGCGAGCAAATAAACTCGGTATTTCGTCCCTTTTTATTATTTAAAATACAGCTTTGTTGCTACATGTGTAGGTAATAACATGTGTGGGAAGACAAGTCTTAATGAAAAGATTTTTATATGTAACATGAATATTTTGTGTATTATATGTTATTGTTTTAAGCATCTCCAAGTTGAAATTTAGTGAAAAACTACTCTAACATTTTATTTCAATGAAATGGCTTGTATAACCTCATTTTACATTACATTTAAATCTCTATCTCTATCAATCAATCAATGTAAAAAAATTTAGCAAATTTATTTTGACCAATTCTTATTTGAAATTTATTTGGATCTTCTTTTGATTGTTACAATAAAACCGTGTCGTGTATATATTAAAGAAACAAGGGTAGTTCGTGTAATGTGCAAAGAAATTTTGGTTATACGATCCCGAATGTCATATGGGTGATATTTGATATCGGTTACATTATTGAGTAATGAGTAATCGGGTACTTTACCGCAACTGAGGTTGATTTGCTAAGCTTAAGCGAAAATCTGTTAATTATATCGTTTTTGCGCAGTTGTCGCTGTTGGACATTTGTATAATGTTATATGATATTAAGATATGGTGAGATTAATAGCTTATTTATCATATATCTCATAGTTATTTAGCATCGCTAAGGGTGCTTAACAAGAGCGAACTGTCACAACGACTTATGCTGGTCTCACAAATCAACTGCATCTACTGTACAAATTTAATATATTTTTAATATATTAAAGAACAACAAGTATCTTTAGACGTACCAGAACAAGTGACAGACAGACAGTGAATAATACATAATATATAAATGTCATAGCGTACAATCAACTAATCGCAAAAATCTAAAATTGGATTATTATAATGTCCATTTTTTACTTAATCCATAAATCCATATATAAAAAAACAAAAATACTTATGAAAATGAAAAAAAAAACAAAAAAAGGGAGTTTATGTATCAAAGTAAAGAGTTTCAAATTATGATACTTAATACTTAATATAAATATAAGAAGCTAAGTAAAAATAAATTAAATTATATAATTAAATTAAGAATGATTTTATAAACAATAAACATATCCAAACAAACTGGATAATGCCGCGCTGTTTGTGTATACGGTCTAAGCGCCGACTTCCGCACCGACAGCCATTTGTCAAAAGTTTGCGTTAGTTCTTTGTTTTGAAATGGCACTGTTTAATCTAAAAATTGTTTGAATTCTCTATTTTTTTTAAAGTCAGACTATTTGGTGGTTAAATTAAAAAAGTATATTCTTTGATATTCCCCTACACTCCCCAAGGACCGGGTATAGGATATAGGAATATCATTATTTAGTTATTTCGGAAATAATGTCAATAATAACTAAATAATAGCAGAAATATCAGATTTTTGTGAGAGCATTTGTGTAGGTTCCTATAAAAATGAATGGATCACATGTACATAATAACTTACAAATGCTGGCTACAGCGCTATGGTTTCGGATTCGATCTCCTCACACTATTTTTATTTTCCCGAACACACGATTTCTTGAACTCGATCGAAAAAGGAAAGAAGTCTATTGATATAGCTTCACACTGCCGTATATAAAATAAAACGAGAACCTGGAAACAAAAACATTCTCGTAATCTTAAAAAGATTATAGATTATAACAATTAATTTAATTCAACTAAGCATAAGCCAACAAATTAATTTAATTCAATTAATTTAATTTAATTCAATTCAATTTTTATTACTTTCTTACAAAATTTAAATGATCAGGCTTTCAGGGAGCCAAGTATTGTTTGAACCCCGTCATTTGAGGCTTACAAAAGTGAAATGTCAGAAATATAAGAACGAACTTGTTATATATCTTAGTGACAAATATTCGGGCCGTCCAATAAATACGGAATCCCCCACATTGTTTCTAGATGCCCGCTATAAATCATTTTTATGTTAGTAATTAATAAAAAATTCTAACGACAATGCGGCCGTTGGTTATAACATTGTGATATCTGTTACGATCTCTGGACTATTTGCTGACGTTATTTGTTCTGTTAAATTTATAAGTTAGCCAAGGTTACATGGAGAGAGTAGTGTGTTTCATATAATATATATATATATATATACTTAAACTTATTTTAATGATTTTTAACTGTTCATCCATACTAAGGAGAGAAAAAATATTCAAAGAAAAGCGGGATTTCAACCTGTGCCTCATGGAAACCGTTTTATAAGTTTACTTTAAGTATTTTTTATTTACTTAGAATTTTTAATGGTATTCTTATCGATTTTGTCTTGTGCTTAAATAGTTTTAAGTAAAAAAACTCAGGTTAAGGTACGTTGAGATAATGAGAGAATCGTAGAAGCGTAGAACAGATTCAACGATGGGATTACTCTTACTTGCTAGAAAGGTGATAAATATTTTTGATTTAAATCATTCCTTCGCTCGCTTCAAAACAATAAAAAAACAAGCACTTTCAAATGAACACTTAAAGATCATAAACAAACAATTCGAAGTTAGTTCGGTGGATAGTGGATTTAAATCCGGAGGCCCAGTGGGTTGGAAAATTGAGAAGTGGATTAGGCAAATCACTTTTCATTCCATCCCGTACCCGACGAAGTTTGCCCTTTTAAATTTTATTATCTTAAAGCGTGTTCGCGTTCTGTTGAAACGTCAAATATGACGTGACATGACTTTAATTTTTTTTTATTAAGTGGAATTTTATATATATATATATATATATATATATATATATATATATATATATATATATATATATATATATATATATATATATATATATATATATATATATATATATATATATATATATATATATATATATAATATATATATATATATATATATATATATATATATATATATATATATATATATATATATATATATATATATATATATATATATATATATATATATATATATATATATATAATAGTATATATATATATATATATATATATATACGTACACACTATTACGTATTAATTATACATACTATAGTACAAGTAAGAAGTCCGTCTTTGATTACTGATTGAATCGGGATGACGATTTGAATATATAATGTGAACATGATAAGATTTTATCACACCAAGAGACCCTTAAAGTTAATGATATTGTGATATTATTCTGCCATATTTTTCTAGATTTACAATGTATATAGCAGGGTAGGCAGGGTAAAATACACTGGCTCGCCAAAGCAAGAAAATAAAAGCAATTCACTTTCACGACAGAGATCGAACTCGTACTCGAACACACTAAATTTACTTTGCTCGAATGAAGTTAGTAATGAAGTCAGTTACATATTAATATTTTTTTATTCTAGTGTAAAATTTTCTATTTATCCACAAATAACACGAATCGCTCTTCTTTGACAAGGGTCAAATATCGTTTCGTATTTCATACATATATACGAACACTTTTTTGTTGAGTCGCCATTTTTGGAGGCCTCCATATATTAAGCCTTAGAAAAATAAACAGAATAAAAATGACAATGTTTAAAAAAATATCTATATTTATCATAAAAAATCTTTACCGATATTGTCTATGCTATTTACATTATATACTTTAGTTCATGCTTGCTTTAGGTCAAAAAGTACGACATCAATTTCACCATAGAGTTGCTTGCTCAAGCTAAGTGAAAAATATACCATTTCCATTCAATATTCCCATATAATGTATCACAAAACGAATTCGTAAAGGATATTCCAGTAATGAGCCTCCCGTCAAGGTATGATAAATTGACTTGAGGTGTCCAATCTTCGTGCGTGACATAGTATTGAAACGTTTATTGACAGGTCGGGCTCGAGTCTAACCTTATTAAATAATATCGTAGGTAATATCAGCTTTATAAGCTAGAGTAGCACAGCCCTTGTGTTAAGTGTCGTACCGATTGGAGGAGGACGTATAAAGTAGGATCGATTTGGGACACTTAATAAGATTTTTTTTTATTATTTTACGTTTTTTATAAATAATTGCATTTAATATCTGAACAAACTAACACTTATAAAAAATAACTATAATTATATTAATATCTTCCTTTTTGGTATCTTTTATATGAAATATAAATAAGTAGTATAAACATGGGACGCTAAAATACAATTACAATTTACTCATTTATTATTTCGAACTTCCTACAATGACACTATTTATTAGAAATAAAATAGATATCGAATATGTAATTGCCTCGTAACGTAATTTGCTTGGGGCCCTTGGCCAGGGCCCTTTACCCCATAGGGGGCCCAAAGTAGTATCCAGTAGCCAGCAATAACATAATAATTGCTTACTTACCATATACTATACGTATGCCCAAGAGCCCCAATGTGCCCCAAGGTGTGTAAAAATTAAAAGATACGCTTTATATTTTTAATAAATATATATAATATTCAATTCTCAATATTATATTAATTTAAAGCACAATTTTTAAAAACCCTTAAAATAAAGAAGCTTTAAGTAACTTTCACGAATTAACTAAATTTTTGATGGAAAGTACAGATTCATCAAATTCTATCTCGAGATTACAGCCAGAAAGTCCGTAACAATTTAAATTGAGTTCATTAAAAGAAAATTCCGAACCAAAACCGTGTACCACCCAATTTATCCAAAATTATAAAAATAGACATTGTGAATTTTGTGATGAATAAACTCTTGTAGGCGTAGCCGGGAAGTTGTGCCACTCGATGGCAATGGCATTTTCACTTAATGTCGAGAGTGGTGGGTTAGGTTAGCACAGTTAAATAGCGATGCTATTGGAAACTTTTGATAATAATAGCGACGACTACAAAATTATTATTTTTTCATCTCATTTAGTATATAGCAGAGTAGGCAAAGTGAACCTTATATCTAGCTAGATACTCTGCTATACACTTTTCAGAGAATTTGACCGAGGCTGTCTTGGTACAAACTTATGTTTAATTGTCTATGGAAATAACATAGAAATCAAAAGTAACATAGAAATTAAAAAAATAAAAATTAAAAAAAAACAAAAAAAAAGAAATAAAAGTTTTTATCATTCAAATCGCAATGGCGCTCCCATATACTCTTTCTGCAATGCAACTTCCTCCCTCTGTTAAGAAAACAAAGCGCTACGTTGGGTTTCGCCACCCTACCCACAATATCTTAAAATAGAGCGGACACTCGGAAACGAATTGTAGATATTGATATACGGGATACAACGTGAAAAAAAAAACGATTTTGCAAATCGAACCCTACATACCTAATAAGACACTGTTCGTTTTTTGTCTAATATTACAAATTACAGCTTTATATAGAAATATAGCTTTATATGAAATAATTTAAATTAAGATATATATTTAGAAACAAATAATTACGTAAACTTTAATATAGTAAGTAGCCTCCAACTAAAGTAACTACTGTATACTGTACTATACAATTTCACGTCATAATATATACAACTTCATATACACATACACATAAACTAATTCGAGTTTTTCTCAAAGACTAACATGGAATTGAAAGTTAAATTTTCAATTTTAATAAAGAGTTTCTAAGTTTAAAAATATTTACACACGCCAAATATAGATTCACTCTAAAAGAGACCATAATCTTCAAACGGTGCTAGGATGTGTTCTCATAGGACATTAAGGGTCTCTTGGTGTGATAAAATCTTATCATGTTCACATTATATATTCAAATCGTCATCCCGATTCAATCAGTAATCAAAGACGGACTTCTTACTTGTACTATAGTATGTATAATTAATACGTAATAGTTGTACGTATATATATATATATATATATATATATATATATATATATATATATATATATATATATATATATATATATATATATATATATATATATATATATATATTTATATATATATATTTTTATAGATATATATACATATATATATTAAGTATTAATTATACATACTATAGTACAAGTAAGAAGTCCGTCTTTGATTACTGATTGAATCGGGATGACGATTTGAATATATAATGTGAACATGAAAAGATTTTATCACACCAAACGACCCTTAAAGTCCTATGAGAACACATCCTAGCACCGTTTGAAGATTATGGTCTCTTTTAGAGTGGATCTATATTTGGCGTGAGTAAATATTTTTAAACTTAGAAACTCTTTATTAAAATTGAAAATTTAACTTTCAATTCCATGTTAGTCTTTGAGAAAAACTCGAATTAGTTTATGTGTATGTGTATATGAAGTTGTATATATTATGACGTGAAATTGTATAGTACAGTATACAGTAGTTACTTTAGTTGGAGGCTACTTACTATATTAAAGTTTACGTAATTATTTGTTTCTAAATATTTATCTTAATTTAAATTATTTCATATTATAAAGCTGTAATTTGTAATATTAGACAAAAAACGAACAGTGTCTTATTAGGTATGTAGGGTTCGATTTGCAAAATCGTTTTTTTTTCACGTTGTATCCCGTATATCAATATCTACAATTCGTTTCCGAGTGTCCGCTCTATTTTAAGATATTGTGGGTAGGGTGGCGAAACCCAACGTAGCGCTTTGTTTTCTTAACAGAGGGAGGAAGTTGCATTGCAGAAAGAGAATATGGGAGCGCCATTGCGATTTGAATGATAAAAACTTTTCTTTCTTTTTTTTTGTTTTTTTTTTATTTTTTTTTTTTTTTTTAATTTCTATGTTACTTTTGATTTCTATGTTATTTCCATAGACAATTAAACATACGTTTGTACCAAGACAGCCTCGGTCAAATTCTCTGAAAAGTGTATAGCAGAGTATCTAGCTAGATATAAGGTTCACTCTGCCTACTCTGCTATATACTAAATGAGATGAAAAAATAATAATTTTGTAGTCGTCGCTATTATTATCAAAAGTTTCCAATAGCATCGCTATTTAACTGTGCTAACCTAACCCACCACTCTCGACATTAAGTGAAAATGCCATTGCCATCGAGTGGCACAACTTCCCGGCTACGCCTACAAAAGAGTTTATTCATCACAAAATTCACAATGTCTATTTTTATAACTTTGGATAAATTGGGTGGTACACGGTTTTGGTTCGGAATTTTCTTTTTAATGAACTCAATTTAAATTGTTACGGACTTTCTGGCTGTAATCTCGAGATAGAATTTGATGAATCTGTACTTTCCATCAAAAATTTAGTTAATTCGTGAAAGTTACTTAAAGCTTCTTTATTTTAAGGGTTTTTAAAAATTGTGCTTTAAATTAATATAATATTGAGAATTGAATATTGTATATATTTATTAAAAATATAAAGCGTATCTTTTAATTTTTACACACCTTGGGGCACATTGGGGCTCTTGGGCATACGTATAATATATGGTAAGTAAGCAATTATTATGTTATTGCTGGCTACTAGATACTACTTTGGGCCCCCTATGGGGTATAGGGCCCTGGCCAAGGGCCCCAAGTAAATTACGTTACGAGGCAATTACATATTCGATATCTATTTTATTTCTAATAAATAGTGTCATTGTAGGAAGTTCGAAATAATAAATGAGTAAATTGTAATTGTATTTTAGTGTCCCATGTTTATACTACTTATTTATATTTCATATAAAAGATACCAAAAAGGAAGATATTAATATAATTATAGTTATTTTTTATAAGTGTTAGTTTGTTCAGATATTAAATGCAATTAGTTATAAAAAACGTAAAATAATAAAAAAAAATCTTATTAAGTGTCCCAAATCGAACCTACTTTATATGTCCTCCTCCAATCGGTACGACACTTAACACAAGGGCTGTGCTACTCTAGCTTATAAAGCTGATATTACCTACGATATTATTTAATAAGGTTAGACTTGAGCCCGACCTGTCAATAAACGTTTCAATACTATGTCACGCACGAAGATTGGACACCTCAAGTCAATTTATCATACCTTGACGGGAGGCTCATTACTGGAATATCCTTTACGAATTCGTTTTGTGATACATTATATGGGAATATTGAATGGAAATGGTATATTTTTCACTTAGCTTGTGCAAGCAACTCTATGGTGAAATTGATGTCGTACTTTTTGACCTAAAGCAAGCATGAACTAAAGTATATAATGTAAATAGCATAGACAATATCGGTAAAGATTTTTTTATGATAAATATAGATATTTTTTTAAACATTGTCATTTTTATTCTGTTTATTTTTCTAAGGCTTAATATATGGAGGCCTCCAAAAATGGCGACTCAACAAAAAAGTGTTCGTATATATGTATGAAATACGAAACGATATTTGACCCTTGTCAAAGAAGAGCGATTCGTGTTATTTGTGGATAAATAGAAAATTTTACACTAGAATAAAAAAAATATTAATATGTAACTGACTTCATTACTAACTTCATTTGAGCAAAGTAAATTTAGTGTGTTCGAGTATGAGTTCGATCTCTGTCGTGGGAGTGAATTGCTTTTATTTCCTCGCTTTGGCGAGCCAGTGGATTTTACCATGCCTACCCTGCTATATACAGTGTAAATCTAGAAAAATATGGCAGAATAATATCACAATATCATTAAAAATGTAATAAAACTATCATGTTAACCACATTTAAAATAAATATTTTATGTTCTAGATTGATAAAAGCGAAGCAAACAAGATGTTTTAATATTTTATTAAATGCTCACATTCCATTATCATCAGCTAAAAGTATTATCCAAATACAATTTTGTTAATAAAAAGCTAGACTAACTAGTTTTGTCATCAATTATGACAAAACTAGTTAGTCTAGCTTTTTATTACTTACTTATACTCTCGTAAAAGGAAACTGTTGTGGCGCAATGATTGGTAATTGATTGCAATTAGTGTGGATTCGTATCCCATAAGAGGGAATAATATACAACAAAAATTTCAATATCAGATATAATATCTATTTATTATAAATTCACTCAGACTACTAGTAGATGCCTACAACTACGTTGACGTGGACATTATATTTCTTGTCATCTGCTTTTCAATTACCAATTAACTGATATTTTTTTAACTTGTGTAGTTATTAGCTCGTACACCAGGTGGTCCGGATCCTTGCATTGTATGTATTAAAATGACATATATTATTTCATATAGTTTACCTGGACATTGTGGTATTTCATGAGATATCCCAGATCTTGGATTTTCATTTGTCAATGTTCATCATGAGCAACAATTTTTACTTAAGATCCATTTTCTTATTTCTTTCAGTTTAAGTGATCTATTGTAGTTCTAAATCAGGTGTTCCAGATCCTTGATTTTTATGTCAATGGTAAGTGTTTTTCATGTTCGATGGTTTTTGTTATATTCATTTCATTATTTCTTAAAGTTCAGTCGGACTACTATATGTTTAAATCATGAATTACCTGCCTAGACCTTTTTTAATTTTTTTAATTGTGAGGAAACCTTTTTAACTGTTCCTGTTTAACGGCCACGGGCCGAGGCTACGGGAACGTGGTTCCCGAATTCTTGAGTTAACCTCGGCTACAGGAGCCTACAAGGCACAACGCAGAGTCAGGATTAGTGTAGCACACACACGGCCTGCTCAGAGTAGTGGACGTAAACTTCCTTAAGCTGACCGCCCTCTGGTCACTCCTCAGACCTAACAGTATACTACAAAAAAAGTTACATTCAATATGCGATATATCATTATGTTCAGTAGATCTAAATATGTGCGTGTACAAACAGAGAGAGATTTTTTGTAAAAATCGTAGATTCATATTCCATTAATGTTTTTATATCTCGTTGCATCGTTTTTTGTAAAAATATGATAAATACAAATATATGAAAATCATCAAAAGAAAAGCTAATCTAACTAGTCCCATAACAAAGCTTACTTACACGTAAAACTATATTGGTGTCATAATAATAGAAAAAAAAAAACAATAGCATATACGGCAACAATAAACGGTCAAAGGTCATTTAAAGGAGTCATAAAGACAATAGTTGTGACGTTGGGTTAGTGTAAACGACGCTGTATATCCCTATACAACTAAATTTGGTACCATTATAGTTATCATAAACAATGGTTTTGTGTCACTATATCTAGAGAATTGAAAATGGAAGTGATTTGGCATTAGGTTCCTAACTCTGCTTGCTTAAGAGATAAAATATTTCGTGATGCTTCTAAATTAAACTTTTAAGTTGATTTTAGGGACATATATATAGCCTAGCTTTATTTTTATTACTTTTAAAGTGGATATTATAAATCCATATTTGTCCACAATAAGGATTGATTATTATTTTTAGATTAAAATTTAAATTTTAACACCATTTAAACCCACGCCTCTTCATAATCGGACCGGTTTCAAGAGTGTTCAAATCTCATTTACTTGTGAATTAATTCACTTATACATGTATATTTAGCCAAATATATATATATGTATGTATACGTATATATTTGGTTAAATATCATTTTATTTTATGCTACAATTCTAAAGACACAATATTTGCTTTCGCCTTGATGAACGTCGATTGTTAACTATTGAATAGAATGAAATTTTGATTATTAATTTGATTTACTCTAACATTTTTTAGCCGAAATAGGACTATATTGGAGAAAATTTCCATGCTTTCGACTAATTAGTCATTTCACAAAACCCTTTTTGATAATATCTCTAAAGCATTAATGTTAATTAGTACAAATAAATGTAGGCTTCAAAATTTGTCAAAGGTAGATTTATATTATTTATAATACCTAACTATATAATACTAACGATTACGAATACTCAATGCCAGTTATAGTTATTTAATTAGATTTTTCTACACTAGAAAGGAGAAATCTATATTTAAATACTATCGAAGTGAATTTTTCCCAGCCCGCTCATCGGCCGCAAGCCGAGGCTCGACTCCTGCAGGGGACGCCCTCACTGCCGACGTTTCCTCTCAAGCAAACACGATATTGCTTGCTACGTCTCAGGGATAGAGTACCCTCTTCCCTCCCCAACCGGTATCGCTGTCAAGGCCAATAGGGCTAACAGCATTAACGTCACAACAAAAAATAAGTGAATTTAAATTCACAACACACATACGTTCCAAAACTGTATCATGATCACCTCAATAACAAGTATATAATAAATAACAATAGTAATTTTATACAAATAAATTGTATATAAAAATCTCTTGGCTGTTTTCCATTTTTTTACATTTCATAGAATAATGTAGTTAGTATCTATATGGGCATGAATATTGTACATACTAAAAAAATAAATCTTTTTTCTTTGAATAATAGTGAAATATGTGCATCTAAACCACTTTAAACGAAAAGAATTCCGTTTCGTCAAGAGCTAAATCCTTTGATATTCCGATTCGTACGATCCATCGTTCTATCTTAATTGAAATCGTAAAGCTATACACCTTTTTACGTTTGCCCGGTTTTACATTTTCTTGGAATTTTTTTATCACCTGAACAAATTATATAGGAAAATTGATCTGGAACTAGATCTCGTAATGAAAATGTGGAATTTTTACTTATTTACAAATGCTCTTTAATTATTTTTATATTTAATCTTCACATCGTAAAATAGTGTATGTGAGATATAATATCACTTAGGACTTCCATATAACGGAAAAATATATATCATTTTTTTTTCATTCGGTCGTTTGATATGCAATCTCTTTAATAGTTTTATTACATGCCCTTTACTTTTTAAAACATTACATCAATTGAATAACATTAGATCTACACCATTATTATAATGATGTAGATTTTATTTGGTTGTTCTAATCTCAGGAACTACTGGTTCTATTTAAAAAACAATTAATTATAATGAATTAAATAATCCCTCTATTGAGAAAGGCTACCTACTATAGGTTTGCTACTACTTTATTACGTGACCCGTTTCAATGTAACACACTCTGCCTCCAGTCACAATTAAATTGTGTCATACAAGTCTTAGTAACCTTCATTAAATCGGGGTTTCAATAGAAAAACTTACTTAAAATATATTAATTTATATTTTAATTTACTTCTTATTACAGAAGATTTTACTAAAAAAGTAATAAGTTATTTGTTTTCCGCGATATTTATTTATATTAAATAAAACAGTTTAAACGGATTAATCGCGTATATTATCATTTTTTTGGAAACCCGACGTTTCCAAAAAAATTATAATATACGCGATTAATCCGTTTAAACTTTTTTATTTAATATAAAAAAAGTAATTTTGAATTGTAAAATAAACAATTCAAATTACATTACAATTGAAGCGTCAATTGTCATCAAAGGTTATTCGTCAATCAAGTTATTAATTCAACGCGAAGTCGTGAATCTCTTAGCAATCCCGTCAGCAGTCAAATGACCTGTTTTGTTTTAAACCGTCGTTATTCTCAATGGACTCTATTGTCCGGACAAAGAACGGAGTAAAATTGGAAAGGATTATTCATTTCTTGAATCCGAAGGCTTTTAAAGTTCCGAATCTTCGCTTGATGACGCTTAATAAATTTTATAATATAGACGGACGGAAAGAAAGGCGTTTTATATATATTGTCTATAAAATTTTAACAGCAGCTGCATATACCTAGTGTTAAGACACTGTGATCCCCACTTGCCACCCCATTTTCAAATCATTTGCGAGCTTTTTTTTGCGTATATACCAGAGTGAATAAGTTAAAATATTTTCCCATGTAGTAGCACACACAATCGTCGTATTTATAGTCAGACATCGCCTCAATTTCTTTAAACTAAACATAGTTTAGTATATAACTAAACATATAGTATTAAACGCAATAACAAATAATTTAAGAACTAGTTAAGAATCTCTTATAAAGGAGGATAGTCTTCATGACAAAGACTATAAAAGCAATGAAATCGGGGCTGATGCATGTAAGTAACGGCAAGTATTAAAAGGGAACTACTCTGAAATATTGTTATCAAGTGATTTATATCATTTAATACAAATTGCGTGGAATCTATGTCCAAATACACTCGAAACATATGGCGTACGTATGTTTCGGTGTTTTCGTTTAAAGAAAAATCTAACCACTTACGGTTGTCAACAATATATACTCCTTATTCCAAGGTAAATTTGTAAGGTGATATTTCGATAATCATTCAAAAGTATACATAAATATTTAAAAATTAATAACATTTGTACTAAATAGCAACTACGAGTGTATTGTGTCATTCATTTCAAACTTAATCTGTTTTGTTGGAATCATGACTCGAATATCGACGGAATACTGAACAAAGGACGCCGAATTTTTGAGCTTGGGCCCAGCTTTCGACGTTGATTAATGAGTAAGGTCTGGATAAGCTTTAAAAGTAAAGCCGCCTGTCAGATATTACGATGCTCTAAATTAGAAAGCTCAGAATCTTATTCTTCTTTCGAGTGCAAATGATTTCTAATATTATTGTCAAGTATTTTTGGATTATCATTATAAAATATAGGTTTGCATCTTTTTTGATGACAAAATTGTGATGTTACTTTTTTTCTACATGTGCTACATGGATCAAGTAGGTTGTATGGTCAGTATTTACCCAATTTCGTTTTGAAGCAGGTGTATTTTTATAAAGCCATAGCACGAATGAAAATAATCCATGCTCAACAGTGAAGATTAAACCCACACCCATCGCGTACACAGCTAGCGGGATGCAGTACAAATGCCTCCTACAAAAATTCTCACTGTATTGGAATTTTACAATATTTCATAAAGTATTTGTTTCATATGAACGACTCTAAAAACTTCTTGACATAAATTTTTCGTTAGTTACACAATCTGGTGATCGATCTAAGCATCTCAGCGGACCTAGACATATAAATAGAAAAAAGGCGTAAACAGTGCTCACTGAAAACGGATTTAAAGACATTTAGTTTAAATTTATCAGCATATTCTTAAAGAACCCTTTCATTTTCCTACTTAGAGGAACAATAGGCTAAACAACAATGGATGAACGGCCATTGTACGGACATCTTGTTCTGAAACCTCAACTGGGCCATTACCGACAAAATTTCGTCTTAAATAAACTGCTGGCTTCTTTATTAAACTCGATTTCTTATTTTTATGGCATCGAGATTAAGGATTCTAATGGACCTATTCTATGTAGTTCCTATGAAATATAAGGGTTGGTTATAAAGGAAATGTTTTAAAAAAATATATAATTTTTTTGTAAATATGTTTTCAGAATATATATTTAAAAATACTTTGTGCTGTATCAGAGGGAATGACAGAGGGGAACCTAACGTTAAGACACTCCGTTCCTCACTCTACGTACAATTTTCAAAATACTGAATGTTACATGAGCGAGGAAAAAAATAAATAAATTCCCAGTGTGGAAATCGAACTGACAATTATCACGGTTACAGTAAAATACTGTGCCACGGCAGCTTTTTTATGCAATATATCTAGTTCTATTTACAAACATGTAAATTTTATAGAATTCTTATGAATATACTATTGTTTAGATTATAGTAATTCTATAGTGAATTCAACAAGAAGAGAGAAGAGAGAGATTCAATATATCTATATATCATATCATATATTATATGATATATAAGTATGATGTTATCAACATAGTATTCACTACATATTATAGTGGTACTTAACTATTATGTGGATTTATTTAAGAGTTATAACCTTGTGGGTTTCTTTACATTTCTTTTTTGTTGTTCTCGTAGAAACTTATAGAAAAAAAAGTATGTTTATTTCAGTTTCAACATTTTCTTTAACATGCGAAGTAATGAAGCCAACCCAGTAAGTTACTAGTATAGCATTCATACATTTGTCAGGAGGCCCCGCTCTTCCATAAAACTTCATACATTTGTGGAAATAAATATCTATACAATACACATCTTATATCTAGCCTAACTTAATTTAATATAATTATGAAAGATATGGGCAAGAAGTGTGTATTTATTGGTGTGTTGGTGTGTGTGATTGTGTGTGTATGTACGTGTGTGTGTGCGTATGTGTTTGTGGTGTGTGCGGATATTAGTGTACCATTAAGGCTTCTATGTCGTCGTAGTTTAACTTTAGTAGCCAGGCAGTTAATATTTTCTTGGATGATAGGAAATTATAGGATTAATGTTTAAGATTTTATTTATTTTTATTATATAGAAATCTCGACTGATTTGGAAGCTGGTTGTTGCCAAATTTAGTTCTCATAGGAAGAATATATAGATCTCTGTTCTCTTTCTAATTGGAGGAATTTCATTTTAAATGCACCACCCCATACAGGGATACAATATCCTGGTATTAATTGCGCTAAGGTGATATAAATTTGAGTTAATAGTTTTTTATTTGTCATGTGTCTTAGAATTTTAAATATCCAAATAAGCTTGCGAATTCTAGAACTGGTATAATCAATATGTGGGTGCCAGGCCAAGATAGTCGTTGATCCAGCATAATACCAAGATATTTGATAGTGGTAGTAGTTTGGTTTGGTAGTAGAGCACAATCATAAATATTAGAGCTATCATACAGACTGCTATGCAACTCGATATTAAAATTATTTGGCTGAGTTCTGTTATTAATAGTGAAGCACATGTAGTTTTTTTTATCTATGTTAATAGTAAGTAAGTTACAATTGAGCCAAAAATATATTTTTGGAATTCCCTTTTCTGCAAACAATTTTACGGCATTCCATGAAGGACCGGAGAAGACAATTGCGGTGTCATCTGCGTAAGCAAAGATTCTACCATTATTAATATTCAGACTCAATAGATCATTAATATAGAGTAGAAATTGCGTGGGCCCCAGTAATATATAGTAATACGTACAAACTAAATTTCAAATTTTATACTGCATAGTTTGTCTTTGTAGTCGTAGTCGTGTATATTTGTCTGTCAGTCGCTTAGTAACGGAAAAGCTACTTAAAGAAAACATAAAAATTTAACGCAGCGGGATCTGAACCCGCGCCTCATGGACACTGTCCAAGCGCTCTGATCACTAAGTCATGCGTTCTTCATCCAGCTGCGTTGAAATTCTTATAACTTTTGACAACTTATTACTTTGTTAGTGACGTTATATTACAAATTTCCGCTATCCAAATATTATTGCAAAGTAAAATAATTTGGCAAGAGAGACACACATCAAAGATAGAAAAATACTTAAAGAAAACATATAAAAAATTTGAACACAGCGGGATATAACATAAATTAAACATATATATGTATATATAAAATTAAACTTATATATGTATATACGAGTATTATATAGAAACGTACTCGTAATATAGACCCGGAAAAATATTTTTACTTCATTCTATTGTCCAATATTTCTCAAACAAGAATAATTAATGTGAGAAATAAAAATTAAATCGACTTTAAAATATATTATAAATAAAAATATATTATAAAAGCACTTTAAAGTATCCACGATCCTTTGCACTCCTTAGAGGGTGTTTATCGTAGCATCACACTGTGCTCCTTTTACAGCTCTTCAGACTCAATTACACGCTTATCCCTGCCTCTACTCATAAAACTATTTGTGAATATATTTTAAAGTATAATTTAATATATTTAAATAAACTCAATAAAGTATAAGAATTTGATATATCCGAGACTTGAACTCGGATACCGTCCAAGAGGTGCGGGTTGAAATTCCACTACGTAATTTTATATATATATATATATATATATATATATATATATATATATATATATATATATATATATATATATATATATATATATATATATATATATATATATATACATATATATATATATATATATATATATATATATATATATATATATATATATATATACCCACTTCGCCATTAGTATCAACATTATCTCGGCACACTCAGGAGCTTCACGTCACGGAGATGAAGATGCTGAGATGGATGTGTGGCGTGACGCGGTCCGACCGCATACGCAACACATTCATTCGAGGTAGTCTTGGGGTCCGTGACGTAGTGGATAAGCTCCAAGAGCGTTGCCTGAGATGGTATGGCCATGTTATGCGCCGATCTGAGAACTATGTCGGAAGGAAGTGCCTTGACATGTCTGTCCCTGGAGTTAGACCACCCGGACGCCCAAGGAAGCGATGGCTGGATGTCGTGACACAAGACATGAGAGCCAATAAATTATCCACTGAGGATGTTAAAGACCGTGCAAAGTGGAGTAGGCTCAGTCGGAAGGCAGACCCTGGCAAAAGCCGGGACTAATGCCAAGAAGAAGAAGAAGAAGAAGATATATATATATATATATATATATATATATATATATATATATATATATATATATATATATATATATATATATATATATATATATATATATATATATATATATATATATATATATTGTGTTTTTGTTCGCTTTCTTTAGACCAGACCAGAAGCTTCTGACTACCATTCAAGATAAAGTATAAGAATGAGAGGCAAGCTTAAAATTTTTTAACCTACCCGCTAAATGTGGCCGTTATATGTCGCATTACATCGATTAGGATATGAAAGTGTAACAACTGTTTTTAATTTAAGTGCATTTGTAATTTCATTTAACAAAACGCTCCCAAATATGTTTGAAATTTTAAAGATTAATTATACTGTAACAGCAAAATTAATATGAGCTTAGAAATCTAAGGAACGTCTTTTGATTCAAAACAAAGGGAATAATTAATTAAAATACCATTTAATATTATTTTAGTCAAACATGGCGTGCAAAGTTTAGAAATACGTAAAATTACATAGCATAAATAATAATGGAAGCTCTCATTCATTCAGAACACGATATAATACATAGTCTGGTCATAAATACTATTACAATTAAAATATATAAAATATTACGTACTTTTTAATTTGGAATCTGTCATTTTTATACGATTGATCATTGTATTTTTCTATTTTCCCGCCAATATTAACTTTTTAAATGTTTGTGAAATAATATAATAGAGCACATAAAAAATTACATATTAAACATTGTATTTCCTGCGTATGGAGCCAAATATTATTTTTAAAACCTCCATATGCTTGGTATTAGTAAAGTGTTTGTGTACTAGTGATTATTTCAATGAAACCTCCTTTCTTTGTGACAGAAAAAGATCTGGCCGTCCACATAGTGTTTGAAGATCAAATAATGGCAAAAGAATAAAGTAAGGGAAAGAATTCAAAGAAATCCTGTCCAAAAGCAAACGATTTTTTCTCAGGAGATGAAGATAGCACCTAGAACTATGTCGTTTAAAGGATAACTTTGGTGGTAAAATCAAAACCACTATTTATGATTTGTTTGGAGAGTTTTAGAGGAGGAGGAGTTTTATGGAGTCCCTAAAACAATCCCATAGAAAGAAAGCGTGCTACTATTGTTAGCCTGAACGTTAAAAAGATTCTGCAATACGCAACCAATGGAGACCACTTCGAATAAGCTTTGTATATATGTAATACTAAATATTTTTGTAGATACACGCTTTATCCTGAATAACAGGGTAGACAGTGAATTCTTTCTGTTTCTATTTCTAAAACACTCCGTTCTCTTTTTAACTCGATTATAGACCATTACGTGTTCAGTGGTAGAATTGGAAAATAATTAATTGCCTCAAAAGGGAATTGAACTTTTACACAACACCTATAGCCCGACGCTGTTCCAACGTAAACCTTAAAATATCTTAAATCTACAGTTGAAACTCAAACTTGTTGCGTTTGGTTCCGTACAAAATAAACTTAAAATATTACATTACTGCAAACTGACCGCAGCCATTTGACTTTTTCCTTCAGGTTATGTACAAGTACATACATATATATTGAACATAACTTATATTAGCATGTCTGGCGATATGCCAGGACGTTGTATCATGCTTTCAAATTTTCGGTTACCAACAAGAAAAGTGGGTTTGTCGTAAACAGTTGAATTTGTATAATGTTTAATTTATGGTTTTAAAGCTTTCGTGTGGAAGGAGATTTAGTCTACTGAACAAATAAATGGGCATTTTCAGCTTGAGCCAATGCTCAAGCTGAAAATGCCCATTTATTTGTTCAGTAGACTATAATATAAAACTAATATATTGTTTCAATAAATATAATGGGAAAAAAGGTTATTATTAAGTATTTAGTTAAGGCAATATATTATGTAATATTATACTGTAGTGCCAGACAAGACGATATAAAGATATTTTATATATATTTTTCAATAATTCACCTGAGTAAATATTCTTCTGAGTATCGAACCTTTTACCTTCGTAAGAATTGACAGATAAGTTGTGCCATAACAGCAATAAATTTAAAGTTAACAATATATCAAAAAATATATAATAATTCATCACAGTTGGACAAAAAAAAATTTACCAGACATGCAAATATCAAGTGGCTTTGAAATTTAAATATTTAAGATGACCTGTGATGTCGATGAACTTGGTTTCCCAGTACTTTTGTGTACCCTCGTATTGTGTTCTTCGATATATATTTCTTTTGTAGAAATATCAAGGCTTTGAAGCTTAAAATATGAGCTTATTTTAAAATATTTAATACCTAATATTGAATGAAAAGCTTTTGTATACAATAATATATATATTTATCATGCTTATTGTTAAAGTTCGGATAGTTAAAATATATTACACATAATCATATCTTTTTACAATTATTTTGGTCATTTGTATTACTTATAAAATAAATTCCATAAAAAAATACAACATATTATTTTGATTCAAAAGAAAAGCAAAGGAAAACCCTTTATATACTAAAAAGATATGCTAGAGACCACAAATTATATTAAACAAGTTGTCAAAGTCGTAGCAGTTAAGTGTGCTACGTAATTTCCTTACGGGTACTTTTCATTTTAGGCAGGAGCATTCTAGCAAATAGAATTTGAATTTTTTTCCTCAAAATTTTACATAAGTCCAACGTGGTTTGAAAAAAAATGTTTTTTTTTTAATTTCTATCGAAGTTCTTATAGTTACCGGAGTTACCGAGTTAAAATACTTTGGTTACTAAAATAAATTATTCTAAGCACATAATTTAATTTTTTATTGTTTTTACATGTCCCATAAACAATCATCTACTAATTATTAAATTTGTGATAGTATTAAGAAATTATGAAGACAATAAAAAAAATTATATTGTAAAATTGTATATATATCAACTGTGGACCAAAGGAAACAAATGAAACATGTCTGATAAAAAGTAAGTGGTAAAAATGATAAAGCAAAAAATAAGTTGCAAAACGTTTTTCAATGAAGCTTTCAATCCACTAAAACTGACTTTAGTGTAACATATTATAGGGCCATATAAAAGTTGTATACATTTTATTGGTTGATAGATGAGAGTTCCGCACATAACCCAATCAACGTTATCCGGTTCATATAAATCCTGTAAAAAGTTTTGGTAACAATATTTGCCCTTGTCCGATACATGTACCTCATTTCGCTGAAAACCATTGGTCAGCCGCACTCATGGGAAATCTTGGTACTGTTGACTTAATATATTTTTTTCGTCCCCGCCCTTTTGTGCAAACAATGAAAATTTGAAGCAAAATTTTCATATGGAACTTTGTAAAGAAACTATGAATCTTTGAAATTTTTAGAGATTGCCAACGTAGTAGAATTTGGAGGTGACTGTATTCTAATTAGCAAAAACATTTATTTTTAAATATTTTTATGTCCTTGTCTAACAAATTAGTACATGATGCTAGGATTAGTTCCATCAATAGCTTAAAATTAATATCACATGATATCCCTAAAGTAAGTAAAAAATTTAGGGTTTTACTAAGTTTTATGCTGTTTCTCTTTGACATACACTAAATTGCTGTATGGAGAAAAACACGAGCTTTTACACTCTCTGTACTCCACTTTCTACTCTGGTACTAAGTGATGGAACACAACAGAGACCTACCAAACCAAATAAGACCTACCAAGTTAAGGAAACAAGGAATTTGAAGAACGAAGAAGAAATTTATTTTCCTTTATTCCTCGCATTTCCTGCAACTGTATCCCTAAGATAAAAAAATCAGTTTTTGTATTATTTTAATATATACTAAACTACACTCTTAGATTCTAAAGTGTATAAAGTTTTTTCTTTCTTCACTTGCATACTTCACAGAGGAAACCTAGTGAAGGAACCTAGTGTTAAGACACTTCGTTCCCCACTTTCCCTCATTAATTCTCCCTGAATAAGATTCGAACCCACAAACCGTGGCCTTTAAAGTACTGTACAGCATAATGTTCTGTTTCGCTTTGTCCAATGGCTGTCTTAATTTCTTTGAATGTTTATGACGAAATATAAACCTTAATGACGGAAATAAATTAAATATTTCGTGTTTCGATTAGAATATTACTTTTTACTATAATTCCTTTTCGTTGTTTAACCAAATCTGTAATTTTGACAAAGAGAATTACGTCAGAAAAGAAGTAAATCTTTGCATTTAAAACTTAATTTAGATTTTTTTATTAGATATGATTTATATTATGAGGAAAAAAAATCCTGCATTCTTATGTAATTTTAGAACACACATTTTGAATTAAAGTTGTTCACAGTTGCTTACTGCATTAATCAGAATGCTTATTAAAAATAGGTGTTCCCATGACCATTTTGACTTTGAAGATAAAGCTTATGACTTTTTATTTAAAAATAATTAAAGCCAAAATTGACGTGTGTGTGTGTATAGGTGAGCTTATAATAAAATAAAATATAAATTTCATAGAAATATAATATAATTAATGTGTGTATAGGCGAGCTTATAATAAAATTAAATAAAAATTTCATAGAAATATAATATAATTAATATCTAGTGAATGATCTTGGGCACTGCTTATAAAATACATCATCTGTATTCATACTTGAAGTGTAGAACGAAGTGAATGGTCACTAAACATTTTCATTTTTTTTTATTTTTACTTTCATAAAATATAATAAATACTCAAAGTAAACACATGTTAAACATAAATTACTTCAAGAGCCAATACCATTACGAAACTAAAAACGTAAAACAATCCACACACAAACGAACGCACACGAGCGAATAAACAAAATCATTTGAACAAAGCTCATGTGGCGTAAATGGAATGCAGTCATTAATTAATTTTAAGGAGAAGTTTACTCAGCTGAATTATGGTGTAAACCTGAGTGTTATTCCCACAGGCGTTGACTGATAAAGTCTGTTGTTTGGCCCGTTTGGATTAAGCGTACACACTGCTGGTATGTTCATCTGAATTTTATTTTTTAATTATTATTTAGTATTATTAAATATATAACTTGCTAGGGAAGGAGATATATTTTATAAAAAGTTATATAATGTGAAAGTTGAATATCTAAAGATTATGCCGGACACCGCACCATATCACACTTTCATAATATCTTGTACATATAGATTTATTACTTCATTAACCAAAATTAGCAGCAGAACACATAAAATCATCAACTTAAAATCATTAGAAACAGAACATAGATTTAATATTGATACTTAATTACTGATATTATCTCTATGACAAATAATTATAGCTAAATCTATATCTCATATATTTGAACACGCCAATCCCAGAAGTAAGGTATATTACTCCACGTTCATTGTTTTGATGTAACCCCCTGTACTTGCGGTCACACACCTGACAGTAGGATTGATACGTCACAAGTATGTTATAATTATTTCCTTCGACTATGAAGGTAAAACCGCTGGCAAAAACTGGTAAACTTACAGCTAATGATCTGAAATTTATAATGTAACTGATCGTATCATGTGTATTTGTTATAAAACTTTTTATAACCCTGAAATAAAACAACTTTATTAGGCTTTATATATATATATATATATATATATATATATATATATATATATATATATATATATATATATATATATATATATATATATATATATATATATATATATATATATATATATATATATATATATATATATATATATATATATATATATGTATATCATGTATTATAACAAATTACAAAATTGGAGAAACGGTCATGGTTTTTTTTGTTATTTTTTTACTATATTTTTACCTATTTTCTATATTTCTACTATAAGTTTTTATCTAATGCCAAATTATTAAGTAATTTTCATTTATTTTGAGTTAAAAATAAGTAAATTGTTTCTTCAACTTCGTATACCTGTGTATTAAAGTTTAGACTCAGAATTTAATTCACCCGGTAATGAAAGGCAAAATTGAAATATACTGAACATGTTGCATATACGATAATCTTAATATGCCTAAGGTTTTAATTAGCATTTCTAATGTTATAATAGTTTCTAAGAACATATCTTAGTTAATATGTGTATGTAATATAATATTTACTTTAAAAGCTTATTTTATACTTGACTTGATTTTCTACAGAATTACAGATTATTACTATGCAATTAAATTATGGAATTAAATTTTACGATAATTACCTAAATTCTTGATATACTGGGTGTATATAAAAGTTATAGGTTCAATACCCATTCAGAAAACTTAATTATTTTTGTTCAAAGCGTGCCGTTGACTTCTGCCACCATGCTGGGTGGCAGAAGTCAAGTTGTACTTGGAAATCGGAAGTAAAGTTAAGAACAGAATGTCTTAATACACACATAACAATTTTTCTTTAATTAACACAATTTTTTAATTTATTTATTTAGCTTCACGCTGTATCCCGCCCATAGCAGGGTAGGCAGAGGGAACCGTAGGTTGAAGGAACCTAGTATTAAGACACTCCGTTCCCTGCTTTCTGTCTTTCGAGGCATTGTGTGTTGAGTGGCGGAACTCAACGCCGCGCTTTGCCTTATTGCCATAGCGAAGAAAGTAAAAATAATTCATTATCACCAAGTGGGAATTGAACCCAGAAACCGTTGCGATTACAAGCAGACGCTGTGCTTCTGCGCCACGACGGTCCTCAAATACAAGGTTGTACACGGTACCTAACATTTTTAAAAGGGTCAAACAAAAAGAGGAGCCGCCTTATACTGATATTTTTTCAAAAATTATGTTTACCATATTTCAAAAGTGAAAGATATTTGATAGGAATGTCGAGTCAAAATAAAAACGTATAATATTATAATTTGTTAGACAATTTCAGAAACAATTTAAATGATTCAAATTTCGTTTCATTTTCTGAATAATTTATTTTGTTAAAATGTCTTGGCATTTAAGATCGTTATTATCTTAACAACTTCCATTAGAAGTTGTTTGCATAAAGTTTTTGAAGGTATAACAACAAAAAACAAAAACTTGAGTACATAAAAAGCAAAAAAAAAACAAGCCCAACATTTAGAATTTTGTCAAGAATATAATTAAAGATTTTATCTGTTGGCCACACGCCGTATTCTGCATATAGTAGTGTAGACAGACAAATACTTTTGGTTTTAGTGTCAGAACTGAGTGCTTTGGCTAACAGATCAAGGAAAAAAAAATTAATTCCTTCGAGTGGGAACCAAACTCACAACCGTTGTGCTTACAGTCAAACGCTGTCACATTACGTCTTGAAACTTGCAATAAATAAGAATTTATTATTTATATATATATATATATATATATATATATATATATATATATATATATATATATATATATATATATATATATATATATATATATATATATATATGTATATATATATATATATATACATATATATATATATATATATATATATATATATATATATATATATATATATATATATATATATATATATATATATATATATATATATATATATATATATATATATATATATAAATAAAAAAATCTCTATATATAGCTAAAACATATATAATGCTTATAAATTTCGGTATTATATTATTATTATTAATTATTCGGTAATATAAAATAAATAATGTCTACAATATCCCGTAGTCACGTGAAGACTTCACGCTGTATCCCGCATATAGCAGGATTCGCAAAAGGAACCTAGTGCTGACCCTGTTTTCCGCTTAGGTCGTTCAAAATAAATAAAAAAATAGTTTCAGTTGACATTATTAATAGAGAAAAAAAAATTAATTTCAACGCCATTAAAGAACTTCTTAAAGAAACAAAGAAACGAATTGATTCATAAAAAAAAAATTAATTAACAATTCAAAACAAACCGTCCGGGAGGAAATTTAAATATTCATTATTAACGAAGTCGATCAATCTATTAAAAGTTCTTGTATTTCAACGCCATTGGCGAATTAATTTTGCACCTTTTACATTGAACATTCTTAAGCTAATTGGTATATTTAAATGAGACAAATTTATGGATGAATCTTAATATGTATAGTAAGTTAAATTAGAACGGAAATGACGAGATGCGAAAGTAGCTAGCGGGATTCAAACCCGCGCCTTTTGGAAACTGCCCAAAGCAAGCAGTATTTACTTTCTTTATTACTTTCCTTAGCGTATAATAACACTTTGAAACAGTTAAAAAAGATTAAATAGTAGAGTTGAAGTTTAAAAGAGACGATTCTCTAAAAAGTAAAAGATGATTTATGAGTTTGAGTATATGCGTATAGTATAAAATTATATAGAAATATATAAAAAATTAGAATTTGAATTAAAAAAATACTCACATATACAAACATTACAAACATTTATACATATATAAACTACGAGTATTAAGCTTGGGTATATTGAGTTTATAATTAGTTAGTATCCCTTTATAATATATTTTTTAAATGCCAAGGGAAGAAATATATTCAGAAATCATATAAAAAATAAAAATATACTAAAATAAATTATAATAATAACTTATGGCCTTAATGGCTAGAATGGTAAACGATACTACATGTTGTCCTAGAGACGCGATTTCGAGTTCTATGTTTAAATTTTTATACATTTTGCTAATTAAGATTAAGATAATGCTCTGGAAGCGAAGAGCTTTCTGCAAGTATCAATACTGTACATTTTATATTCCTTTTTTATAATTGATTATTTTTTTAAATTTATTTTAGCTCTTTATCCCGCACATAGCACGGAAGGCAGAGGGCACCTAGTGTTAAGACACTCCGTACGCCACTTTCCGCCTTTTGATGCATTGCGTGCACCACAACGGTCCTAAATTATATTACTTGTATTATAAAGATATAAAAAATAATATACAAATATAAATATAAACAAACAAGTGTTATTAAATGGCGTAATCTAAAATAAACCTTAAAATTACGCAGCTTTATTTACTAAAAATATTTTCATAAGCGATAATGTAATTTCAGAAACGTAACTATAACTTTTTCAGCTTCACGCTATATCTCGCATATAGCAGGGTAGGCAGAGGGAATCCAGTGTAAAGTAGTCATTGTGTGTTGAGTGGCGGAACTTAGCGCCGCGCTTTGTTTTGTTACCAAAGTGAGGAAAATATAAATAATTCTCTCTCTGGATGGAAATAACTCACTTATACTATATATGTATGGTGATTCCGGCTCAGGCTCTTCTCAGCAAAACTATATGCTTTTTAACTTGTAGCAGTGATATTTCCGTCATTTTTATGTAGCTTGATGACACAAAAAAATTAAACAGATTGTACTTCTATAATACACAAGTTTATACAATAAAAGAATGCATGTTAAAATAGAGATCCAGCAAAAATACAGCCTTACAAATATATATATTATAGTAAATTAAAGAAAAAAATTTACGTCAATAATTATTTATTATCAGCTTTCCACGCTAACCTTCTCCATATAGTATTACCAAAACGTCACTAACGTGAATGGAATAGAAAGTATTATAATATGTTAGAATAAATATTCTTATTTCAACGAAATAGAATAGAATAAATATTTTTATTTCAACGGAAACATTCAGCTTCATTGTATTAAATTAAATACAAATTAAAACACGATGTGCACGCTTAATTTTATCTATTTAAACGCGTATCTTTTACAATTTCCTATCTTTTTTATTATTATTTTTTCATAAAAGATATAAAATATGTCAAGAGCTCTCTCGTCCGTGGTAATGACACTCCGTCACAGCTAGGTATCTAGGTATGGATCATAGAGCAAACAATTGAAAATGAGAAATGCTATGGATATAGAAATAATGAGGTAAAACGTATTTAATACGGAAATTAATATTTAAATGTAATCAAAAATAACTAAGAAAAAAAAAAAAATATATATATATATATATATATATATATATATATATATATATATATATATATATATATATATATATATATATATATATATATATATATATATATATATATATATATAAGCGATGGAAACTATATGAAATTACAATGATGCCATGTTAACAATATTGCTTGTGGTAGTAGATATAAAATAAAAATTCAAATGTATATAAAATAGACTTTTACAAGAACTTTTAAATCGTCTCTGTAGTCCTGTAGCTCTTTTCAACATCAATGTTACAATTTCATAATTAAATACAATAGTATGAAATTCAAATGACATTAATTCCACACATTCTTATCATTTAAATATTTCTGAACAGTTTAATAAGCTTCACTTAGCATTGCTTTTTTATATTTTATTTAAATTTCTGTAGTGGCAAATTTAGAATACATTGCAAAATTGTATTATCTATAGCCAACGTGTTTTAAATGGAATTCTTTTATCGGATTAATCGCGTATATTTTTGTATTGTAATTTTTGTCGCATATTTCCATGTTTCAAATATTATCGCAAAAAATTCGATTACAAAATCGGGTAAATCTTGGTTGAAATGAATAGCTACAAACTGCAAATAACAGAGCTACTATCTATTATACTAGTTATTACCTTAGAGTTAAAATAAACATTGAAAAGTATGTTATTGTAAATAACTACTTTAAATATGATTAATTATTATAATTCCATAAATTTCTAATACTTTTTGTTCTTTGCCCGAACTGACTCCTAGTCATGTTTAATAACTCGAGCTTAATCTCACTCGAATATATCTATCGTCAGCTCATATACGTTGTGATATAGCGAGACGCTTCTAAGAGGGATTAGCCTTTAGGATTTTAGGGTAATTAGATTTTTTCTTACAATTTTATTAATATTAATGACTAAATAAGAATGGAAATAATATTTTGTTCATGTAATCAAAATGGATAGTCTGGATGGATAGACTCGAGTTTAGCAAAATCGACCGAATAAAGAGTTGTACGTTATTGCAACTTCGGAACGAAGTGCTTCTCTAATATACGCATAAAATTAATATCAAGTACCAATACCACGGAAATAGTTAAAAATTTAAATTTAAAAAATTTCGTAATATAGGTCGACTTTTCGCCTGCAGCGTTAACAATGCATTGCCAAAAATTTATAATCTGATGGGACTATTCACAAATTAATCTTTGAAATAGCACAAGGACCTGTTTTAAGTCGCTATCCGCCCAATTATTTTTTGCCAAATGGCGCTAAAGTGGCCATTTGCGGCGCAAATTTCTTCCGTTTGCATAGTTTTATGTTGCCCGTGTTTTATTTAAGCACGTTTTGCCAAATATGAGGATACATAATTGCTGTAATTAACCGTAATAGCCTCGTGGTTAATATTCATGGATAGAGGGATCTAGTGTAGCAGGTTAACTAACGACCTCTATGGAAGTTTTTATGCATAAATAAGTGCTGTGCATGTACATAATAATATTTTACTATATTATATTCATTGGCGTAGTACTAGTTACTAGTCTATCTTAGATATCTAAAAATATTTTGGTTCCGTTGAAATGATTTTTAAGTCCAATTTGTAGCGGAAAAATAATGAAGCAGTTTATGCAACGTGAAATTTTTGTACAGATAGTAAATAAAATAAAGATAAATGAGTTTGGTTTTGTAATTATTACGCGTGTACTTGCCGGTGATACCTGTAAAAGCTATAACTAGATATAACTTTCTTTACAAAAGCTATCTCGAAAGCTTAAAATATTTCTATAACGAAAGAAACTTAAATTCAAATTTTTTAATGTTGTTACATCATTCAAAATATCATATTAGGTAGTATCAAGAGGGAAAGTCGTTATTGCTAAAGATAGATATCAATACTCTATTAATTAAATTGGAACGCAAGTTCCGTCAGTAATTAATGAAAGCTTCGATGGGCACAACGTTGATGATGCTCCAAGAGATCTTGAAATATCTTGTTAGTTCAACATCTACTTATTTAAAAAAAAGAATTAAAAAGATTTTGTTTGGAAAAACTTTCTAAATTGCACTCAATAATAGATATTTTTATTCTGTGGTAAGAAACACATAAGATTTTGTTTAATAGACTGCTTCTTGGAAAGAAATCGTTTAGGTATTTTGAATATTTGAAGGATTGTAGTTCAAATGAAATAAAGGTTAGGAATTTCAACGAGTTGATTCCTGTTCTAACGAGACAAAAAGACGATTTAAAAGCATTTGTTAAGGCCAGTAAACCATAGTAGGCCACTTTTTTTCTAAAAGATTTTATAGTTTTAAACGTTTTATTTTTAGACCGAGATAATATTTTGACAGCATTTAGACTTCGCTCCGGAAACATTCCATTAAATAAATTTGGTTTCTTAATGAAGAAAACTGTCTCGCCTAATTGTTCAGATTGTGGAATTGTAGACGATGTGTATCATATTTTAATGGAATGTACCCGTAGTGAACCTTTGATTTCGCAAATTGCAGACAACTCGATTGGAAGTTTTAATATATATCTCTCAAATCCTACATCCAATATGGCCAAGTTGCTATATAGTATAGTTAAGCTTTATATAAGTAAACGTAAATAGTATGCAAGTGTATAACTAATATATTTTTAAGATTATTTGTAACTACTAAGCAGAGCAACAAAGTCACCCAGTGACTCAGCTCTTAAAATGAGAAAAAATAAACGTTTTATTTATATATGTATATGCTTGGAGTGATAATGACTAGGTACAAATAAACGTAACATATAGTCTATAAAATACCATCGTTTTCAGCTTTAACACGAAAACGATTGCATGAATTTAGTAAAATTTTGCTCAATACGGCGATAACTATTTGGTAAACATTCTTTACCAAAAATTAAATATAAACTATTGTGAACTATTTTCCATACTATATTCAATTTCATAATGCTATATTATGTACCTACTTATAAAAAATATAACAGCTGCATGGCGTTTGTTGCTAAGTGCGATGGTTACGACTTCGATTTTCAGTAAGAGAGAAATTATTCTTATTTCCTCATTCTGGTTACGTACAAGATAAATATATCTCCAAATTTGTAACTTAACACTGTGTTCTATTTGCCTAAATACATTCCAGCGTAACTGAACAGCTTTCTTTGTAGCTTTACAAGAAATACTAAGAAAATGAAAACATTTTAAATAAAGTTAGTATCAAGCGTATGAGCAACGCGTAAACTCACTTCTATAGTAGCTTTATTTGCTCTAACAAAAACGTTAAAATAAGTATTTTGAATATTAATAAAAGCTGTAATTTTGTACCAGTCGGTAGTTTTAACAAAAAATGACAAATCTCAAATAGAACGAGTAGCTAATATATAAAAGTTAGGATTCAGAATTGACCCCTGAGGGAGCCCTGAGCAACTTTTATAGAGTTCTAGTTAAATAATACGCCTCTCATACATCATATTCCGGAAAAGGGTCGCGCTATCAATTTTGAGTTGGGTCTAGGTTGGGAACATTTTTGTCTAACTCCAGAGGGTTACTATCAAACTTTAAATCTGTTTAATTAAATGGTCAAAGCGAATGTTGAAATTGATGATTCAAGTATTGTGTTTGCATTATTGCTCTATTTATTAAAATATATATAATATCATAATTTCAAAATATTAAAAATGTTTAATTGTATGTATGATTAGCTACTGTATTTTAGTGGAGATGTGAATGTGGGGAAAGCCTAATCTAGGCTTACGATATTTTATCTCTCTGCAGTATGCGGGTATAGCGTGAATAAAGATTATTTATATCAGAATGATTGATTTTTGTCTTTGTTTTTAAAATCAATTAAAAATAAAAAAAATTGAATGGCTGAATATTTACTTTAAAGTTATAATTATTTGTTATAACAATCAAAATACTTCAAGGTAAAAATTTTCCTGCTCAAAGAAAAGATTTTAAGTAAAAAGAAAAGTTTATATTTATCTATTATAATGAACCTACTGAAAGAAACGTTTACCTTAAGGAAAAAAATATTTTATTTAATTATAATCGTAATTTTGTATTAAATACTGTAGGTTTAAATTGTACTAGTAGAGACCACGTATATAAAGTGCTACATTAATATTTACATAGAGATTTTTACACATCTGTCACATTTAATGACATTTCTTCAAAAGCAAATAGCCTACTAATATACGATAATTAGCCAATTAGCTTTTACAATATAATTTTTACAGTGGTTACCAGCTACAAGTATAGCGTTGGGCGATTTTAATTACATAATTGATACGCTTAGAGCTCTAAATTGCGGTATTGATCCCGCTTCGACGGATAATCCGCTACGGAACGCTCTTTCCTGCCGTGATCTGGTGATTAGGACGAATTAATTATACATACTTAATACCCATTTATTATTCAAATAAGAAGGCTGAAATTTATGGGGCTCTTTATTGGATTACAGAGATCTGTTTTGCTTTTAAATGATTTTTCGTGTAAATTTGTAGGAGCAATGTAATATTTCAGTTAATCAAAAGATTAGTGTAAATCTTAGCATACAATAGCTGGAATTTGGTGGAAGGCGGAGAACGGAGTATTTCGGCACTAGGTTCTCACTACCCTCCTATTTTATGAATACATAGTGAAGCTGAAAAGCATATTAATATAAATAGACGACAAACAAAAATTGTATATTTTTTTCTCAATATAAAAGTACACTTTAAAATAACGTAATAAGGTTATATATAATATAACATTCTATCTTACCAATTGATTATTCGAAACAATAAGCTTTGAGTAGCGAAAAAAACTGTAAAAATCTCCCTACAGTACAATATAAATTGAAACAAGTATTTAAGAATTTCGATGTAGCTCGACGAGAACGTATTTCTTAGCGGTCAGAACGCGTTTTAAAAAATTCGCTACGTTTAAATATTTAAATGTTTTTCATAAGTATTTTAAACAAAAATAATCGTTTTTAAAATATTATTATATTATTCTACAAAAAAAGTAATAACAAGTTTCCAAATAAACTGAAACTAGAGATAAAAATGACAACTATGAACCAAAAATGTACTGGCAATATTTTAAAATTTTCATTTCTTAGAAAATATAAAAGTGAGATATTACACAATAAGACACGAAACAACTTTGGCAACTCCGGTCAGTGGATAACTGTTAAAATGTTGTAAGCACCTACCGAACCATTCGCAAGATCCAAACTTTGATATACGTACAGAAATAATCTGCCATATAATAAAATATTTTAACTTGAATGCCATTGTGTTGAAATAAAAATGAAGAAAAAAGTTCTGTAACGACACAACACGTCTGTCGAGTCGAATGCCGCTGTAACTTTTATTGGCTTTATATCTGTATTGGACTTTTCTTTTCCCGAGATCTATTGGGCTTTGTAAAAACTGTCCGAGTTGGATTGTCCTTAAATAGCTTGTTTCATGGAATCCTCTAGTTTTATTTTATTCTATATTTTGTAATATAAACTTTGGTGCTTTCTTTAGGGACCAGTTATGTTATTGTATATAAAATTGCCCATATCTTAGATGAGTTCGACTTTTTCATATATTTTACGAGTCTTTCATATTTTAATTATAACTTATAACTAACTTATAATATGAATATATATATATATATATATATATATATATATATATATATATATATATATATATATATTATATATATATATATATATATATTATATATACGCAAAGATAAATAAGACATAGCAAGTAAGCACTATAAACTTAGTCCATTTCGGCAAAAGATATGAGATAACCAAGGAAAATTTAGGTGACATTTGACACTATGTCAAGTTACGATTTTGTTGGTTTTTTATAAAATATTGTCACCATTTTAATATTGAAAATGTACAGGCGTGCAATTGGAATTCATAAAATTATAATAAAAATCTTGTCGTGATATTCAAGCGGCGAAAGCTTAATTTTAACGTTTCATAATTTCGAGAATCATAATAAGTAAGTGCGTATGAACTGAACGCGTAAAATTTAATAATATAAAATGACATTGTGAAGATGAAATTTATCTGTAGTTATTTCGCTTCATTTTAAATTTATATTAATATGTATGGCTTCGTTATAGTACATGGATATATAACGTATATTTTTTCTAGTGTTATTTTATTGCTCAGCTTCACACTGTATCCAGCATAAAGTAGGCAGAGAGAATTTTGTGTCAACTCACTCTGCTCTCTGCTTTCTGTCCGAATTCGAGCTGCGTGTGATGTGTGCTGAATTCCACTCTTTGATTATAAGCGTGACCACATGGCCTTAAATTCTTCTTCATTTCAATAAATTAATAAAGTTTGACGTTATCGCGGTGTAGTTATAATAATAAATAATAATCAGAATAAAGAAGAAAACATTAAAACGAGTGAAAATGCGTTCATTTTCGTCAATCTTCAGTCATCTTTTCATTTTTTTTAAATTGTAAGTATAAAAAACAGATGATACAAAGCTAATTAGCATTCTATAGATTCACCGTGTAGCGACCCAAGAGTAGTTTAAGGAGCTTCATTGAAACTCACCTCCATTATTCGAGCTCCTATTCTATTAGTACTGAAAGTAATATCTAGTATTAATTGATGATAATTCTAGACATGAGATATTTGTTTTTCATAGAACTGTTAGTTCTGCTTATATTCCACACTTCACACTTCTAGAATAGAGGAAGATATCCCCTTATATGATCTGGATGACGGTAACCAGTATTCTAATGGATTTTAGACACCTTAGTGTGGATTTTTGGACGATCTTTCACAAGTGATTTTTGAAGGAGTGTTAGTTGTTTTATTTCTGTATTATTACTACTAAAATTCTAACCACTTCACCTATGATTTCTACAACTTTTTCATGGCGCCGGAGTATTGACAGCTATCTATAAGAGTCCCTACACCCTACCAACAAGTATCCTTATTGCCTCCGTACAGATGTAGCAATATTTTTCAGTGGCTTTAACGGGGAGCTTACCAAATTACTTTGATCTGGGACAATCTTGTAAAATGCAATAAAATCAAATAAATTAAGGTGCACCATTTTAAAGCTAATCAGATATAGAATTTTCCTGTACTTAGATACTCGTCTTATATGTCTATGGCTAAATTGCATGCATTAGATTTATTATTTCCATCTTGCCGAATAAAAGATATTACTATATTTTATTATCTACGTTTTAAGGTTTCCCATTCGTTTGTATATTTATTTTAATTGTGCTTTTATCACAAATTGCTTGTGGAATTGCAGTCTTGACTCGACTTGGTGTTTTGGATGTGATGTAACAATAACATTGTGTGATGTACAGCTCTTAGGTTATAGATGATTTCTCAACACAAGACTATTTTTCTCCCTAAACAAGGTTGAGATGTCAACAACATTTTTATGACGTTTGCATCTAATTTTGCTAAGAAAGTATATTAATTAAAACGTGATATTTATAAATTGTCTATATTTTAAAGTATTTCGAACATATTACGTACAAAAATGTTAATACCAGATATTGACTAATAATACAAATAATATAAAATTAGACGATATCCAAGAGGCATAGGTAAAAGTGTCGTTACTTACAAATTTATGTACGTTTTCTGAACTATTTGATATTAATAGATTTTATATTAATAATAGTTCTAAATTCAATAAGAAAAAATGTACTAATTAAAAAAATATATACTATTTTAAACTGTATACAATTTGAATTTATTTTTATTTTAAGCATGTTAGTAATAAATTATAAAAAACGTATAAGGACTTTGATGCAGCTCACTAAGAACGTATGACTTAATTACCTAGAGTGCTTGGACGTCATCCAATACGCGCAGGTTCGAGGCCAGATGGGTTAAAATTTTCATAAGTTTTCTAATATATCCTTTTCTTGGTGTGAAATAACACTTTACAAAAGCTGTAAAGAGAATGCTGTAAAAAGCAAATCAAACGACTTATCAAACTTGCTTATCAAGTTATCAAAAGCTTGAACATTTCGTTCTTATCACTTGATAATAAAAATTTCAGCTTATCAGAATTTTAAGAGGAGGTTTATGACAAAATTGATTTTATATCTCGAATGATTGATAGCTATCTATGTATAAAATTCTATTACAAGCTTGAATGAAAGGCTTGGCATGATAAATGACTGAGGATGTCCGTTAAAACTCCAATTGTTACAGAGTTGTTAGCAATTTGTCCTTGATAAATTATGAATACCCGTTTATATAAAGAGTCCTAGGTCCATCAATCATGGCAGATTTTAGTGAAGAATTAAGTTTAAATTAAGCTAGTGTCGTTTAAGGTTTCTTTTGTTTGAAAATGTCTTTTAGATGAATGTTTATTTATGCATTATATTATAGTTAATGCCTGGGTATAATTGTACAAGGTGCGTCGTTTAATAACACAAATAAGCTCGCAATTAATTTAAATTGAAAATGAGTGAAGTTGTGCACCACCAAGTGGTGAGGATAAATTTAGATTTTTCATACATTTTCACACATTGTCCAATTATTTACGTAAAATGATGGAACCGAACAGTCAGGTGGAATTATTTCTTATCCATACTATTCATATTAGAAAGCTAAAGAGTTCTTTTTTAAACGCGTTTAACTCAGTAACTCCTGAAAAAATAAATTTTTGCCTTGTTGGTTAGTCCATTTCTTATTGTTCATCACTGTGTGTCAATGCTTTGAATATGAATCGATAATCATATTTAATCTATCAATACACCAGATTGATTTAATGTTATTATTGATTAAAGTTTGTCTCATAGACAAATCCTAAAATTAATGTTATTTACTTTTAAGATTCAAAATTCTTAACATTTCAATCTTGGATCTGTTCACCATCACGATGGGGAGACCAAGTCAAGGAGTCATTATCGTCCAAACTCTATATAGTTGTGAAAGATGCGCTGCATAGAAACCAGTGGAGGCAGCTCATCCGCTCCAGATACATTCCGATGCTGACCACGTTCCTCAGACATGAGGGACCGACTACAAGAAGAAGAAATTCAAAATTCTTAACATTTCAATCATGCATCTGTAATGTCAACAAAAGCGGAAAGAAAATGCCCGTTTAATTTATTTTATTGTGAAAGTTATAAGCGCTCGCCATAAAAAAGAGAAGCGCCCTAGAAACATTCTTGAGCGCCTGCAAATACCTTTAGCGATCCAAAATAATGTTTTACTCGATGCTTTATTTTTGTATTGAATTTTTAACATTCAAAGGTTTTTTTTATATAATGATATAATTCTATATTTTTTTCTACATAATGATATATTAGATATTGTTTATATAATGATATAAATAATCAAAAATATATTTTAGTTTTTTAAACCAGGGTAGGTAGAGGAAAACCGTTTTGCACTTTCCTCCGAAAATCTAGGCATTGTCGGCCAAGTAACGGAGTGAATATTATGTTTGGTGTTCACCAGAGATGACATAAAAATTTTTGTGGCCAAAATTAAGTTCACTTATCGACAACAATTCTGTATGTATTAACTGTTTATTTATTTAAAAACATAGGTATAAAAGCTGCCGTTTAATAATATTGATAGAGGATGCGAATGCGAGACTGTAGTGGTTCTGCAAAAGCGGTTAGTATCGTGATTGTGATTGGTTCTTGGAGACAGCTTGACGTTTGTGTTTTTTTTATATGTACCAGTAGCTAATATCTCGAAGTAGAGAAAAAAAATATAATAGATTAAATAAAACTGTATTAAATGTTATCGTTTTCATAGAATACTGGACATAATCAACTTTTTCAACTAGATTTATAATTATTTTGATCTAAGTTTATTAAATATAAAAAAATATTGGTCTAATTAAAGGTCTAGTATCTATAGTATCGAGCAACAGAGTGGCTTAAATTGGTTGCTTTCATGTGCCTACTTTCTCTCTCGCCTCTCCTGCATAATCGCAGGAAAAGCTCAAGCTGCTTTTTTATACCTAATAAAAACAACTTCTCAGTATTTAAATATCTAAAAATATATATAAAAAAATATTCCAAAAGTCCACAAAATAAATCATACACTATATATATAGTGAAATTTTTTATGAAAAAATGTCAAGTGCTGACAATATTCATTAAATTCTTTACTGGGCCGTACTATTTTTAATTACTGATCGATACGAGTCAAAATAATGAGTGTCTCCTAACATTGATATTGAAGTGTTGTCATAATAATATGCAAAAAAGCTCGACTACTCCTCGTCCCGGTTTCATTAAAATGTGCAGAAATATACTTTTTATTGTGTACTAAAGTAAACATTTTAATATATTATACAAATATATAAATAATTGTGAATAATTGACGTGACTTTCCTCCACTATCTTTAACACTACGTTCTCGGCGATCTAGAGAGATCTCCCTACTGATATACATCATATATTCTATTATATATTACAATTACAATTATAAACGAATAACTAGGTTCTTGTTGAACAAGTTTACTACAGATATTCTATATTCTATAATATAAGCCTATACGTATGCTTCCTTCGCGTGTTAAGCGGTAATATAAAATCATATTTAATTGAATTCAAAATATTCTTTATTCAAATAGATTTTTACAAGTACTTTTGAATCGTTGAATGAGTACATCACTACCACCGGTTCGGAAGGCAATTGCGCTGAGAAGAGTCGTCAAGAAACTCAACTTTTCTTTTCTTTTATACCAATAGTTACTGCTGTATATAATACAATAATTCTAATAATATTAATAATTCTAATAATTCTAACATTACAATACAATATATTTAATAATATTTTTTTATATATTTTACTGATATGAATAAAAAAAGTTAATATATTATAAACTATTATAGTTGTGTTATAATAAAACAATATTTGTTTTGGTTGTGGGTTCAATTGTCAATCGAAGCAAGAATTGTTTTATTTCTTATCACTGGTAAGAGGACAAAGTACAGCGTTGAGTTCCGCCACTTAATAGGTAATGGCTCGAAATATGGGCGGAAAGCGGAGAGCGAGGAGTGTTTCTTCACTATGGCCCCTCTATCCTTGTTACATACAAAAGAAAGTATGAAACTGTCATAAATATTATTATCCATAATGAAATATAACATTATTAAAATATATTATTTGTAAGAAAGTACTTTCACGTAGATACACTTTTATTTAGGCGTTCATTTTCATAATTCAGATAAATTCATGTAAATGTTTTCCGCGTCGATGTTGCCAAATGGAACGGGCTAATGTAGGGGCTGGGCCGTAATAAATATTACCATATTTCAATTTTTGTCGTGCTAATAACTGTGTATGACGCGTCTAGTCTAAAATTCTATTTAAAATAAAAGCTTACAGGCATATCAAACCTTTAAATGTAATTATAAAGACTAAGAACAGACAAAAGCTCAATGACTTTTCTAAAAACCTGTTAATCTGTAGGTATTTTTATTATAACGCTGAAGAAATTTCACGGGAAGTAATGGTTTAAATCGAAATAGTATTTTTATGTTGTATGGTGGTTTCGAAAGGTTTGATTCTCACTCGTATTTTTTTGTTTTCTTCGTTCGTTGAGTTCCGCCACACAAGTCGCTATGTCTCGAAATTTAAGGAACGGAATATCTTAACGTTATACAGTGTGCTTACTTTCATTTTCCATTTACTTATGAATTATGCGTGTTGGGTCACAGTCTTTAATATGTAAATGTAATATTTCATAGTCAATTTCGTAAAGGAGTATAATTTTCGTATTATTTATTCAACAAACATCTGTTACCTTATTGGCACTGAATTCATAGCATTCATATTAAGATGAATTTTGTACTGGATTATTATGCAATTTTATATTGGATTTTTATGCAATTTCGTTGTGAATTGAGTGAATAAATGTAGTAAAAAAACTATATTTTACATTTTAACAAAAAAAAAATATAATTTTATTTTTAAAAGTATTTATTTAATTTATTTATATATTTTTTTTACAAATAATGATAGTATTTTGATACTTTTTGTACAATTTTTTTTCTATAAACTACTGTTTATGAAAAAAAATTAAACACCTGCAAATGTTTCATTTGATCTTGAATAATATTTTGGCCTTGGAGGAGGCCTATGTCCAGCAGTGGGCGGAAAAGCGGCTGTGATGATGATGAATGTTTGGCATATATGAGATTGATATGACATTCGTAATGGTACCCAAGGTCTCTACCAACTTCATCTATATGTGAATTTTGTGATGACTGTTTATAAATTTAAGTTGACCAGACTATTATATTTATATAATAATTTATTATAAGCACTAGAATATTTCACTTTACATCATTTTTTTATTATTTTAGTCCGAACTCTTCATCTACTTGTTGAAATTAAAAAAAAAATATCATGGTTCTAATAAAAATATAATAATTGTTTATTTTTTGTACTGTATATTGCTATTAGCAAGATATTTTATTTTGCACATTTAGCTGCTTAGTATTGAAATTATATCTAAGCGTTACATACCAAAAAAGGCAAACAATAAAGAAGACAGCAATACGAGCTTTAAAAATAAGCTTGCGTATATAATATAAAGTAAAATTTAAAACAAAAAGCTTTAGGGTTATTTTCAAATATAGGAGGGTAGACATAGGACGCGTACAATTTATTGAAAACATAAAAATTCATTCCCATATACATAAACAGTTGAAGAAAGTTAAAATGAAAATATTTAATAAAAAATATAATATAATATGAAGAATACTAAAAGCATTAAGCGAACGACGATGTAGCCGGTAGCCGGTCTAACATAAAGTACCATTGTACTAATGTGGATTATTTTATCTCATATACATAATGTCCTCTCGGCCAATATTTACAAGTTGGCAAGCGAGCCGCCATTATCTTTACCGAGAACAAACTGCAAAGTAATGAGAACGAAGGAAGACATGTAAAATATCTAAAATGATATTCATATTTTATAACTATCTCTATATATTATTATAAATATTTAGAACATTACGTGGCGTTACACTCCACCACTCAATTCAATGTTTTGAATTAAGAACAGAACCGAGGACCGTAGTGGCGCAGAGACGGCAGCGTCTGCCTGTAAACGAGAGGTTTTGGAGGTGTGTGGGTTCGATTCCCACTCAAGGAGAATTAATTATTTTCATTTACGGCACTCTGGTGACAAGGCAAAAGCGTAGCGTTGAGTTTTACCACACGCAGTGCTTCGGAAGGCGTAAACTTAGGTAATATATCTATAAATATATCTATATATAAAAAAATTATAAATCTAAGACAAAAAGCGAAGAACGGAGAGTATTCTCTCTGCTCATCTATGCTATATGAAAAAGAAAACGTATAGCTGACAAAAAATGTTATTTATATATATATATATATATATATATATATATATATATATATATATATATATATATATATATATATATATACTATATATATATATATATATATATATATATATCTATATATATATATGTATATATATATATATATATATATATATATATATATATATAATATATTATATATATATATATATATATATATATATATATATATATTATATATATATATATATATATATATATATATATATATATATATATATATATATATATATATATATATATATATATATATATATATATATATATATATATGTTTTTCAGATTTTCCCACGTATTAATTTTCCCTTACTAATTTGTCAAAAAAATTTTCCTTTGTATCAGCTCTTATTTTAAATAAATAAAATAAATAAAATATAAATATATTTTTTGTGAAACTTCTTAAAAGATTTATGTTGCAAAGTAAAGTAACATTGTTTTATTTAAAGATTAATTATTTAGTTAACTGTAATTAGATATAAACAAATTTATTATTTTTATATATTTGTAGGCTAATTTTATTTTTGTTTGAGTAATACTAGTGTTTGAGTGTGTGTTTGTGTATAATACTTACTAGCTTTAAATAATAGTATTTTAGTGTAAACGTTCAGCGTAGTGGAACAGTATTCAATTATAAATGAGATTTCTCCACTCTGGCAAAGTCCGACGATCCTCCCAGGATACAATGTCGAAAATATGGCCGGAAAGTATGGAACAGAGTGTCTGAACACTACGCTACTTCCGTCTATCCTGGTATATACTCGTATGTACATGAAAAAGTGTGAAGCACTAAATGGACATTGGATTACTTTGTTTGTGCTGTTCTTAACATCTGCCCAATAACTACAATCTGAATTTTATTCTTTACCCTGATATACTGGGTCGAACCAGATGTGAACAAATATACGAGTACATCGATGTTGGCATTGTAAAAAAAGGGTTTATTTTAGAAGAAGCCGACATTTCTTTAATATTTCAAAATCCGAAGTCACGTTTTTGGTTTTACTCCAAGGCTGGGAATTGCTAGACTTTTAGCTCTTTAACTGTTTTATTTTATAGCTATTTTTAAACAAGACTTGTAGATATGACCAAAGGCTAGAATAAATAAATCCGTTTTTTGATTTTATACCAAGTTAAATATGTTTTATGCCAAGGCAAATGTATGTTTGTTTGGAAATGAATGTTACTACAAAGGTAGCCACAGTAGAAATTTTCAAAGACGTTCATAAAGTACAAAATAAAATATTTAAAGCATAAAAATATTAATTTTAATTTACTTATACAAAAAGAGAACTCGCTGGGGAGCGAGTGCATTTACAACTGGCAAAAGTATAAAAAATATATATAGGTACTCGCAGGTTTACAGCCAGGTCGCTTATCGTGTTTGATGTCTATACACAGTAATACGGTTTGCGACGTGTGGCGTTATCGAATTTGAGCGAGACAACAAAATTGTGTTGATACGATGTTGCCAAATGAAATTTTCGATTTCCTGTTCCCTACTATGAATGTTTAAGCTCGATACTGGCTCGTGACTCGAAAATTTATTTGACAGGTCTATTGGCTTGAGTTATTGAAATTTTTAAGTAAGAAATTGTTTTCTAGGAAGGTGGTCGGTTCGATTCGACTCGAGGACAAATATTTATATGACACATAATGCTCTGAGTCGGGATTTTGTTTGCTGACGTGGCGTTGGAAAGGCCTCAGCCCAGCAGCAGCAGTGTACTTTGAGGTTATTGATTGATTGATACATTGATTATGATAATTTTATATTATCTTTCATGGGAAAATATATAAGATAAAATATGTAATATTCAATATGTTGAAATATCCTTATAATGATGTATTTACTACCCTGACACCGAAGAAGACGCAATCGGCAGGTTCATTCGCCGGGAAAATGAAAGTTCCGTAACTGAAGTAGTCGAACATAACCTCAAAACTGCTATATCTAATAGAGACGAGGACTTAGTCAAGACTCTAACAAGATACCTACTCTAACAAGATAAACACAACCGATGAAGACTTTGTCGACGACAACCGTCGCCCATTTGGAAGCCTAATAAAAAAAAAGAATAACAGAACCAAACTAAAATATGTCTATTGCTTTATATGTACATAAACAAACCTACTACTATATCAATTAAGAATTAGTGTTATCGACAAACTCCAAAATATTTATATAAATAAACAAGACAAGACAACAAGACATCAAAAGTCTGTGGTGTATATATATATATATATATATATATATATATATATATATATATATATATATATATATATATATATATATATATATATATATATATATATATATATATATATATATATATATATATATATATATATATATATATATTTATATCAAACATAAAATAAATTATATAAATAACAAAAACATACCTATGTGAAAAATAGTCTGATACAACACTAAATTAATGAAAAGTTAAATTAAAAAAAAAAACCATTTCCAACCAAATAACCGAAAACATTGTTATTGATATCCGTCAAAAGATTTTATTATACACCATGAAAATTTATATCCCACTACGCAATTTATATCGGCTGTGACAATATTTCGATATAATGCCGCTTTGTTTCCCATAATAAGGTTTATCTACCATCGATATTCAGAATAAGTCCCATTTCTCAACAATTTTCACATGTTTTATGCGACGTCACGTTGCAAAGTGACATATTCTGGTATATACAGAGACTAATGTTTGAATGTACGAGTATTCTTTGTGTTATTCTTTTGATGTGAAATGAAATAAAAATTTTACAAGTATGCAGTTGTACGTAGTTTCTATGAATATTTTTAATCTGAAATGAATCACTATACATTTCGGGTTCATTTTTAGAGTATTGTAAGATATAAATAATGAATCAATATGAATCATTTACACCTTATAAGTAATCTAAACTATGTAATAACCATTTTTGTGCCTTTCGTTGTGGCTTAGCGGCACAGCGTCTGTGAGTATGATGGGTATAGATTCGATTTATTTTTCGATTTGTATAGAGTGAAAATAATTTCTATTATCATTTACTAGCTCTGGTGAGAAGAAAAGTGTGGTGTTGAGCTCCACCACTCAGTACACAAGTGTCTTTAAATTAAAATACACTCTGCCTCCCAAGTGGGATGCAGTGTAAAAGAAAAAATAATTCAATCTTAACAAAGGTTTTATATATAAAACTTACTTTATTCTATGGTAAAATAAAATTAATCTATGGAGAAGCAAGGCCAATAACTTTTAAAAAGAAAATGTAAATAAAATTCGCCATGTAGCATACGTCAGGGTATGCAGTATCCATCTATGGCGTTATTTTAACTTCTTATATAAATACTACACGACTTTTAATGAATAGTTTAATTAGTAAAATTACTAAGTAAACTTAACTTAAATCATTTAATTAAGCAACACGATCAGCATAAAGCAATATAACGTTAGGTCATCTCGCCATTTGTTGACTGTATCCAACTTGGTCAGAGTTTACAACTTTTGCGCTTTGACTCCACTACCCTATGAAGTTAATATAGTATTGTTATCAAGTTTGTTTAAGTTATATTGTGATAGTTTGAGAAATTCTAATTTTGTTACGTTATTTGATCAACCATAGAGGGAGATATATAGAGGCAGTGTTGGTAATTCGATTTCCACTCCGAGAGAATGAATTGAAGTTTTGGTATCAAAGACAAAGCGTGGCGTTTAATTCCGCCGCTCAATGGGCAATGTCTCAGAGTTCCAGGTTCCCTCTGTCTTCCCTCCTTTATGCGGGAAATTACGTGAAGTAATTTTTTTTAAACATATACAACTATATATTCACTTATAAATAATTATATTTGTGTTCTATTAGATTTGTAAAACTTTTCTCATAGTGCTTTACTACACTTTATAAGGAATCGACATGAAAAATTTGCCAAAATTGTTTCTATCAAGTTCTCTGTTTTCCACAGTCAGCCTGAATTCGGTACTTCGGAATACTTTTGTATTAACACGGGATAGTATGTAAAACTGTATGGCTCTGGTTTCGATCCTTTTAAAAGACAAAACGAGGCGTTGAGTCGCGTCACTCAACAGGCAATGCCCCGAATTCAGGCTGACTGTGGAGAGCAGAGAACTTGATAGATCGTGTTTATAGTCTATAAATTTAGTAGGAAATACCGAAAATAAATAATTATAAATAATATAACCCACTCAAAATAGAACTGATACCAGTTTGTTATATAAATGAACATATAATTGGACACATAACACTAAAGTCATCTTACCAAATTTTTGTATAGGAAAAATAAATAAAAAATATAAAATTCCGCGTAAAACTATATAATTTACTCCTATACTCATTTTATAATAGACATGTTACGTTGCAAATAAAATCAACGAGAGTTCTTAAAAAAACATATAGTCAGTATATGGGTTCCTTAGTGGTTTCTTAAAAAAAATTCAGTCAAGTGAAGTAAATTTGCGGGCGCTTTTAAACTTCTTGCATGAAATTAAAATGAAGAATGATGCAAATATCAACTAACAATTTTCGGAGCTTTGCCTTTATTTGTACAGTAAATTTTAAGTTCTTGCCAAATTTCATAATTCCAAGTCAATATAAGTTGTAAGTTTCGTAAGTCAAGACCTCCATTGCACTATGAAATTCATACAAAATGCGGCAAAACCAATGCATAAACGTACGGTCGCTTTTCTATACTCAAGAGACTATAGATTTGGATATTTGTTATTAATTTACGCAATCTTTAAGGTATGAGAGCCTAAGAATATCCAAATACATGGATACGTTCTTCCCTCCCCTTTCTTGCTCTACATACTTTTTGTCTTTGACTTTAGCATTATAGCTGGCAAAATGTAATGTTATCTTTTACTTCCGCAGATCATCTCAATATTCCCCCGAGTGTGTATCGAACCTTTAACAGCAGATACTTTTCAGCTTAATATCAAGTGTCTGTTTGTAATATTAAAATAACCGCATCTACATGCATATGCGGTATACGGTAAATATACTAAAATATTTTTTTACAATTTTTGTCTGTCTGTCTGTCTATTTGTTCCAGCTAATCTCTGAAACGGTTACTGACAGGTAGCTAATGTAATAAGGACTAACTTAGGCTACTTTTATTTAAGAAAAAAATATGTTAGAGTAAATACGAGTTCTGCCACACAAATCGCTATGTCACGAAAATTAGAGAACGGAATATCTCAACATATACATCATATAGCGTGCTTACTTTCATTTGCCATTTACTTATGAATTATGCGTGTTGGGTCACAGTCTTCAATATGTGAATGTAATATTTCATAGTCAATTTCGTAAAGGAGTATAATTTTCGTATTATTTATTCAACAAATCTGTTAGCTTATTGGCAGTGAATTCATAGCATTAATACTACAACGAATTTTTTACTGGCTTATATTTTATATGGTATTTTTATGCAATTTCGTTGTGAATTGTGTGAATAAATGTCCAAAAAAATCTATATTTTATATATAATTTATATTTTATTTATTTAATTCGTATCTCAAAAATTATATTTTTTACAAAATATAATAGTATTTTGATAATTTATGTACATTTTTTTTATAAATTACTTATTTTTTTATGTTCAAAAAAATATGTTAGAGTAAACACGAGTATGAACCGAACATGTACATTGTGATTTCGTATAACATGTCGAAACGAACGCGATTCAGTTTACTTAACGACGAGCGGGTCGCTAGTATTATATAAAAACTTTAACGACAAACATTTAAAAAAATATGGTCGGATCAGCCTCACTCCTCCTCACCTGATAGCAATTATTTATTTTCCTCTCTCTGAACAGACAAATCGCGGTTCAACAAAGTTCTCTTACTTAACCCGTTATAACTATTGAATATGAACCTTGGCGTCATCATACAACTCGGTCATATATTTTATATTCGTCATATAACCTTTGAAATAAAATCGACATAAGTGTTTGGAAATAAAATATTTCTTCATATGTACGTATATTTTATAACAATATATGGTAAAGCAACAAAGACATCGTAATAACTATTGGCATCATAAATCCATCATATAAATGTGACATATCACGTCCGCGTTGACGCTCTGAACACCACTACAAGCTTTACGATATATCTACCTTCGTAAAAGTTTGTACGGAGCTTAACTCATGAGAGATAGCGATTATATGTATGAATTAACAAATTTAGCTTTTTAGTGGAAAAGCTTTTATTAATAAAATTTAATATTGCCATTTTTTTATGAAATTAAATTAAACTAAGGGTAATCTTTATAAAATTGGATAAAAATTTTTAAATTCATCTATAATATGAAATTAAATGAAAATCCTAAAGCACTTTACCATATTCATGTATCACTAATAAATCAAAAAAAAGTATTATGCATATTATATTGAAATATAATATAAGAACATATACATATATATATATATATATATATATATATATATATATATATATATATATATATATACATATATATATATATATATATATATATATATATATATATATATATATATATAGTATATATATATATATATATATATATATATATATATATATATATATATATATATATATATATATATATATATATATATATATATATATATATATATATATATATATATATATATATATATATATATATATATATATATATATATATAAGAACATATACATATATAAGAACAAGAATATTAAATAAAATAAATAAATAGCTTCACGTTTTATCCCGCATATGGAAAGGACAGTGGAAATAAGTGTAATAATAACGGTGCTAATACATTACATCATTCTCCACTTATCTCGACCAATATAATTCTAGACATTGTGTATTAAGTGATAAATAATATATTTCGATTCGATTCGATTTATAAAAAAAAATATTTAACATTTAACATGAAAACGTAATATTTTATAAAGCAAATTGTTTTAAAGCAACATCTTTTACATCTTAGACCATCATCTTAATGCCTTCAACGAGGCGTATCGAGGGACCTTATGCCAGCGCACGTCTAGCGTATGTTTGTACGACTCTCGAAATATCTTAGTTACGACCAGCTATTTAGCTATTGTAGCTAAACTTTTACTGGGTTACATATAATGTCACCTTATGATCACGTGAAATGGTTGTTTTTAGTATATTTTTACTGTTTTTTTTTTTTTTGTAATATATTTTTTAAACATTTTTGTTAGCGACTTTTAGTGCTATCTACCTACAATTTATACACTTTAAAATATAATCGTAATTCTAATTTTTTTTTTGTAATAATAGTTTAGCGTAAAATATTAGTTATTAAAACGTTATTATTATTAGCTAGAACGTTATTATTATTAGCTAGGCTAGAATTAATATTTAAGTAATTCACAGTAAAAGCGAAACATTTAACATTTATCTATGAATAGCCGACAGTAAATTATGAATTAATGCGTTACTTTTACTTTATGAACGCCAGTTTCCGTTCTCTGGAACATTTATAGGACGCCTGCCAAGATTCTTAGTCTGTCGGGTTACACTCAACGTAGTAGTTTTAACAATTGTTATATATGAAAGATGAGAACTCAGAGGAAATTGTTCAAGTTAGTTTTTAAGACTGTTATCGATATGAGGTTCAAATGAAATTTATGTTTGTGCTATTCGAAATGATATTCGAATTTGTGGTATATTTTTACGTATTTGTGAGAAAATCTTATGTTTTATTTAAATTTTCGAAGTTAAAACTTAATGTACTCTGACCGTCGTGGCGCAGAGGCACATATGGCATAGCGTTTGCCTGTAAACGGCTCGATTCCTTTCGAATTTTCATCAAAATGTAGGTAGGTATTTGCCTCGAAAGGTAGAAAGTGTGTCTTGACGGTTCCTCTGCCTACCCTGCTACGGTTATACAGCGTGAAGCTAAACATAAATAAAAAAAATATATATAAGAAGAAAAAAAATATTTATTGAAAGTTGCAAAGTCATAATATATTAATTGCTTTTAAACATATACGTTATAATATTATATATAATAGAACCTTACCTATTCCGTTATTCGTAACTTTGGTTCCGGGTAACACCATGCTTTATCCAGACAGTATAAAAAAGAATATATACATAACAAAACTATATTCATAGAGTGAAACAAATGGAAATTTTCAATTGCATAACAATATCAATATCACCAATTTATTACATACATTTTAAAAATATGTATTTTATATACATTTTCGTTAAAAAACCAAAACTGTACTATTCTGTAAGAGCAACGTACGCTAAGTACGCTTCTTGATAACTATTGTATGGCAGTGCGTGCTTACCTCTTACGTTGTAAAGGCACATTTCAACGTAAAAAGGTAAAAAGTGGAGCTTTGCTTGTGCACATTTTGTTCGTATTTTAGACTACAGATTGCATTGTTTCTGAAGATTTCGCAGCGTCTCTATTTCATTCAGGTATTCAAATGATGAACTTCTTTTCTTGGAATTGTTTAAACTGTTACGATTTGATATTAAAATATAAGCCATATCATTTATAATTTAGAAAGAATATTCAACTATTATAAATTTATAATACAATTTAAAATGTAAAATATTTTTATGTATTGGCTAGGTATTGGCGAGGTAGTTTGAGTGTACATAGCGATTGATTAATTTTGGAAATTCCTGAAATCAAAAGGCAGTTCATGTTTGGAAGAAATGTCGAAATCACGTTTAATTTTATAAATTCTACATCATAATCTTCGTAGTAAAAATTGTCATAAGCTTAAGTATTCAATGGATGTAACATATAGTGTAAATATTCTTTTTAATTTTGCTTAGAGATAACAATGTCAAAACAACATAATATATGCAAGGGTATATACCTGTGAATACATGAACTATAAAATAGAAGAAATTGAATTAAACCCACATGTGTCGCATTTGCAGTCATATAGGTACTGTGCCGCTGCGCCACGACAATGCAATTTTATGCAATTAGCATACACCTAATTGAAAATATTAAACTAATATAATTTTTAAAGATTAACGTTATCATATTATGATTTCTACATTCTGTGCAGAAAAAATTAAAAAAAAACTATTAAAAGCTTTTGAATGAGAGGAACCTCCTTCTCCTCACAGCCTCACAACAGTCCTTCGTATAGCTGGATTTTGATAATTAACCCCAATTAGCCAAAATGGCGTTAAAATACAATAACATTGCCTACAATATGATTGATGTAATAACCGCCCTCTACATTTACAAAAAAAAAACAAATATTATACGGACATGATATATAAACAATGATTTATCACATTAAAGATAAAGATATAGATAACAATAAAAACCATAATAAATGACCGAAAGAAAAATAAAACGAGAAACGTAACGGCGTCGACCCCTTAATTTCTATCGAAAACATATAATTTTCAACACGCAAATAGCAAATTATAGAGCTAGGGGTCGGTCGACCCCTTGATTGGCATTGCGATGGTCTTCGGAGTCCATTGGATCGGGAAATCTGATCAGTCCCCTGTTAATTTGCAACGTTTGCAGACCCCTCAATGTAGTTTACCATTTCATTCTATTAGCCTTTAACACGCCTATGCCTTTTATGGAATTTATAAATACGTTTATTACAATTCGATTGATTTTATTTCCTTTTCGTAATTTCTTTTGTTTTGGCTAGGGTTCAAGTTGACTACTCAAATTTTAGTGTTATTCCATATTAAAGAAAGAAAAATGCTTGGATGACACATAAGAGGTGCATGTTCGATTCCCATTTCATTTCTTTATTTTTTTTATATATTTACTAAAATATAAAATAAAGATTTTTAACAGAAAAAAAAATTAACTCAAAGTTAGGTAAATTGTGAACAATACAGTAAACTGTGTATCACTGTGTAGTCATCGCTTTTGTAGTAAGGCCAAGAAAAATTCAGTATGATATATCTAAATGACATATCTAAATATCTATATATGCATAAATATACATATATTTTAGTAAATAAACCATATTCCATACGAAATTACATTGTTTTCTACCACAGCGACGTGAGGCGCTGTGCAGCAATCATGCAAATGCTACTCCGGCGTTCGTCCAACGTACTTTTTCTGGCTTTCTCATTTCAACACAGACAGTGAAAAAGATATGAAATATTTTCTTTAAAATGAGAATACTTGTTACGTTACTATATTTATGTTGTGTTTTAATTATATTCATAGAGTTCTTTATATATGCGTATAAGTTTGGAAATTTAATGTAGAGTGAAATTCAATGAAAATTAACTTGAGATTTTGTAAGGTACTTAACTTTTACTGCTTTGTTTATACAAGCTATTGTAATATGTTATTATTTTTGACATATAAACTATATGGTTTACAAATTTATCCATACATTTCTGAATAACTGATAATGGCTGCTCAGATATTTTGTTGTTAAAAGCTCTGAAGGTGTCGGAATCCAATTATAACATAATATTTTTATAGCATGAAACGATATCCTTTGCCAGGATTATCATCCTGGTAAAAATAACCCTAAAATAATGACCCAACCGGTCTGGTTGAGTTATTATTCGAAAGATCGAAGTAAATTTTAAATTTCATATCAAACGATAGAATAATGTTTTTTCCAGACAGGACAATCTCCATACGATTGGTATGTGATGTATAGTTTTACTGATCTCTAATATCAAAGGACTGAGGAGGAGGAGCTGTAAAAGGAAAACATCGCCGCATTTTAATTTCACATAAATTGGGAAAAAATATTTCATATATATTATATTATATAACATTATTCATTCATTAAGGAAATTAACGACAACTAGCAATGGCAACACTAGCAAACACAATTATGTCTTCATGTGTCCGCTTCTTGTATTGCCATTAGCCTCTACATACGTACCTTTTACTCATAGTATGAAAAAAAAATATTTTGCCAAAGCCATCCAAAAGGAATACACTAGAGGAAAAATCCTCTTAGTATAAAATATATAAGCCCGGTTATATTTTTATAACATAAATATAATATACATTTTACTATTATACTACAAGTAGCGCTAATATATCCATTTTTGAACAAAACCCGTACTAACGTATGTAACATAAAACGCGGTCGTCCCCGAGGTAGTATTCTAGGCTCGCTAAGCGCTTTTTGATGTCACTTTGCCGCAAAGGCCGTAAACGTTGCCGAATAGGTCCAATGTTTTTGTAAACAAATTCAGGTGATAACTATTGTAAATATTTTGCGAGGTTAATAAATTCGTGTTAAATAATAATTAGTTCTTATTTTTTAACATTTGATATTTACAAATTTTCTCCATCCAAAAGTTTTTTCTAACCATGCCATATATACTCGTACTACTTATTAAATATTGTCTAATTCATTTTGAGAAAATCTTATCAAGCTATTCCGGAATTATAAGAAGCAAGGCCAATATTTGTTGTATATGCTTCTTCATATGCCTTCCATATTTCACAAGCAAAGTTGGGCGAATAAGGCTAGTCTAAGTTGAAAACACCTATATGACACATATATTTCTAGGAAATTTGCACCCACAAACAAATTCACCTAGACCAATCAATTTTCCAAACGATTGCTTCAAATAATATTCAATACAGCAAAATTGTTAACAGTTTTTAACAGAATACTCGTTGGCGGAAACATTACCGGCCGACCATATTCGAAACACGTTTATGACGGCTTAGCGGCGCGCCGCATTAAAACCCGCTCCGTCCCTTACTGGCCCGTAGGGAACTCGAGTTGTATGCCCATTTTAAGCATTAGTTGAAGACCCCGTTGGCTGCTGGAATAAATGGTGGCTTATTATTAATGTGGCTTGATGATGAAAGTGATTTTTACGTAAGTTAAATTAGTTATTGGAAATTTATTAAAATGTGGTATTTACTACTTTATCTGTACTCGTATGCTGTAGGTCATTGAGGTATAGGGAATATATGATAATGTAATTATATTTTTTTAGCTGCATGCCGTTTTTCGTATATAGCAGGGTAGGCAGAGGTAACTTAGTGGAGAAGCGGACTGTCTTAAGTCCGCTCCTCCAGTCTCCGTTCAATTTTCGAATCATTGCCTGTTGAGTGAGAAAGTCATAACCACGCATTTCAATCTTCCACTGCTTCACAACATCTATAATTTTCTTGTATAGAAATATACTTTATTTTTAATTGCAAGTTAAAAAAGTCACCTTGTTCTCGTAACGTTTTGTTTCTTAAATCAAAATACATTTCCACTGACCTTCGGACAAGGCCTCAACGGCTTTATTATTAAGAGTTATTAAATTAGATGCCGTCTTTTCAGTAAAGAAGATTAAATGACGATGAAAATAGCGTAAATAATACATCAGTTGAGTTCAAATTCAAGTAAATTGGCTTAATTTGAATCCTTAAATGGATTATTACGGCGTATGTTTATTATGAGTCTTCAGGCTATTTGACAGCGTTGTGGGTTTGATTCCCCGGGACCCCCTTGGGCCCCCCCCCTTGATCTTAAGAAAAACAATAGTAGTCTTATTAACCTAACTTTTCCTTTATTTTTGTTATACTTGAGTAAATCCAACATCGACTTCCCGTACCTGACATCACAATTTATTCAGCAAGTGCCTCATACAAATTTCGTTCCGAATAAAAAATGGAAAAATATTTACATTTGGAACGTATCTAAACGATGCGCTTAACCTTGCGAATGACTTACACTTGCGTTTAATATTCCAAATATATTTGCAATATTATAATATGTATGTATAAAATTATGATTTACATAATATTATAGAAAAAGATTTATCATTTTGTATATTATCATTTACTACATGAAAATTTGTAATATATTGACTATTATAGTTTGGGTACTAGTAGTAGATGGTTAGTGATTTAGTACTCTCTTTTATCCGCATCCACCAATTGGCAGAGAGAACTTAGTGCCAAGACCTTCTATTATCCATTTTTGATGACAAGATGTTTATGTGAGATAGTATAAGTTTGATCAGATCGGGAAACAAAAACATTTTAGCATCCGATTACAGATTGAATCCACAATTATAGGCGACACATTTCGAAGGGAGCCCTTTGAAGCTACACCTAGGTAGCAAGTCCCAGATCCCTAGTCCCTCTCCCTACAACGGGCCCCGCACCTGCATGGAAAATGCATGGAAGTAAGCTAAGTAATTTCTTCACTGTGCCATGCCAGATATCATGCCACGATGCTGTAATTCCTTCAGATGCAGTTTATATGTAGAATTTAAGGTAGGCTATATAGAATTTTCACATGGCAAGTGTTGGAAGCTCCAAACTAGCTAGTTTCAGTCACGCTCAGTAAAACAAGATAACATTATTATTGACTGCACCCTTACTTTTAACGGTTATTAAGTAAATTATAAAGCTTCGAGTAAAGTTCTAATATGGTTATTTTGGTGAAGCTTTTGCAGTTTTCTCTTTATGAATTATTGGATTACTATAATCAAATATGTAGCTCTAAAGTTTATCAGTTTTGACATTTTAACAACTAAAATTTATGATTAATTTTGATAGTAAGTAAAAATCTATGAAAAGGTCTATATTTTTAAACATAGTGGCAACAATTGATTTTATAAAAAGTCTGGTCGCATCGCATCGTAACCAGGAAAACAATTATACGTATTACAAACGGCATTTTATAGATATGGAAATTTCAGGTTCGGCCTAAATATCAGGTTCGATCTTATAATAATCATATATTAATAATTATCGCGACGTTTTGAATTACACCATTCAACAAACTCTGTCTTGAATATTGAACGGAAAGTCGGAAACGGACTGGATTAACACTAGAATTTAATTTGTCTATCCTCTTTATTACAAACGGGATATATACATCTTTGTCTTACTGGACTGGACAAACGAAATTATTTTATATTATAAAAACATCACTTCTTGTACTTACTACTACTTTACGTACGTACTTTTCAACCTCACAATAAATGCAAATTCAATGACACATCACCTCATAAAGCGAAGCGAGAGTCATTAATTAACAATATTGCAAAAACGTAGTATTGCCACATCGCCTTTATATATTTATAATACTCTCTGAATGTACGTGAAAAATAAATTTATTTTAATTGTTACTTTAAACTATATATGATTATTAAAGTGTCACGCTCACTCGAGCAGAATGGCAAATAAAGGTAGGTCAGCCGAAACTACATGACTTTATGTATATACATTTTGGCAACAAAAGTTTAAAGCTATTGTAGTCCAGTCGTTTGTGTGATTGTAAACGTGGTGGTACAGGATTCAATTTCGACTGGATAGAAAGATTATATGAAAAATATTTATATATTCTCGCTCTGATTAGACTATTTTGCCTGCCTTGTGAATTTTGTCTTCTTATAAGAGAGTTGTTTGCATTAAATACTTAAATTAAGTATCGCAGTGGGATAGCCTCTGTTGAGTTCCGCCACTCAACACTCAATATCTCGAATTCGGGAGTATATATATATATATAAATATATATATATATATATATATATATATATATATATATATATATATATATATATATATATATATATATATATATATATATATATATATATATATATATATATATATATATATATATATATATATATATATATATATATATATATATATATAAATTAATGACACAAATAATTTCTGAATGTTCCGCGATTCCTTATAATTTATATCAATATCTAATCCTACGAAGTATATTAATTTTGGCAATTCACTTTTTAATACAGTATCCAAATGTAAGCTACTTAACTTAATAAAAGTAATCAAAAGGTACGGATCACGTGTCCGTAGTGAATAGATGAAATAATATGTTTTATTTAAATATATAAAATTTAATAACATTATTATTGTTTTATTTAAAAAAGGTTATTGCTAAATTTACGATATTTTTAATGACAACATACAGAAAGAAAAACTAATTTGTTGATTTTGACCAGAAGGACTTTTTGTCATTTACAAAGCAATTAAGTATCTAAATTGAGATCCGAACCTGTAACCTATACCGCCATCTTATACCGCCACAGTGGCTTTATGCATTCTGAACAAAAATAGTTTCACTAAAAAGAAACCACTTATATTCCAATTTACTTCCAATACATTATCTGTGTAACGAATAAGCTAATAATAACATATCTCAATTTTGTAATATAGTGTTTAATTAAAATGAACGCTAAAGGGTGTGAGTTCAAAGAACTCAATTATCGTAATGAATTGTCGCGGTTTTCACTTAAAATGTGATTTAAGCACGTACATTTATATACCTACATAAGTATATTTACTATATGAGAAAGAAATGTTGGCTTGAGCGCGCTAATCTCCAGAACTACTTCCTAGAATTGCAATTATTTTTATATTGAATAATCTATTTATAGAAAAAGTCTTCAGGCCAAAGTACACCACGTAATCGTTTCCACGGCCACCTAAAGTATATCATACTCTCTTAGCTAATACGAGGGTGAAGCCACATGTTGAAGCTAGCCCACTAAAAATTTTTTCTAATATATATATTTAAGCTAATATAGAGGAGTTTCAGGACCAATAGAAGAAGATATCCTGATATACCTATCGAAATGCCATAGCGGCAAAGGTACTACAACTAGTAGATTCATATATATATATATATATATATATATATATATATATATATATATATATATATATATATATATATATATATATATATATTTAATTAACGTAATTATTGTGCTCATTCGCAGCACTTGTAATGGAATTGCATATATTTTATTACTTACAATAACATGAAGTATAGAAGCCTAGATAATAAATATTTCCTCTCATGATATATAATATAGATGAAGTTGATAAGACTATACCCTGACACCTCCTACTTATAAATATGTATATAAAAACAAAAGTATAGGTATAGGTAAGTACGTATGTAGATACTTATTATTATGCACGTATGTAGAATAACAAAATAAGAAAATTTAATTTAGTAAACAAAATTCTGATATTTTTTTCTAGATATTTTGGTATAAATTCATTTTAATTATCTTTTTTATTTTTTGTTACTAAAAATTATTAGTTAAATTCGGACTACCCTCTTAAGACAATATAAACAATATTTTTTTGAGCTTACTCTCGAAAGTGTGACGATGGCGGCTCAGTCCTTGCATTTTAAATCGCTGATAATAACTTAATTTATTTTTTATTATAAAACATTAAAACAGCTACTTTAGGTTATCCTTAGAAAAACGATATTGTCTGTTGGCCTTTTAGAACTTTTTCGTAACTTAAACCGTAGGTAGCGCACGCGCAACATTTTTTTTTGTTAATGCACTCCTAGTACGGTCATAGAGTGTGTCATGTACAGCCTTGATAAATATATTACTCGATAGATGGACTATTCAATACAAAAAAAATCCGATTTTAAACAATAGCTCCTGAGATTATATTATAATATTAATACAAAACAGTTGTCCCCAGTTACTTCATTGGCATGGACTTTATGACTCTAGCCATGCTGTAAGTAAGTACATAGTTTCAAAAAATTGAAGACGTGTGTAAAATTTATTATTCTATAATTTATTAGTTATTATTATTTTAAAGACTTAGGTAGTTGTATTCCAGGCTTCCACTTATCTAACGTGATCTACAAATACTTATCACGTGGAATAATTCGATAAAAGACGATTCATTCATGACTTATAGATTAAACGGATGGCTAGAGTTTTACACCAGGTATTCAAAATAAATTATAGCCTTTATGTTGTCAAGGACGATTAGCTATATAAAAAAGTTTTATTAAAGTCTGTCCAGTAGTGTGGAAAGGGAATATCAGAGATAGACAGGTCAAAATTCCTGGAATATTATACTTACACTATATCTTCCTAAAATACTAGTATAAAAGCCATCAGAAGTATTTTTTAAATTTATATTAAACGTACAGAAATTATAATTTAGAAAGATTTATTATATGTATAGGTAAACTCTCATACTCGATTTAAAGGTTTTATCATACTTGACTACAATAAGCCAAATTATAGTGTCGATTTGTACAACCCTTACACACCATATTTTACATATACATGCATTCTAATTCCAGTACATTTCAGAAAATATCCACGAAATTTTCCCCTTTCGCACGTAACTCATCGATATATACACGTCCCTTAAAAAACATAGCCGACTTAATTTATTTTATTTCGGAAAACCAATTTAAAATACGACCCTACCCAAATTTATATTTGGGCTCACCATTTACAGATCCGATTTAATTAATCCAATTTGAGTATGCATCCAGATAGTGAAAAATAGAAACGTTTTTTAGTTCAAAGGCATTGGGAATCCAATTGAATTTTTAGTAGTTTTTTGTTGTCATAGACTTGGATGTCATATGTGATGACAATACGTGAAAGAAATACTTTGGATATCTTTTAACAAACATTTTATGAAAGTAGTATGAAATTTGGTATATGTAGCTTAACTTTGTATGGTAAAGGAGTGCAGAGAGACAAAATATTTTTATATATAATAACTAGCCGCTACCCGTGACTTCGCATACGCAGGTTGTGTGTTATATATATAGGTATATTATTATTATAATTAAATTTACTCATCATCAACCATCCCCTACATATAGCAATAATTTTTTTTTTTTGTAAAATGGGTCGTTTTACCACGAGTTAAAAGGTTTGCTGAGGTACCTGAAGATACTACTGCAAGCTTTATTTTACCACTACTTCTAAGTTTTGATAATATTAAATGTATTAAAAAAAGGTTTTCCAGTGTCCCCAAGTGCTTCAATAAAGAACATTACTCCTTCTAACATGTCTATCCTATTCATAATTTCATCGTAATTTTTTTTGTTTTATTTTGAATTAATTTTCTTTTCCATGCCATCACTATCAATTTGTCATAACTTCTTTGAGCTAGATATTCTCTGTTTATCTGAAAATTATCATTAATATTCGGTATTCCATATTGATCTAAAGGTTGTCTGGTGGTTTCTGAAAGAAATAATTGTAATTTCTAAGTCTATGGGGCTACGATTCTCAAGCTCATCTTTATGTAATTTAAATCAATATTAGGAAAACTTCTTATCAATTTTCTCCCATAATTTTCATATAAATACTTTCTATATTTTGTCTATAATTCTTTAAGATCAGAAGGATGGCAAAATACTACAATAATTGCAAAAAGTTGCCTTAGTTTGGGTGGACTATCGATAACACGTGCTTCTTTTAAAATTTCATCTCAGTGGGAGTCATCTTCAATAAGATCAAGAGCTTTGCAAGCTGCTTGATATGATTGATATCACGCCATTAACTATTCTTACATCTTTATAATATATTGGGCCTATAACAGTGTGAAGTAATAGATATAAGAAATAACATTCTGTGTTACCAGGATGAATCTTATATACCCTTCCAATAAAGACCACGTCTTTAAAAATACCAGGATAACCTTCAACAGGATTTCTTCTTTTCCTCGTCTTAAATATTAACAGTTTGTTTATCATTATATATATATATATATATATATATATATATATATATATATATATATATATATATATATATATATATATATATATATATATATATATATATATATATATATATATATATATATATATATATATATATATATATATATATATATATATATATATATATATATATATATATATATTATGCAGGTATAAAACTGTCATTGCGCGGTATACTATTGGCGACCCAAAGAGAGTTGCAGCTACAGTAGTATATATTTCTAGCTGCAGCTCTACTTTCATCGCGTCTGAATGCAGATTCTGATCGTCGCTGAAGAGCATGATGTTCTCGATGGATCATTAAGCGAGTTTCACGATTAAATATAGAATTCTGTGAGCTAAATAAAATGTATGGTGTACATGATCATGTGTTAATCTCTGACTACGATGTTCATCAGATTTGTTATTACGTGCAAGAGTGTGTTGTTGACGATAACGTGATAATCGTTGAATACGTCGTTCATTAGATACATTATGATATGTAACAAGGTGGCGTGCATGATCGTCAGCCAGCCCTCTATCAGCAGCTATCTCTTATTCGACTATCCTCTTATTAGCTTGTTGCATTTTATCAAAAGCAAGGCGAATTTCAGATTGTTGTGGAGTTTAGTTAAAGAGTAGGTGGAGTTAGTAAATTTCTTTCAGAATTTTCAGTCTCTCTTCTCGTTTACATTGTGTTTTAGATACGCAAAGAAGTTTGTTGCTTCTTACTTCTACTACTAGAAGAGTTGAGAACTTGCTGATGATAAACTCAAGTTCAATATTCGAAATTATAACGAATAACAACTATATATATTTTATTAATCACTATAAGGATAATATTATTATAATTTATTTACTAGTATTAAATGGTCAACCATGGTTAACTTAACATACAAAAATAAAAATTATTATAGATGACTAAGTGAAATGAAGTACTTATCCTGATCTTTTGAAATCAATTTTTTATATAAGTTAGTGCACTGACTGATTATAGGCTCTGATTTTTATTTATTTTACATATTGCGTTAGATACGTTATTTTGTCTTTTTAATCCTATATATATATATATATATATATATATATATATATATATATATATATATATATATATATATATATATATATATATATATATATATATATATATATAACATTATATATTTAAAAAATTCAAGTAATAAATTAAATAAATTTACATTTTTACTTAGTTACAAATAAGTCAGATTAGATACTCTTATTTTGACTGTTTAGTAAAATATGATTCACGATTCAATTGACAGATACAATTGATAAATGAAACAAACTCTAACTTATACAAAAATTTATAAAAAACAATTGGTTCGCGTTATATAAAAACAATTAATAGCTGTAAATAATACTTTTCAAAAAAATATTTATATACCTGAATTCTGATTTATAATCGATTTAAAAAGTAGCCTTAATTTTAAGAGACAGCAGCTTGTATATGTATCAAAAAAAATATCTCAATCAGATAAGTGGTTGGTCAGATCAGATTAGTTATAATCAGATTAGTTATAAAGGTACAAGCCGACGGAGAGACAGACAGATAAAAATTCCAAAAAGTGTAAATATAGCAAGAGTAGTCATAAAAATTATATTTGACACATAACTCGAAAAATAATTACCATGTACAGACAGAGCCTACAGATTTATATATTTGTACAGAGTATAGATATAGATAATACGTTTAATGAGAAAGTGAGTTTAATACACACATATGTTTGTGTGTTCAATTGTTTGACAATGACCCGTTGCTATGGCAACGCGTGTTTCACACATCAATGGCTCGTCGTATTTTAATAATTATGTTTCGATTCTGCATTATCTTGTCATGTCGCAACTACAGACTTTTTAAAAGAACGTAGTTTTATCCAAATTGATTTATTTCTTCATTAACAGTAAGTACTTATATGTTTTTAAACAAGCGTGTACGTATCTTACGGGATTAAAAAGAGGTCCTAGATGAAATCTTCGAAATCTTTATGAGTACACAACGATGTCCTATAAATTTAGTTATTAGAAAGAAAGAAAGATCTGGATACATCACTCCGTTCTCGCCCAATTCGAGTCGCTACTGCTTGTAGCCTTTTATACTTTTTCACTGTACACAAACAAATCAAGTGTAACGCTAAGCCACATATGGTCATAACGTCATGCCACATATGCTAGCCAAAGTCGCTGTGTTTTATTACATACCGTTTCACAAGACATCTTGTAACTATATGATGGCGAACCACTAAGGGACTGAACTATTTTTATATTTCCGTAATTGCAATACTAAATTGAATCACTCTCGAATTTGAGGGTAACGTGAAGAATGGAAAATTTTGGCACTAATTTATTTTTTACCAACCTATCTATGCAAAAACGTGAAGCTAAAATCAAATAGGTACTAGTAGTGTTATCTCTCTTACGCTTCCTATATATGTATAGAATATATGAAGCTACGCTATAGGTATATACGTACATAGATTGAAAATGCACTCAATCTTTTTGTGACCTTTTCAGAGTGGCGTAAAAGTTTTTTTCAGCGAGCCAATACTGTAGTAGCAGGATGCCTTTAGTACTATGTACTGCGAGTTGCATTTTCCAATTTTACACATTTTTTTTTTTATTATAGTTAGTTATTTTTTAGAAAAACAAAAAAAAATATATAGTGAGATTTGAATCTACGCTTCTTGGTACCATCCAGATTTTGATATTTAATTTTTTTTATAAAATTTGGTTTTTCTAAAAAAGTATTTTCTTTGTTTTGTGCGGAATAACACCTTAAAAATTAATATACTTTAGATTTTTTTTTTTTAAAAAATAATAATAATAGTAATGAAATTACTATTAAATTATCGTCATCAAATTGTAATGTAATTTTAGATTAATTTTTTTCATATTTTCATTTTCATATAAAGATATTTTTAACGTCGCCTCGTCACGGTAGTGTACTGAGTGTCTTATCAAATATATTTTTGGTTTTCGTCTCATACTCCAGTAATATTTATTTATATTTATAAATAGTTTTTCTTTCCTAGATTCATATGACAAGGCTGTAAATAAGTTAAGACTGCGCTATTAGGCGCAACATCCCTCTGAACAGAGGGTATATGTATAACTTATTAATAGATTCTCTCTGTCTAAGCTATAGATTCGCCCTGCATTAAGCTCTAAAGTGTAAAGATAAAAAGCAAAAAATTAACATATCACGTATGCAACATTCACGTATACTATTGGAGCAGATCGTTGAAAATATTTAAAAAAAAAATTGAACAAAGCCATCCAAATCCCCTTGTTAAGAACAAAGAGCCGCGTATTTGGATAAGCATCTTAAAAATTGCCGCAGATGATTGCAAGCAGTTTCTGGATGCTGGGGATATGTAGATGGATGGTACAAACGAGTTTCGATTACCGTCGCTATTTCACACACGTCGTACGGAAGATAGATTGCAGCGCCGCTTATCTCTGTCATTTGATGGCCCTTAAATACATTTTGCATACAGTAATGTGTTTAGAATCTTTATTTTCATGTCGTTTTTTTATTTCGAATTTAATTTATAGAATTTATGGTACAAAATTTAATTTATAATATTATAAATTCAAATCGTATATATATATATATATATATATATATATATATATATATATATATATATATATATATATATATATATATATATATATATATATATATATATATATATATATATATATATATATATATATATATATATATATATATATATATATATATATATATATATATATATATTTACTTATATATATACTTTTTTAATCTCGAAATATATTTAACCATTTGAGCCTTGTAGTTTTTATTTTCATGCATTGAACTTTATAATACCAAATATAGATACGGTCTAATTTTAATATTTGTAAGAAATATACATTTTATTAGGTATATAAAATTGTCCATACATTATCTTATTAAAATTCATATTAAAATATTCTTCAACATGTTGCGGTATCAGCAGCTTCCCACTTCAGAAGACTAGTATCAGCCTAAGTCAAAGCTTTAATATAAGATTAACAAACTTGGCAATATAATGTCTAAAACATCAAGAAATTTCTAAAGTAATAAAAAGCTTCAAACTTTTATAAATAACTTAGTATATTAATACATTTCCAACTTATTCACTAAAAATTGATATCTTATATCCATTATGATAATGTTGTAATGAAAAAGTATTCGAAATCTAACATTTCACGTTAAATTAAGGAAGTTTCTTTATAAGGGTGCTTAATTAAATAACAGGAATATTTGAATTTTTATTAAATCGTTCAAGTTTTATTCAATCAAAAACGACAGTACGAAGTAACTTTATTATTTAAATTGGCTTGTTGAAGTCTTCAAAATTAAAGGATTGATTTGATTTGTTTGTCCCGGTATGAATTTGAAAGATGGATGTCTAGGGACGATGACGTAGGAGCAAGTGGAACAAGTGCTTGTTAATTTATTTCGATGTAATTGTTGCAAATATAAAATAAAAGAGCTTTCAGTATGATTATTAATTAATAGTATCACAATTTACATTTCATTATAAATTATACAATTACATTATTTTTGTGTTATTCTGTTTATCTTTTTTTTCTTCAATTTCTAAATAGATTTCGCCAATAGCAGGGTGGGCAGGGAGAACCTGTCAATATACTCGGTTCTGTGTTTTCCTTACAAATATGAGATATTACGTGTTGCATCGCGTATAAAAATGAAAATAACCTGAACTGAAAAACTGAAAATAATTTACTCATTCTGAGTCGATTTTGAAACCATAGTGGCTTCTACCTCTACCTGTTGTTTCTATAAAATAAATATATATCTCTTTTATTATTATATATATATATATATATATATATATATATATATATATATATATATATATATATATATATATATATATATATATATATATATATATATATATATATATATATATAATATATATATATATATATATATATAAACTTTATTATATACACGCATCAAAAGATATATAAATTACATATGATCAAAAACTAACGTAAATTATATTTCACATTTTCTACATTACTCATATTTAAGATAATTAATACTGTTATTGCTTCATGTACTTGTACTAACATTCATAGTTTTACACAAAATTTGAATATAGACATATTACAATTCAAAGACACTACAATAGGCGTAGGTTGAGCGAATTTACACACAAACGCACATTTTACCTTTTAGTAACAACAGCCTCATTATAACGACAAAAACTATTTCGTGAACAGATTTCATATTCAGTCCAACTAAAAACAAGTAAACCTCGATTTAAATTGTTGATAAAACGAATCTAAATGAAGCCAAGTCGTCGTTTAAATCTCAGTGTAACTTGCATTTATTTAATTACACTTTTCACTTCACTTAATAGAATTAAAACTATTAATATACGAATGCTGAACTAAAACTGGATAATATCTTTTTAATAGTTACTAACTAAAATCTTAGCGTCTGCAATTATCGCGGAACCGCGTTTCTGGTTGGGCGTCTTGCCAAATAGCTCCGCTTAAACGTTCAACATGTTCAAATATTTTATTTAAAAATTATACTATTTATATGCTAAATTTATGTCTGAGATAAAATTTATAAAAGCTTGACTTATGCAACTTTCGTTTTAAATGGGCCGAAAGTAGGGAACAGAGTGTCTTAACACTAAGTTCCCGTTAACTACCCCGCTATATGCGGGAAAAAGCTTTAAAAATACATTACAGGGCCGCCTAGCTTCCAGTGGTTTATATCATTTAATAATAAAATATTTCCTTGAAAGTTACTCACCTCCACTGGCTGGCTGGAAGAGATTTCTTTTAGAAATAAGCCCACAATTGCCGATATAATTTTATTTTACGTGCTTGTATTTTTTTTCTGTGTGCAATAAAGAATATATATAAAAATGTGCGCCTAATTTAAATAACATATGTTTAATTATTATTACTTTTTTTAATTTAAGATTTCTTCCCCCATAAAGTCCCCCAATTTCTACGTGACGGCAACTTTTATATACACAATAAGTCTGAACTAAAGATATATAATATATATAATATATATAATATAATATATATTTAATATTGAAGATTAATATCATTAGCTTATTTTTATATAAATATAACTTCTGACTCTAAACGCGACGGCTGCGGGTTCGATTCCCGCTCGGTGAAAACAAGTTAATTTCATTTTCCTCGCTCTGATGGCAGAAAGTGAGGGATGGAGTGACTTAACAGTCGATCTACCCATATAAAAATAAGGTACATACATTACATGATATATTTCCTTAAGTATCCACATTTTTATCAAATGAACTGTAACTATTTGAAGTCAAATAGTTTTCGTGATTGGTAAAAGTGAACCTCGGATCCGTTAAGGTGACATTGACGTTGATTGATTGTACTGCTCTTGGGAAATTAACACAATGAATTCCGGACAAAAACAGATCTTACTTATATACTTGATCGATACATGACCAAAATGGACTGCGGTTCTATCGTAATTAATGGTTTTCCGAACGAATTCAACTGTGAAATTAAGATAAATTTGTCATTATGAATTTATATTTTTATGAATTATAATTCTTAACATTTTTATATAATAATTCAAGTTATTTCATGTGAATGTTTGATAACATTCTTATTACTCGCTTTTAATAATGTAAAAGTATGTAAAAATTACCTAACATTCAGACAGATCCGATGATTTTTGCTTAATAAATTAAGTTATAGTTTTTTAAAATCTTTTAAGCTTACGAAAGTTAGATTTTGATTTACATCCTTTAGTATATATAATTAAGGTTTTCATTTATATCCTTAAATAAATATGATATTATATAAATATATTTTTTAGATTTGCCAAATTTTACAAATACATAATTTAGTTACGCCGATATGTATGCCGATAACATAGTAACATGCCGATAACATCGACGAGAACCGACTGATACTGGAGCATAAAGTGAACGCCTGGAAGGGTGCGCTTGAGAACGGTGGTCTTAAACTGAATGTATCGAAGACTGAGTACGTGGCTTGCTGGAACCCGGACTCGAGTACTATTCATATCGGGCCTGAGCCAGCCGTTAAATCTATGCATGAGTCTGGAGGCATCGTCCGCGACATCCATGCCCGTATAAACGCTGCCTGGGCCAAATGGCGGGAGGTCACTGGTGTGGTTTGCGATAGCATTATACCACCCAAGCTCAAGGGAGCATTACCGACCATACAAGAGCATTATCCGACCGGTTCTTTCATACGGCAGCGAATGTTGGCCTACATTATCTCGACACACTCAGGAGCTTCACGTCACAGAGATCAAGATGCTGAGGTGGATGTGTGGCGTTACGCGGTCCGAACGCATACGCAACACATTCATTCTAGGTAGCCTTGGGGCCCGTGACGTAGCGGATAATCTCAAAGAGCGTCGCCTGAGATGGTACGGCCATGTTATGCGCCGACCTGAGAACTATGTAGGGAGGAAGTGCCTTGACATGTCTGTCCCTGGAGTTAGACCACCCGGATGTCCAAGAAAGCGATGGCTGGATGTCGTGACGCCGGACATGAGAACCAATAGATTGTCCTACTGAGGAGATTAAGACCGTGCAAAGTGGAGTAAGCTTAGTCGGAAGGCAAACGAAGCCGGGAAGAAGAAGGTATTATTTAGTTACGCCTAATGAGTGTTTGAAAAATGTGAGATAGAAGAATATATACGTATGTAACTATAAAAAAACAGCTTCAGGCTCTTTTGTGCATAGTGGGGTAGGCAAAGAGATTCTACTGCTAGGACACTCCATTCCCCACTTTCCTCCTAATTTTCGAGACATTTTGCATTAAGTGACGGAATTTAACACCGCAATTTATCTACAAGAGCGTGGACTGGGGATTGAGCCCAACGACCACGTGATCAAACGAAAAGTGCGTCAATTTCAATTTCAATAGTAACTTATACCACTGACGAAATGAATAATATTTTTGTTAATAATGAGTTTATAATTGTCGAATAGTATCATAATTTTATTCGAAATTTTAAATAATAAAATTCTTAAATATATTATTCCGTAAGATTTTCTTTTTCCACTTCCGTCCGTTATCAAGTATTCCGAACGTTATCAATGCTCACTCGGGCAAAATCTATTTCCTCTTGCACCTGCTAAATCCTAAAAATCTACTATAAATTCGATTTTCTAGTGTCTTATCTATTTTTATTCTTAACGTATTTGTCTTCCTCTTGAAATATATCAAGTTTGGGTTATAGGATTTTGCTTGCTATGTTTTAAATCCACAAAGCCCTTATAATATGAACTTTCAAAATATCAGTTATGTGTGAGTATTTCTGGCGCACCTAGAGTTCCCTAGCATCTAAATGATTGTAAATGAACGGAAAGTACAACTTATAATAAATATTTAACAAACTTGCACTATTTTATGCACAAATTTTGTATGAAATGAACTACACATTCTTGTAATATTTTTATTTATGATATACCTATAAATTTCCAAATTTCGGACATTTTCCTTTGCTTGTTCTTTAAGATGTGACTTATCACCAAATAAAAAAATAGTTGGTCACTGGGGGATATTAATTATTATCATTTCCTCGCTCTGGTAACAAGATAAAGCGCACCATTGAGTTCTAAGTTGAGGTTAAGTAAATTGGGCGGAGATTGGGCGACAGTGTTATGCAGGAAAGAGAGTGGAGCTACTTTTTTGTATAGTTACATATTTACATATGTATTCTTTCATCTCACATTTCTCAATCATATTAGTGAGACATAAGAAAATACGATTTAGAATCGAACAGTTATTTTTATTTTTTATTCAAAATAAATTGATTCTGTTATGGCGTAGGATAGTGATCTGTTCTGATTTGATACTTTTTCAGTAACGTTGCTTGACTATACAAGGCGTGGCGTTGAGCTCCGTTCTAAATGCTTCTAGGATATCTGTAAAACAGGCACCTCTTTTTAAATAAATATAGAGAGCTTTTTACTTCCAAAATCGATAATATAAAAAACACAATGTTAACCATAATTCATACGTAATACGTGCTAATATTTTAAATAACCTTTTTATTTATTTTCTTACTCCAGAAGATCTATACACCTATATATTATATAAAAGCATACTATAAATCTGCCGGTTGAGCTAAAAGGAAATCTTAGAGTAACTTTGAAAACTTTCTCTAATCTTATCGGCGCTTGGCAAATATAAACTAAAGTATTTGATCCAGTACGTGAAAGTTTATGATACTTTAAACACTCAATAAAATCTATTTACTGCTTACCGTGTAAAAGTATTACAAAAGTTATAGATACATTTAAATTCAATTGACGCCATCTTGACGGTTTTAGGTTCAATTCCCGGGGAAATTATTGTCTATATTAATTATTAATATTTTTTTGATCTTGTGGGTCAAAACACGGCGTTGAGTCCTGCACACGCAAGGGTTATTAAAGATGTGGAAGGTATATAACAGGTAATAAATATTAAATACTTATTAATACAGATAGTAAATAATAAAGTACTCATCTAGTTGGTTTTTTTTGTTAGTTTAGTTTTGTTTGCTATACGCATTATTACGCATATAGCAGGGTAGACAGAAATAACCTAATGTTAAGGCAGTTCTCCCAATTTGTGTCCGAAGGCATTTTTGTGGCGGAAATCAACGTCATGTATTTTTGACAAGAGCGGAGTTGAATTCTCACGAAATCTCAATTAAAATGTCCAGAAAAATGTATTACTAGCAATACTGTCATCATGCCTGTAGGTATATACCATATAGCTGAGTAAGCAGAGGTAGCCTCGTGTTAAGACTGCATTCAACGCTTTCTGACAAATTCGGATACGTCAAATTTAAGGAGGCAGATAAATTAAAATAAGCAGTTTCTCCGAATGGGAATAGAACTTACACCCGTTGAGTTTGAGTCACACGCTCTCACTTTGCAGCGGTGGTAAGCAAAATCTAAACCTTAAATCCAAGGAAATCTTAGGATAAATCCTTTTTGTACATCGTCTTCTCTATTCAATTTTTGTTCGGTATTATGCAGGTACAAATATATTTTTTTAAATTGTATGTTTTTTGTTAACTTCATTCACTTATCATAAATCAAAAACATGCCGTAAGTTGATAAAAAGACTCGAAGAAAATTAGAGAAAAATTAAAGAATATCACGAATCTCGAGGCTTTATAACAAATATCGCTTCAAGCGCACTCGGCACTGAGCATGCTACGCTTGCCATTTGGCAACTAAACGAGTATTGTCTTGAAGATTAATGATGGATGCCGTCAACCGACCTATGACGGATAACTTTGAGAACGAGTGACCAAATAATAAAATATTTTTTGTTTATTTTCAAATTGTAAGTATGTTTTTAATGGATAGAAAAAAAATTCTTCTCTTTTAAAGTTTTTTGTCTCTATAAACATTCTACTACTACTGTATTAGGGATCCATAGTTCAAAAGACAATAAATATGATATCCTTATAGGATCAGTTTATCATACGTCTGTCTATTTGTCTGCCTATACGTCTCAAGGTTTTGAAGGTTTCTCAAGAGCACGTGACGGCATCAAATTGATATCAGGTCTGTAGATCTGAATATATGATATTCATTTAAATTTGACACCGCTTCGAGTACAGAAAAAATTAAACTTCTAAATCAATGCCAAGCGATATGGATATATTTGATATTTTGTTTAATTTTTTTATTTATATTTAGCTTCACGCTGTATCCCGCACATAGCAGATTAAGCAGAGGCAGCTGAGCCTAGTGTTAAGACACTCCATTCCCCACTTTTTCAGCTTTCGAGGCATTGAGTGGCGGAGCTCAACGCCGCACTTTGCCTCGTTGCCAGAGCGAAAAAATTAAAATAATTAATTCTCCCCTAGTGGAAATTGAATCCATTCAGAAAAAAAACAAACACTAATTATATATATAAGATTTCAGACTTACGTTTGTAGTTTGTTTATTAAAAACTATACCCGCAAACTTGAGGTTGTCGATTTTTGTGATTGGTACTTTCTATTGACCTACAATCATAAAATTGGTACAGAACAACTTATCGGTTTTTTCGGTGTAATATATTATCTTAATATATCAGTATGTAACATAACGCGATATTGGTCTATTTGTTATATAGCTAATTATTTCGTTTGAGAGAATTGGTTATATATATATTCTTAAAAAACCATTAAAAATTTGAACGTAGATTAAATTGAACCCGTAAAAGCGCCCTGACCACTATGCCATACGTGCCAGACATTACTGCAGCCTTATTATATATGACATTTTTTTTTATAAATGGAAGTTAAGTATCTTAAAATAGATGAAGAGCGTGTCCGATAATACTGGAACTATTAATACTCTTGGAATACCTTACGATGAATGTCCGTGGAATCCAAAATCCTAAGCAGGTACAGTTTAGATAGTTCTTTTTCTGACCATTTCATACTTTTACATATCAAATTAGTTCTAATTAACTATTAAAAACATTGCTATAGTTCAACCGCAACACATAATTCAAATCTTCTGTTGATCTGATTATGTAAACAAAATAAATCTTCTGTTTTTTTTTTTTATTTAAAATGCTATATTTTGTTCTTTATGTTAATATTTCATTTAAAATATTTGTTATAATTTAACCTTGTATGTCAAAACACTCGAGTTTTCAATATATCTTATGAGTATATTTGAATTAACCAAATATTATGAAGATAATATCATTCTAAGTTGTCTGCAAAGTTTCCTAAAAGCGAAATTCTCAAACTTGAAAGTCTAAGAAGTTTTTAGTCTTACAAATTGATTTGTGCCTTGTTTTGAATACACTCTTAGAATAGAGATAAAAATACGTAAGTAGCACTGATTTTCATGATATATATTTAGGTTTTGGTGGATTTTTTCAAAGCTTTGAAAGCTTTCTAACTTTTAGGTGCTTTCAAAGCTGTGAGAACTAAGTGAAAATATTTTTTTCTTTAGTTTTCCTCACACGTTTTTCGCAAGGTTATTCAGATCCGGATACAGACCAAATCTCCTTGCTATACTTATAATCAGTTATAGGTGTCAAATCCTTAAAAAATAATTTACTATACAATATTATCTAAAGAAATGAATTAAGCTTTTTTTTTGTTTGAATATTATACTTCACATAGTGTCAAAATATTTTGTTTGTCCTCTTTCCACCTAATTTAGACAATGCGTGTTGCGTGGAAGAACTCAATGCCGTAGTGTGCGATCTTGCTAGATTTTAATATACTTTGTCATTTACCAATCCACTATCCACTATTCTTTCGTCACCCATACCACCTGAGCACGTTCCGTTAGCTATTATTTAAAAAAAAATACAAAATATTAAAATAAATACACAATTCAATTAAAATATCATATTGATATTACATTTTTATGCGTGAACGAACCCTCCATAACTTCCACTTTGTACGCGACGAGAACTTTGTAGAACTTGCCCCGAGTTTTTCTTAAAGCTTCGTCGTGTTCTTACAAGATGTTAGGGAAATTCTAACATCTTATATATTTAATAATATTATTTTTCCTCTATTGTAAAATTAATAATAAACAAATTAAACTATAGAAGCGTAATTAAAAATGTCTGACAGTATAAACGACGGTTGTGGGTTTGATTTTTAGATGAGAAAAAAAATCTTACTCTTATTTTGACTTGAACTTCTTTGCTCCTGCTTAGAAGTTACAGCTATATAGCAAAAAAAAATTGTCTATATATTTCATTTCGACCAGTAGTTGCGATGTGTGTGAACAAACAGACAAACATTTTAAGTATTATAGAATATGAAATTTTATTATAATTTTCATAAATTAAATTGTATTTCTTAAAAATGTTAAATGGACATAAACAAATCTTGTTCTTTAAAATATTTATAAAATTACTACATATTTTTATAAAAAGCTCCAGTAAATAATAAAGAAAAAAGCAAACAAGCTTAGTTGACTATGTCAAGAATTCTTACAAAATTTGTCAAGAACGTGCAATTAAACTTCATTGATGTTATACACAAAAGTTACAAGAAACATGTTATTTTATATGAAAGTTTACACATAGTGTTGTTTCTTAAGCAGAAGATTGTATAACAGTATAAGTATACTAGCACCCGCACTTCAACAACAGGCTCGTTTCAAACTATGCAACCTAGAAAGCTAACCTAAGAAAAATAAGCTAGAAATTAATAAAAGTACTATATTATACAGTATATAAGATATACTTTAGTAATTTCCAATTTTGTCTTACTAAAAGCCATGAAATAAATATGAAATACTATAAATTTTGATAATATTCACAGTGTATTAAATGCCTTACATCTAAGTGGTTGTATGGCGGAACGCGAGCACGTATGCCAATATTCTAAAAGCATGTTCATACATTCAACACAAGTTTACGTGAAGGATACAATAAAAACTTATAAATAAATACATTTGTTTTATTTCTTTGCAAAATATATTAAGAGAAATTTGTATTTTTTTTTAAATATGGTATTTATATTATGGTTTAATATACTAACAAGAACAGCTCGTTGGTATTTTATCGTAAATATATTTATATGTTCTTGCTATAACAGTTCCATAGATACCTAAATTGGAAAGTGCGTAAGTGAAGTGATTAATTTTTAAGTAATCGAAGTATATGAAATATCCTTACATTACCTTGAGCATCGTCGTGGCGCAGAGGCATAGCCTCTACCTGTAAACGCGAAGGTTTGTGGATTCGATTCCCACTCGGGGAGAATGAATGATTTTCATTTTCTTCGCTCTGGCAACAAGGCAAGCGCGGCGTTGAGTTCCGCCACTCAACAGGCAATGTCTCGAAAGGCGGAAAGCGGGGAACGGAGTGTCTTAACACTAGGTTCCTACGGTTCCTACGGTTGCCTCTGCCTACCCTGCCGCGTGCGGGATACAGGGTTTTTATTTTTTTATTATTATTTATTTAGTCGATGACGATGATAATGCGTTGTTTGAAAGTTGCCTTCTGCAAATAAATAAACGCGTTTTTTATTAATTTTCATATTATTGATTATGTTAATAACGGGAAGTAAGTCATATTAAATCCTTGAAGATTATACTAAGCAGCATTAAAAGAAGATTTTCCGAAATTCCAACGGGAACGGGAAAAGTGGAATTTTACGTTTCATAGTCCACGCAAATGCCGTTGCGGGCACAGCTCATGTAACATTAACATTTTTTTTTAAGCTTAATATATTTTTCGGTTAACAGCGTGTATATTCAATGGTGTGGTGTAATTGTAATATTTTTATTTAAAAATTATATCTTATATATTCACTACACCAGTATTTAATAAAACATAAACGTTGCTCTAAATAATTATTGTAATAATATATCTTTGATTAAGATTTCCCAGTTTGGGACAGTGTAGTAACGAATAGGTTAACACTAATTTCTCTTTTTACGGGATAAAGCGTGCGGTTGATAAAAAAATTGGCAATAAAATTCGCATTCGGATCCAAAAACATCAGTATTTAAAACAAAAACGTATAGGATTATAAAATCTAGTACGTATAATTGAAAAAAAAATATTGAAAGAATATTGATAATATAAAAGAATATTGATTCTTGCAAATAAATTCCTACAACTGTATGAATTGGGATAACGGTATTGTCTTTGCTCTGTGCCGCTGGGAATTTTGTACAGAACAAATAATAGAAGAAATCTTGGCTCGACAACCCCGCATTAGGCCGTCGCTAAAGGAATATCTCCAAAGTTTTTCCCGTTTATGCCTTTTGTTCGTAAAGAATTAAGATAGATGATTTTTCTTGATGGCTAGAAGTACTTGTTTAGATTGATTCATCTCAGCGCATGATTATCGAATTACGGGTGACATATCTGCATTTAAATATTTCTTATGTGTTACATAGAACTTTTTGATTATACCCCGTACCCCACATAACCTACCTTGTAAGTAATTCCAACAATATCGAACTAGTGTTGTGTTGAAATACCTTTATAATAATTATTATTATTTTATTTATTAATAAAAATATAATGTCATAAAATTGAAATTTCAAATAAAAATAACGAGCGTACTTTCATTAGAACATGAATGAACGTACTTTAGCGTTGTTAAATTTAAAATATGTATGTACGAGTAATATATAGCCAAAGAAGTTTTTTAATAAGCTTTTTTTTGTCTTGTATTTTTGTTACAACATTTATAAATATATAAGTGATTATATTTTAACTCTTGAGAAGGCGCGTCGTGACCATTTTTCTTTTACAGTCTACCGCTACAAGATTCTTAGTACTTTCCTAAATTATTGCCATCCTTATTCTGACGTATATCAACATATTGTTACCGCTTCTATGTTGAAAAAGGTCATTGTCTGGAGCGCGTTGCGGGATGCAGCGTTTTGTTCATGTTGCGTGTATCTATTTTTCTCTTACTATCGAAATTAATTTTGCCGTACATTTTATTTCTTTGCTCATAAAAATATGTTTTTTCAATAAACATAAATAAAATGTTATATATATATATATATATATATATATATATATATATATATATATATATATATATATATATATATATATATATATATATATATATATATATATATATTTGCTAGTGGTTCGGCTTAATAAGCAGCTTCCAAAATCTATGCATAGTAAGAGCCCGATTTTGAAGCACGGATACTGATATGTTGGAGAAAATTACGTAAATATTGGTAATATATCCAAAAATAATAAGTAAAATAATAAGTCATATTGGTAATAATCATATTGGTAATATAGTGTATATGGCTTTATTTAACTTGGTACATAAGTAGGAGTTATAATAATATATATAACAACTATTTGTCACAAATCAAACAAGTACTCTCTTGTTGACAACTTTTTTAGTATTCTATGAGAGGACGAAGAGGACAACCACCGCAGCATTCACAGTTAATAAATCTGTATTACTAGATCCACGTACCACGTACTACCAGATACTACTACGTACCACGTACTACTAGATCTTAAATAGATGTCTATACATCATAATATAATGTACGGAAAAAATATACCGTACGATTTTATGGATCAACGAAGAAAATTGACTTAACTTGAACCCAAAGCTTTGTTGACTTTCTTCTTCAAGCAAAATAAAGAAATTGGAAATAACTGTATTTTTTGGAATAATATAAAAAAATTATTCAATAAAAGCAAGACGTTTGTTTTTTCGAGTATATTGATATTTTATTATATATTATTTTAATTTCACTAGCGTCCCTTATTAATGGATATTTGGTCCAGTGATTTTTGTATATGTATTTGAAAAAATAAATAAATACGAACATAGCTGATGTTTTGGTTTATTCTAACTATATATAAAGTTATAAATGTACTCGTATATTTAATTTTAAAATCATTTTCTTTTAAGTTTTATTTAACTTTACTTAGAGTATAAAAACCTCCACTTCCAACTCCAGCTTGTAAATCTTCAATAACGAAGTACCTCAATACGAGATTATCTACCTACCCTACAAAATACGGTATATATGATGTCTAATAAAATATATACAATGTGTATTTATCATATAATATATATTTTTGAACTTTGTAGTCAAGTAACCTTACGGGATTCCATGTCAGCTGTCGTGAAGTTTCCCATTAGTAAAGTGACATATTTCCTTTTCTAAAAGCGAGATTTGTTTCCGACAAAAATAAAATAGAATGACATAAGTGTATATGATATACGCATTTTTATTCTATATTATTATAAAGATCGTACATTTAGAATTAAAGTGAACTCAAAATGTCTATAATAAAACAATATCACTAAAAATGACATTAAAAAGCCTCTTAAAATATTGATTGTCAACATTAAAGGCAATTTACAATTACATTTTATTTTGTAAAAAAAAATTATATATGATCTCAAGTAAATTTATATAGTCATATCAGTCCTTTTTCATTAGAAACTAATTCCAGCGGCAGACACTAGATAAAAAATTTACATTACGGGTAAAGTGCAAATATTTGGTCACAAAACGAATAAAGTAATATTTCTACCAAGTTACTGTGAAGACAGTATAAACAAATAATTCGCTAAACCACTTACTAACTGCCATTTTTAAATAATATTTTTTTAAAAATATTATTATATTGTCATAGTTTAGTTGTTGCAGAAAGCGGAGAATGGAGTATCTTGACACTAGGTTCTTTCTGACTACTTCTTATATAAAACTTAGTAAACCTAGCTTATTAAGTAAATTATTGAAGCATACGTAATATTTGAGTTTTACCGGATATATAAGTATACGTAGAGCTTTTTCTGGAAGCTACCCCAAGGAAAAGTTTAAGGAACTTAGTTGCTTTGACTTTTTCTTATGAGTTGAAACTTTCATGTCTGTGTAAGACGATTTCATTTACAATTTCTTATCATTGTAGTGCGTTTAGTAAAAACATTAATTAAATTTTTCATAAAACTTTATTATTCTATTTATTCATAATAAAGTATAATAGATAGGCAGAGTTTTATAATATATGTACATACATAAAAAGTTTATATGTTCGCGTGCATCTGTGTGTGTGGTGGAAACAGAATGGACCTTAAACAGAATATTTTTCGTAAAAAAAAAAATTGTGTCGATAGTAATTTACCACTATTTTCTTTTATTCACGCGTCTTCAAGATTTTGATTTCTAATTCTAATTCTGATTTCATTCTAAAACAATGAAATAAAAAAAATATTACTACTTAAATAAGTAACAGTATTATTACTTTAAATTAATCCAAACTTAATATTTAATTTAAACTAGTATGTATATTAATAATTTACCAATTAATAATTACCTTATGAACAACGGCTGTGATGAATATGTATATTAGCTCAGATGGCTGAGAAATGTAGGTATCCCATTCTGACAAACAAATATTCGTAAGCAAACCAAAAATACGAGTACATGTCATCTTAACAAAAAGAAACAAGTGCTTAATCTTTTCTGTGGGTAGATACTTTTAAAGGTGCTTATAGCCTGGTAAAGTACTGTTATTTGTATGCTGTAGATTGTAAGTTACTATACTAACATTTGTAAAAATAATATAAAATAATAAACGACTTAAAAACAAAAAAAGTATAGTTTTAAATTTGTGTATCTAGCAGGTAATTGTACTGTTATTATACTGTGTTGTCGAAAAGCCTGACTCCATTATAAATACAAACTATGCATTTAGTTTCTATTTTTACATAGTATACATATAGTAATCATTGCATAAGTTTTATTAGGAAGTACTTAACTACCTATGAATATAATATATTCAAACATAAAATTAATATATATTATTTATATATAATAAATACAAGCACAAATTTTATATATACATCATATTTTGTAGTGATATATTGATAATACTTCCGACATGTAGATGTTTTCTTTTCATGCTGTATCCTGCATATAGCAGGGAAGGCAGAAGGTGAGGACTAGTGTTAAGACACTCTGTTCGCCAAGTTCCTGCTACGTTTTGTCGTCATTCTACTAGAGCGAGGACTAATTACACCTCCAGAGTATATTTGATTGATTGAGAATTGATAAGTGCAGTGTGGCTACGAGAGGTATGGAATATGGTTTGTACCCTAAATTGTAGAAAATCACTAGGTGACGATAATATACACAATATACTAATAAAAAATTTATCTCGAAAATCTATAGTCTACATGACTAAAATATTCAATGGCTGCCTTGCTCTTGGCTACTTCCCTGTTAGGTGGAAGCAGGCTAAAGTAATAGCATTAAAGAAACCGGGCAAAGATGACCGAATTCCCTACAAATTATCGGCCGATCAGCCTCCTTCCAACGTTAGGCAAAGTTTTTGAAAAAATTATCTATAGAAGACTTTTAAAGATTTCGCAGTATATGTTAATAAATGAGCAGTTCGGCTTTCGAACAGTTCATTCGACCGTCCATCAGGGTATCCGAACATGTTATGCACAACCTTAATCTTTTTCAATCTACTGGGATGTTCTTATTAGACATAGAGAAGGCCTTTGACACAGTCTGGCATTATGGACTGTTGCACAAGTTGGTTTCTCTAGGAATTCCAGTTAGCTATATCAAACTTATTCAATCGTATCTGAATGACCGAACGTTTTCCGTGCATATAGGTTCAGACAAGTCAAACAACTACCTGGTCCCCGCTGGAGTCCCGCAGGGGTCAATTCTTGGTCCGTACTTGTTTATATTATATATAAACGATGTACCTATTCATAATAAAACTAAACTGGCATGTTTTGCAGATGATACAGCATCATACACTTCTTCAGACGATATAGATATAATTATCAGTCGTCTTCAAATGTCCCTTGAGTCATTAAAGACATACTTTTCAAGCTGGAAATTAAAATTGAACGCATCTAAAACAGAAGCTATACTCTTCACACGAAAAAGAAAGATACTTAAAAGAAATTTAGTCATAGATGGGCATGTGATACCTTGGAGTAAGTCAGTTCGCTACCTTGGTGTTACAATGGATAGCAAACTAAATTGGACCAAGCACATCGACGGTTTAAAGACCAAAGGAGCTCAAGCTATGGATAGCATATACCCTATCTTCAATAGACGGTCAAATCTTAGCGCTGAAACAAAATTACGAATTTACACTACTCTAATAAGACCTTGCATAACATATGCATGTCCAGAGTGGAATAGCACTTGTGTCACTAATTATGCTAAGTTACGGTTCATACAGAACAAGGCTATTAAGGTCTCATTTAACACGCCATTTTACACCAACTTACTTAAATTGCACCAATCGATAAATTTCCCCACTTTAAAACAATTTATACTCAGATTATCTAAAAAGTTTTACTTAAATAATATAAATCATCCTATTAGTCTAGTTTCACATATTGGCAAATCACGAGCCAAAGATTTATCGTATATTGATAGATATGGTGCATACCGCATGCCCCATCACTGACTGTTGTTTGCACTTTTGTCGCCGGAGTAATGACTAATGCGTGAGCCGGTGCGACCACTTCTTGCGAACTCGTATGTTATTTAATTACCTTCATATAAAAAAAAATATTATTATATTATAATAATAATAAATAATAATAAATGGATTTAGTAGCGTTTCGGCAGTTCTCTTACAGGACATACCATTAAGGTCTTTGTCACCGGTTTTCACTCCGACAATATGCCTGTAAATGCTGGAGTCCTCCAAGTCGTTGCGGATCCAATAATCTGTAGGCTAAACAAGTAGTAAGGCTTTGGCGTTGCACAGAATCTTTTCCTAATAGTGCATTTTCTACCGCTTATATCATGGGAAGTGTTCTGGGGAACTGTTTGACGTGATACCTACCGCTGTGGAAACTGCTCAGTACGTCACAATATTAAATAACATCCTCACCACCTGAACATTTGGCACTCTACAATTGTGAACTTTTTTCCACGTACTACTACCCAACTGTGAAACGCCTACCTACCTGTGCCTTCAAAAAGCGGTTACAGAGGATTGTGGGTGGCGGTTATCACATACCATAAGGTGACTTGAACGCTTGTTAGCCTTTTAGTTTTATGGAATACAAATACCTACCCATTTATTCTCTCATTTGACAAAATGGGCTGGTAGGGAATACTCTCATTATCTTTTTTAATTGTATGCTATTTAACTAAGTAAACGAAAATATATAATCACATAAACACGTCTGCCATTCAACAATATCATACGTACTTAAATATTTATTCACGATAAATATACAAAAAAAAAAAAAATTCCGTTAACAAAGGGTCACGATAAACGTCTTTCATATTTAAAAGCAAAACTAAGATAAGATGAGATAACAATAATATATTTTTTTACAGGAAATATTTAGTGAGTCGGTATCGGAAGCTGAAGCCTTGGGGCGGTGTCCATGCATAATGCATAGTTTCAATTGTCTCACTGTGCAGTTGGCAGCGTTTAAAATTCAGCCCGTACTTGCTTCTTTAAGGGGCCAGTCTTTATTTCTTACGACGTAACTTTGAGAATTTTAAAATGCTTTGTTTTGTCTCGTATTATTTTTCGAGGTCGCACTTTTGTGTTTTGCATACAAATCGCAAGTAGGTGAAGCTTTTGGTTCGTTTAGAGTTCGTTTGTTTCAGTGTATAAATACCTAAAGATGACATCCCACAGTAGACGATCCGTCTTTATTAATTTAATGTATACACTATTTACTTATTAGAATTTGGATACAAACTTTCAACTGACATATAGCAGAGCCTACTGCTTGGTTTTTCACGAATGGATTTAACAAAATGTGGCGTCGGGTTCCGCCGTTAACTTTGCTTAATCAAGTCATGAAAGGGTCAACATTATTAGTCGCTTCTCTTCGTAGGCTCACTATTACGACTTAAGGCTTGAGCGAATGCAAAATCTTTGTATATGGTTTATCATTATAACATATACATTTTATATATATATATATATATATATATATATATATATATATATATATATATATATATATATATATATATATATATATATATATATATATATATATATATATATATATATATATATATATATATATATATATATTATATATATAAAATGTATATGTTATAATGATAAAAAAATTCTAACAATACGGCATGTGTTCAGAATGACTGCTTTTTGTAATGGATATATATCAAAGGGTGAAGGTCAAGTTGCTTGAGTGAAGAGTGTAAAGTGATTGGTATAATTCCTGTAGATGAAGTAAGATTGGAATTGTTTTCACTGTGTTCACTTGCCATTGTGATTTGAGTTCAATAGATAAACCTGTGTATTATGTAATTTTTGAAGAAAAAGAAGATGAAAGATTATGCGTGTTCGGGATAGCAATGTCTATGAGGTAAATTGCTTTATGTTTTTTGATATGTAATGTTATATCCGGACGATTATGTTGAACTGTTCGATCTGTAATTTTTGTTCTATCCCAATAGAGTTTATATTCAGCTGTATACTGACTGTGGTTTATATTTATAATATGGAACGGTGTCATTTATTAAATTAAATTTCTTAGCTAAATATTGATGAACAATGCATGCTACCTGGTCATGATGATGCTTATAATCCGTCTGTGCAATAGATTTACAAGCTCCTGTTATGTGTTGTATCGTTTCGCTAGCCCCATGACAGTGTCTACATAGGTCTATTTGGGTGTCACGAATGATGTGTTTTCTATAATTACGGGTTTCTACTATTTGATCTTGTATGGCTAACATAAATCCCTCCGTTTCTGGAAATAGTTCACCTTTCTTTAACCATGCGTTCGACGCAATTTTGTCGACGATTGGGTTAAGAAGATCATCACGGTGTCTTCCGTGAAGGGATTTGGCTTGCCATACATTCAGTTTCTGTTCTAATGTTATAATTTTTTCATTTTGCTGTAATTGTTCGTTTTGCAAGTTCAAAGGAGTATAGTTTAAATCGGCTTTTACAACTGCTTTATGGAATATTGATTTTTGTGCGCGATCGTGAAAGAATTTTCTAAGTGAAAATTATTTGTTTATTATGCAAATTTTTAATGTCTATCAGACCTCTTCCCCCTTCATGTTTAGGTATAGTTAATCTTTGAATGCAAGAACGTGGATGATGCTTTCTAAATTTAGTCATAAGTGTATTGATTGTTCGTTGTAAACTTTTTAAATTAGACTGTGACCAACGTATGATGCCAAAAGAATAGGTGAGTATTGGGACTACAAATGTATTTATTGCTTTTATAGTGCTTCGAGAATTAAGATTTGTATTAAGAATTGAAGTTAATCTTTGTTTAAACTTTTGACTGATTTCTATTTTAGTTTGTTTTTGATGTATTTGTCTAGTTTGTTGATATCCTAAATATCTGTATCCGATATCATTATCAATTTCCCCAATTTCTTCTCCTGTTTGTAGCTCATATGCATTATGTTCTATTCGCCCAAAACGTACTGATTGTATTTTACATTTATCTATCCCTTATTCCATTTTAATATCTAAAGAAAAAGTTTGTGTAATATCTGCTAACTTTTTTATACCTTGAAAATTTGATGAATAAAGCTTAATATCGTCCATATAGATTAAATGTGATAACGTGTATAGTGTATCTCTACTTTTGATATTATATCCATTTCCAATTTTATTTAGAATATGAGACAATGGGTTTATTGATAGGCAAAACCAAAGAGGACTCAAAGAATCCCCCTGGAATATGCCTCTTTATTTATTTTTAATTTCGTAGTTCAATTTTGCATATAAAATTTTAGAAAATCTATTATGGCTGGATTTATTTTATAGAGATTTAATATATGCAAAAGCCAAGAATGTGGCACAGAACCGAATGCCTTCTTGTAGTCTATGTACATAGTGTAAATATTTTTCTTTTTTGTATGAGCTTCCTTGGAAGCTACTAAATCGATGATTAGTTGTTCTTTACGTCCTTGACTATGTCTTCGACATCCTTTTTGCTGTTCAGCTAATATACTATTAGTATCGATATGTTTATAAATCAGTTCTGCAATACATGATGTAATAATTTTGTATATAGTTTGTAAACAAGTTATTGGTCTGTATTTAGCTGGATTTCGGCTGTCAGTTGGATCCTTAGAAAGCATATATGTTATTCCCTGAGTCAAAAATTGTGGCATTGTCTTAGGTGATTTTATAAAGGTATTGATATGTTTAAGTAAGTGTACGTGCAAACTGGAAAGTTTTTTATACCAGTAGTTATGGATTCGATCTGACTCAGGAGCCTTCCAATTGTGTATTTTATTGATAATAAGATTTAACAAATTATCATAAGCGATTCTGTTCGTCTACCCAATTATTTTGTGTATGTTCAACTGGCACTGATCAAATTAAAGACCAGAAATTGTGAAGTTCTGATGCAGTAGGCGACTCAATGTTTTTTCCTTTATCATTTGTATTTTGAGCATTATTACTATTAACTTCACTTAAGTTTTTATAAAATAGTTTTTCGTTAGCAGTAAATTGCTTATTTTGCTCTTTTCTCCGTCCTGTTTGTGTGTATCTACGTAATCAGTTTGCTAATGCGCTAAGTTTTTGTTTGAGCGTATCCAAAAATTCTGTAAGTTGTATATTTTCTGTTTCATGCTGCGTATGTATTTCAGTTTTATTTTATTGATATGTAATTGTAAGTTGTGATTTCGATTTCCATATATGTATTCTGTAATTCTACCAATTTTAACTCTAAGGTCTTTAATTCTATCTTCTAATCTTATTTGCCACTTTGGAGCATTTTGTTTTCTTAATATTCGCTCTTGATCTGGTTTTATTTTAGTACCATTGTGGACTGCTGCCGTAAATGCTGAGCAATATAAAAGTGTATGTAGCGTATCAAAATCAATATCAGTTTGTAAGTGTTTTGGTAATATTGTAAAATTTATAAAGTCAACTATTGCACGGAATTTCTTACTACATTTTTGTTTTGGTATTGCGTTGGTGATATATTACTAAAATCTGTATAGGATTTGTTAAAAGTAGCGTCTATTGAAGTTTTGTCTTCATTTGTAAACTGATATTTTCTGTTTTGGTTCGTTACAGTATCATTTGCCTTTTTTCCATTGTTTAAATTATTACTTAATATTTTGTTTTGGGTTTCAGAATGTAAAATAGATTCTTTTGCATTTGATAACTGGGACATTAATATTGTATTATTTGGTGTTGAATTGATTTCGTTTTGCTCCGTTGTTATATTCCTATCGTTAATATATGATTCTATTTCTTTTCTGATTTCTATTCTTCATGTTTCATTCTGTCATGTTTTTTTCAAGATTAGTTATTTTATAATATGACCTCATTATGGTTTCATTTATATCATTAGTCCATATACGTCGTTGAATCTGAGTTAGTTGACAAGAAACCTCAGATGGAATTTCTTTCTGCAGTAGCAGTCTGACTTCTTCTTTAATTTCCTGAATTTTATGTGTAGTAAGTAAATTCCTAAACACAATAGCTCCACGTTGGTCGCCTATTCTTTGTTTAGAAACTTGCATATTTGGGAATTTTTCAATGAATTTTACGTGTAATGGTGTAAGATAAGCGTTGATATTTGTGGTTTCTAATAATGTGAGAATGAAATACGTGCGTACGATGAATATGTTCATTTCAACTGACCATTTTTTCCGAGTACACGTGCTAACTGTGGCGGGCGCAGGCATATCGTCCATATAAGGACTCTGCACAACGTCCACAGTGGAGTGGATTGATGTAGCAGACGATGATGTTGTTGATGGGATGTATGCGATGATGATGTAAAGTGATAACGTAGGTGAGTGAAAAAATGTAGTATGTGGCGATGAATGAATATGATAATAATTCGGCTGTAACATATTCTTCGACTGGAGTCCGCCTGTTCAACCCCTCGTCGCCGATGGTTCGCATGCTAAGACACCCAGCATCGGCTCCAGGTGCGCCCCGGCGACCCCCAGAAAGCGGCCGTAAATTATACACTCTTTTTTCTATTTTATTCATAAAAAGGGGTTTGAGAATTATTAGTTAGAAAGGGTTAGTCCAGCATTTTATTGGCATTTGTAAATAGTGTCTAATAACCGAATTATCAAGGTCACTTGGCAAGACGTTATTGCTTTATGTTTGTATCTCCTCCCCGTAAGCCCCACCACCGCGACAAGGTCGATTCGCGTGGGGGGTTATTATTATTATTATTATATAATTACATCACAATGTTCTTGACCTGTCGTTCCATTTGTATAATGATTATTATCAGTGTAAAAATATGAGTGGCACTTTTATATTTAAAAAATCATTGAATGGAAAATTTAAGAGCATCTCAAATAGACTTCTCTTAAAGCAAATAAATAAATTCAATACAATCAAACAGTTACAAAGTAAAAATATATATTTATTAATTTTGTATTAATGAAACTACCTATATAAAATATCACATTTGTATTACTATAACATATAGGTAACAACAACCTTTAGAAACACTGAAATTGCCTCCAGAAGTACAAGGTTCGGCGCAAGGCTGAGTAACAATTTCAGCTCAAGTTTGGACGGTTTCCAGGAGGCACGAGTTCAAATCCCGCTACGTTACATTTTTTATAAGTTTTTAAAAGTATTTTCCCAAAAAGTACTTTTTTCTTGACTGTGTCTTTTTAATTTTTTTTAATTTACTAAACAAATATTTGTATAATGTTACAAGTTTATTAAAAAATTAAGTGTAGCCACTTCTATTTTTAATTTAAATGTTTAATTTTCAGTATCGTAAAAAATATTCAAAAACTACATAAATGGACGTGACCAGGTTATATGGAAAAGCCTCAGGTTATTTCAAACAATGAACGAATTTTTTACCTATTCTTACTTACTTTGATTAATATCGATATAATTTTATCGCAATAGTTTTTTTTTTTTTTTTTTTTTTTTTTTTTTTTTTTTTTTTTTTTTTTTTTTTTTTTTTTTTTTTTTTTTTTTTTAAAACCAACCAACCAACTGAGTGACAATAGACTAGTTGGATTAGACGGATATGGGTGGAGGCGGTTCGCCCCCACCTAGAGCGCTGGTTGACAAGAGGGTTGGCGTCCTGACGTTCAGACTGGTGCAGGTATTGACGGGGCATGGTTGCTTCGGCAAATATTTGCATCAGATTGCGCGTCGGGAGATGTCACCAGCGTGCCACGAGTGTGATGCCTCCGTTGATTCGGCGCATCACACTCTGGCTGAATGCCCCGCTTGGGCTCCGCAACGCCACGCCTTGATGGCTGTAGTGGGTAGGGATCTCTCACTGTCCAGTATGATGGAAGCCATGCTGGAGAGTGAGAGGAACTGGTCTGTAGCAGTCTCCTTCTGTGAATCTGTTATAGCACAGAAGGAGGCCGCGGAGCGTGCGCGCGAGCTTAGCGTGGATGCAGATCTGCTCCGCCGTCGTAGACGGGAGGTAGGAGAAGGCGGTACGCGCATCTCCAACTTCCCTAACCCTAGAGGAGCTACTGCAGGAAGGTCATGAAGATCTTCCCTCAAGTCATCGAGGCTGCGGGCGCCCTGGAAGATACACTGGGGCTCCCGAAGGCGATAGTGGCCCACGTTAGGTGGGCCTTCCACCGAGGTGCTGTAGTGGCATGCGCAAGCGATCCTGCAGCATCTCATATAGGTGGAGAGGGTTTCCGCTGGGTTTTAGTGGGTAGTGTCGGGTCGATGAGTCCCACAGTACCATTCCTCTGTAGGACACAAGTGTCCTACTCAGGGATGGTCTGCGTAAAAGTATTTCCCAGCGAAAAAAAAAAAAAAAAAAAAAAAAAAAAAAAAAAAAAAAAAAAAAAAAAAAAAAAAAAAAAAAAGACGGATATGGGTTCGATTCCCACTCGGGATTTCTTGATGGCGGAAACCAGATTATTTTAATACTAAGTTCCCTCTGCCTACCCTTATATGCTGATAGAGGCGTGAAGAAAAAAAAAATGAAAGTAATAAAATATTCCTATCCTATGTAGTTCCATCGATGCCATAATATCCTTTCAACTTATGCAAATCCGTAGGCGTAGTGTGATAGAGAGTAAACTCGATTCTGAATAGCAATATATGTGGTAATATCAATCGTGTGACATAAGTGGCTGGGGCCAACCTTTTTATTGATGCCTGTCGCTTTACTATAGGCATCTGATGGGCTATATTGTCTTTTATTATGTAAACTTTCGCGGTTCTAAGAAGAAAATATGGCGTAGAGTTCCGCCAACATAATATGTCGCAAAAATATATAACATATATAGTATCTCAATACCATAAGTTCCCTCAACCTGTTATACATAATTGGCATTTAACCATATTTTTCCCTATTTCCTTAAAAATATATTAAATATTTAGTAACATTAAAAGATATCTTTTTGCTGCTCGCTGCTCTGGTAAAACCTATAACCTAACCTAAAAATTTATATATAGTGGAAAACGGAGTGTCTTAACTCTCAATGCAGGCGATGTGTAAAGCTAAAAGAACTAGTAAGCTCACATATTGTTTTTGTTAAATCTCGCCCATACTACGTTAGGCAAAGATAAACTAGTGTCAAGACACTCTACTTTCTGCTCAAATTTAAGACATTGCTTAAGTGACGATAATCGCAATAACGCGTAATATTTAACCAGGGCAATAAAATCTAACAATTTCGTTCCCCGAGTAACCTAATCCGCGATTGTTAACTATCAGATGCTGTTCCGCTACCGATTACCAAATAATACATCAGTTTTCCACTAGTTTAAACTTTGTAAAAATATTTCGCTCTATATGGCAGAACCATCCACAGGCCTGAGATATAAATTTATACATATATAAAATACCCCTAAAAAATCTTCACCGCTAGTTAGTTCACTTCACCGATAAGCGACACACGATTTTTAGTAACAAATAAATATCTATAATGAAAAGCAAAGGCTTGCCTAACATATTATTCCATAAGGAAACTAAATAATCTGGCATTATAATAATATTTTTGTATGGGGTAGCTAAAATTGGTAGCGAACCGCGTTAGCGGCGGGTTAAGTAAACGAAATTTTATAAACAAACTTTATTTACCGTTTCCTACGTAAAATGTTGCTGAAAAATAAATTTTCGCTTCATCTTCTTTCGTCTTTTATATGTAAAATAGGTATTCGCTTTAAACGGATACAGGCTTCCTTTTGTATAAGACGTTATACTATGCCTTATATTTCTGTATGTATAGATTTAAATATACATATTTTTAAGCCCTTACAAAAACCGCTATATGCAAATTCGTGGACTTTTACTACACGCGACGGCTGTGGGTTCAATTCTCTCTTGGAGAAAACTATAACTTTAACAAGACGCGATGTCAAGTGAAAACAACTGCAAAACAAAATATCCCAACTCTAAATTTAACTGCAGTATGTGAATTAACACGTAAATTTAAACCAGGTATAAAAAGCACTTGCACGTCTTTATCTTCGTCTGTTGTTAGATTGTACGTAGGTTGTAAGTTTATAACTGAATTCTAACAAATCTATCCTAGAATTAGAAAGCTGAGGAGTTGTTTTGCTTGAACGTACTAATTTCAGGAACTTTCATATGCAGGTAAGCTATGTCTTCTACCAGACGTCGTCTTTATGTATTCTAAACTCTAAAGTTTCCTTTAAATCTAACTCAGTGTGAGTCATGTTAGTCATAAGTCATGTTAGTTAGAGCAATAGCACGGTGTAACCGTATCATGGTAAGGTACGGTGAAATGATGTACACATTTAGACATATAAATATTAGATATATCTATATATAAATAACAACGGATATACTTCCACGTTTTTTGATATAAAATATATAAGAAATATAATATAATATAATATATATGAAATAAATCCAGTTCTTGCATTTATTTAAAAGTATTAGAATTTTCCCTACAATAAATGTTGAAAGTACTTTAAGAAATCAGTTTAAAAGGGGAACGCCATTTTTGCACGTAAAAATAACTTGTATAAAAGAAAAGTCTTGTATTTGCGGCATCAATGAAATTATTACAGCTTCAAAATCTGTAGCGAGGGAGTCATCTCCGCAATGCTAGTTGTTTACTCCTCCTCCTGCCTCCTGGAAAATTTCGGTGACGCGCAAACTCTCACACTTTTAATAATTTATTTTCACGTTGTTCCGGTTTCCACGGCTTTCCATTTGAAAATAAAAAGCGTGGTAAGGCATACCTGAGCGAGAATTCTAGTAAGAAAGTTACTTGTGTCGAGTTTAACGGAAGTTTCTTATTTAATAATGCCTTTCAAGTGAAATTCCGAGCATATTTGATAACACGTGTACTTATATATATTTCGAAAATGTTTTTTCCTTTGCCTGAAAAGTTTAACAGTTCTGCCTGATTTTCTTTTGAAATTTGTACGCCCATAAATTACGCATTTTGTTGTAATTTACATATATAATGTATTTTATTTATGTATTTATAAAGGTTTTAAATTACTCTAAAACTAGGTTATAAGCATGCCCACGCTCGTATCATACTACAAACTACAAATCTATAACTATGACGTACACATACACATACAAACACAAAATACACTAGATTTGTCCTTCTCTATCACGAATATTACTAGACAACGAGTAATTACAAAAAACTTTGCGACAAAGAAATATGGGTCATACAATAATTAACTAGCTTAAAGCAGACGTCACAAATTACAGTGTTTTCACTGAAACCCGTAGTGAACTTTTTATTTCAGTGCCTCGACGGGTAATCGTCCATTTGCGGGCAGTCGCGCGTGCCGTGAAAAACAGAAAATATCCCCGTTGCCATTTTTAATTCAATTCTTTCGAACAAAGCTGCCTGTGCATTTTTCCTGCACGCTACGTGTTCCGCTACAAATGTCTATGAAATAAAATAGGGCAGAAGGCATCTTAATTTCCTATATTCAGAGCATTCGGTAGCAGGCGATTTCACTTTTCATTCTCTTGTTTCTGGCAGTTCCGGTGAAAAAAAGAAGTTTATCAAAAGTGAAATTACTTAATCTCTCGGCAAGCTTATGATTGTTATATATCTATTGATTTATTATGTTTTAAAGGAGCAACTGTTAAGTTTCCCGCCGGCTTTTCTCACCAAAGACTGCCTCCCACTTGCCAAGAACTTATACAACTAATAAACATATTTAGATTTTGATTTCATCCATTAAAAGCATTTAACTCAAAATTTATTATTATTATAAAACCGGTAAGAACACTTAATAAAAGTGAACAAACTCTACTTTGAGCGTACTCATTTTGTTACGTATATTTGTGCAAATATATTTACAAATCCCAATGTATTTATTTGTACAGTAACTTCTAACTTAATACTGAATTTCATGATTTTAGGTCAACGGAAAAATTTCTACAGATTTTATTTACCCTTCGAATCTGTGGTCTAAGGGAGTGTACTCGTGACATCAGTATTTGAAATTAATTTAAGTTAGATATATGTTGTTGAGAGAAAGGCGTTGTTGAAAGATTCTGATTGACCGAAAGATGACAGAAAAACTGTCTTGATGGAACACAAAGTGATGATGATGATGATGATGAAAAAAATGGCTCGTAGCCATTTTTTTTTAACGGCACGATAGTGTTTTAGGTATTTAGTTCCAATTAACGTTTTTCATTATACTGTATATATGACTGCATTATTTAACAAATTTACTTTTTTAGAATTTAGAATTCTTCAGATAAGATAATGATTTGAAAAGGAAACCTAGATTAAATCCTTTCAAATTGATAATATTTAATAATAATATACATGTATATATATGTATATATAGTCATTATAATATATATGTATAAATGAAATTACCATTGTTATTAAAGTTTACCAAATTTCACACACTTCGGTAGTTGGTTTGCTTGAGGAATGCAATTACATTAGTTTGGACAGATTAGAATGTGGCTAATGTAAGATCGTGCTACATTGTAAAAGTTTATCTTTCGTCGTAAGGTATTTGTTAGGGACCATTAAATAATATGCTATTGATTTATCGTATATGCAGAATCAAATCAGCCTGACGCTTTTTTCCATATATAGCAGGATAGGCTTGTTGTTAGCAGGTGTTGTGTTGAGTCACTCTGTGCCCCATTTCCCTCCCAATATTTGAGATATTCGACGTAGAGTCCATGAACTCAATGCTGCTCTTTGTCTTTTTAGGTGAAACCAAAAAATCAAATAGTAATTTAGAATTTAATAAAAATATCCAAATATTTCTTATCGTAAACACTAAAAATGACGTACGTATAACAAACTAAACAATAAAGCGTATAAATAGAGTATTTAAAATGCAGTAGGTAGGTATTATGCAAATTTATCCGCACATAAACGACACGGTCACTCAGCCAAGATATATGGCGAGTGAACCAGAGCAAATTAATTTATGCAGTCACCCGTGTATAGGAGTTACGTCTCTCATTACGTCAATAATGCATATTGGGTGCATTGTCAATAGTGTGTAAGTTAGTATGATATATGTATACTAGCTACTAAATACGACTATCAGTGGAGAAAAATGTAATTTTTATAAAAGTAAACCGGTGTCGACAGAAAAACATAAAAAAAATCAATCAGCATAACATATAAATTTAGTTCAGTTTACGGAGTTAATTTAATCAGAAAATATTTTATAGTTTCTATTGCATGAAATCAAATTAGTTACTTAATAATTGATTGTTATATAATTGAAAATTAATTTTTCATTAATTAATTAAAATTTACAAAAGGTAACCCGATGGGAATCGTGTTATATGGACATTGCGCCACTGGTGATATATTGGCGGATACGTGGCGCAGTGAGACAGCATGCGACTGTAAGTTCAATTCCTTTGGTTTCGATTCCCACTCGAAGTGATTAACTGTACTATTGATTTATGACGAAAAAAATAAAACAAACAATATTCAAATGAAAATTCACCACGACTTCGCCGAGCACAAATGATTGAATCTAAAGTAAATTTACATAAAAAAAAAAAACACACCCGCCTCGACCAAACGGTGCAATTTTTTACAAAAGCAATGTAATGTAACACATTTGGTTGATAAATTATTTGGTTGGCACGCCCCTTCATTCAATTTTGTGAATAAATAGCTTGTGCCAGACGCAATCGGAGTATTATTTATATAGCTATTGTAATATATTGGTGATATAGTTATTCATGGATCTTGTTCACTCAATACGTTGCCTAGTGGAGTGAGATTCATTTTTAAGTGTTTCATATGATTTGTTTTTAGGCAGTTTACAGATAACCCGCTAATAGGTATTAAAAAAGTTAAATATTATGTGTTTTTATTTTTATCATTTATTTACAAACATTTCGTTTTGAATATAATTTATATAATTTTGATTATATTTTAGATACAAAATTAGAGTGAAAATTACAATGGAAATATAAAAAATAAAAAATGATGTGTACCAGAAGATAGCATGAATAAATAGGAGTATTTACTGTAATAAAAGCTAACGCGGCTTTCCTTGGAAAAAGATGCTCTTAAGAACCTCACTTGAGAGGAAATAAGTATCACAATTCAATTAAATCCAAATTACTTGCTAAGTGCAAACCAAATTCAAAAAAGTCGGTGCCTTTTGTCCATCCAAAGCTCTTTATGCCATGTTTAGCCTTTTTTGTGCTTTACACCGTACATAGTAAGGTCAGCAAAGAAAACCTAGTATTAAAAAACCGCGATCCCCAATTTTCGAGCTATTGTGTATAGAGTGGTGGAACTCAACGCCGCACTTTGTTTAGTTCATTAAGTTTAGTTTAACAGAATTATTAAATTAAAGTAATTTATTTCTCATGAGTGGGAATCGAAACCACAACCGGTGTTTTTACACACACAGACTGTGACGATGCTCACATCGTCGACCTTATAATTAAAATAGATAATGCATATAAAATAATATAAAAACAAAAACGTATATAAAATAACAAGTTATTTTCAAAATTTTACATATTCATTTTGGCTTAATTTACCATAATAGCTACATTATCCATTATCATACACTCGGAAGCCTAAAAAGCAACGTAAGCGTTAATAAAGTCACTTGATGCAAAATTAAAAAAAAGATCTTTTTTAAGCTTTAGTCTAGAAGTGTTCGAGCAAAACTAAAAAATGAAAAGTTCAGTCAGCTTCTAAGTGGAAGTGAAAGGAAGAGGATCTTAAGAATGTTGAGCTTTCTAAGATTCATACTCGCACCTTGTAACTTTGAATACTGAGGAAAGTTACGACGCGTCGAAAATATTATTTTAAAATAGAATTTTTAAATTTCCACCCACGATTTTCTTATGTTTCCACAAATCGTTGCGTTTTCGCTAAACTTACCTGCTTAAAGTAGCTGTCGTGTTGTTTGTAGGTAACTTATTGTAAAATCACTAGTAATGAATTCGATTCCCTTTTAGGTTTATATTTATTTAATATATTCTGTTGTCCTGGTGTAATAAAACAAACTCCAGCATTGAGTTTTGATCAAAAATATATCTCAAAAAGGAACAGAATTAACAGAAAACCTTCTTATTCAGGCTATTACAACGACTCAACACTAGGTTCCATCACCCTACGTCATACGGGATACAGCGTGAAGCTATAGTTATCAACTATTACCATACTAAAAGAACAAGGTCAGTAGGAGGCATGATTTATTAAAGTAGCAGAAAAATTATACCCATAATGAAAAATATTCGTGATTCCATTACGTTCCTAACGTAATTCTGTGATTTAACACGGCCTCCGTCATATTAGCTAGAAGGCCATGACCTTAACATTAACCTGTGGAAAATATAAAGCAAATTACTTATACAAAAATTCACGCCCTATGATTAATGTGATTATTATCGCTATCGCTCTATCACCATCTGTGAATTAAATATTGTTTTTTTTTATAACAAAGCGCTTATAAACTTATATAAACTTTGAGGCGACGATGTCTCGAAATTTGGAAAGCGAATAAAGGAGTGCCTTAACTCTAGGGTACCTCTACTTACACTGCTATAGGCGGGATGGTGTCTCCCGCCTATAGTGAAGCTAAGAAAAATATTTTTTTAGATTCTATATAAAATGTTAATTCTATGAATAATATGGAGATTTATTTTATTTAAATCAACAAAATATATCGCCAGGATCCGACACAGCGATGTGACACATATGTTTTTTGAGATTGTCAGTTAAATCATAATAGTCATCATAATTGAAGGATTAAAAATTATAGAATGTAAATTATAATTTAAAAATTAATAAATTGCATAGTTTTCCTAGATTTTGTGAAGTAGACAGAAAAGTGTGACGTCTGGAGCATTAATGGAGCTATACTATAATATACTAGAAATATTATTCCACAAAAATATATCAATGACGTCGAACATGTAGAAATTCAATAGCTGTTTGAGTTTTAGACATCTTATTTAAACTTCTATGTTTGTTGGTTAGTTAGATTCTCGATTTTTGAAATTTATATTTATTCAATACTTTTAAAAATCAATCGTGACGCAGTGTGTGATTGTAAAAGGGATAGTTTAAAATAGCTTCACGCTATATTCCGCATAAAGTAGGTAAGGCAGAACCCAGTGTTAAGACACTCGGTTCTCCGAGTTCTGGCCAATTTTTTAAAACATTTCGATCGAGTGGTGGAAGATGGTGCGCTTTATCTTGTTACCAGAGTGAAGAAATAATAAACAATAGATTTTTCCGATTGGAAATCAAACTACCGAACAACCACCTCGTTTACAGTCAGATTCTGTGCCGCTGAGCCACGACGGCCTCAAACGCGAGAGTTCCACTCAAGACATATAGAGTGCGGCATGGCGTAGAGAACAACTATTCTTCTTCTATTCTAATGCGCTAAGCTTTACGCAAAAGCAGAACTAAGTGTTTTGATACTATGTACTTTTGGCTTTCCACTGTGCGAAATTTGATGTTGAAAGACACATGTAACCAATTTTTAATATCTTTTTTCTTATAATGTAAGTAAAATTTTCAATTCTATTAATCTTATTTGTAATGCTATAATAGTTTGTGTTATAATTAAAATTTACAATAGGTTATGGGTATCTGATGGTTTCCACGTCAACAAATGTGGGTATGCCGCCATTGTTCGTACTGAAGTAAGTTTGTCCCCAAATCAGTAATTAAATTTAGGTCCATCCCAAGGGACAAAAGTTTAATTATTACTACTCCACTGATGTGTGTAATAAGATTTGCGAAATTCCCCACTATTTGGATATTGACTAAATGTAGCTATAGTTGAGCATTAATAAATACTTATAATAACTTTAAATACGTTTATACTGTTACGTAATGCAAATGACATGAAAATATTTTTATTGCGTGAATCTAACGAGCCCAAAGTATCGAATTTGTACTCCTTATTTGTAATCCTGGAGCGCCTTTTAGTAAATAACGTTTGTTTACTAAAAGGCGCTCCAGGATTAATCAGACACTTTGCATACGTCAAAAATATGTCCTTGCTCTCAGAGGTATCTGAGGGAGTCTTCTATTTTCACTTACTTATTTAATGCGTGGAATTGCCAAGCTTCATTATAATACAGGTAAATAATAGAAACTTGGTGAAATTAAGCTTCTGAAATTTGACTACACAGTTACGAGCTCGATCTTGAGAAAAAGCCAGAAAGCTTGTTAAGACATAGGTTTCTTTAAGTTCAGTTCAAGATCAAAACTAAAATGATATCACTAGAATAGACCATAAGAATTCCGTCCATCTTTTTGTAATTTTCACTGTTTATTTATTTATTGTTCACTTCGTATTGTGAGTTTTTTGTCTTCAAGACTTGTTTGCTTCAACTGTAATATCAAATCATCAATATTTCAACATGCGAAATAATAGTTACGTGTAAATTAATTAAAAAGTGTAAATAAATGTGTGATAAAGGGTAAAAAAGTGTAATAATTACATTAAACAAAAATTTATTATATTCTTATTTCCGCTTATTTTTATAATTAATTAATATATATATATATATATATATATATATATATATATATATATATATATATATATATATATATATATATATATATATATATATATATATATATATATATATATATATATATATATATATTATGAAGCTTATGATATAAATTAACAAAATAATCAGCATATTCAAAAGGTGTCTTCAGATAAGCTCTTTAATATAAACGATTCAAAAAACGTTCGTCAAAATTTCTTTAGAATGCCAATTGGATACAAAAACGGGGAAGAACAAACAAAAAATATAAAACTTTCCTCAAAAGCTGGTTACAGAATTAGATTTTTGTCCAAAAATCAGTGGACGGAAAAATTTGGTTGATATTGATTAAGTTAAAGTAAGTAAGTCGTTAAGGCTTTTACGGGCCTAAATGTTTATGAAAAATAATTGTCAATTTCACTGGTGCCATAACAAGTTCCGAATAAAATATTAGATATAACATATTTGTTTTATAATAGTGACGTAAATCCCGTTCCCGAATTGTGGAAAAATGTGGAGAATTAGGGAAAATGGAAAAACATGTTCCTCCACAATCTCTTTTCCAGTGAAAGTCCCGTAAAAATTGAATCAGCTATTCCTGAGATTACCCCCAACAAACCGAAAGATAGACAGAAAGATATACTATATGATTTTAAATTTGGCCACAAGATATTTTTATCAAATTCAAAAACATTAATTCTCCTGAAATAAATAAAAACTTCGTTTATTTTACTATTATATTTTATGCAAATTGTAGAATTTTGTTGATCTATGGATATGTCAGTCACTTTACAGTTTTATATGATGTAATATAAAAGATATTTTACTGTTATTTTTTTAGAAAAAAGAAAATTGTTGTTAAATTAAAACTAGTCGCCAAAGTGGTATAGAGTATTCGAAAATATTTTTAACCTGTGTACAATTTTTGGTATTCCTAAAAATATCAAACTGTCAAAGGGAACGTAGCAAAGTTATGTACAAACAAAACGTTGTTCAAATATATAAAAATATATTGAACTATTTCAATACGTTTGAATGGATGTCTATGGGTTCTTCATATAACTAGCGAAATATTGACATTCAAATCTTTACATTTTATTTTATTTTTTATTTTCTTGTCTGAATCCAGTGGCCACATTTCTTTATTTGTAATATTTTAAATTTATGATATGACATGTTCCTAAATATAATACTATAATTATGTATGGTGCATTTCATACTATATTTTAATTTTGCTTACAAAAATAATAGATGAAAATCTTGAAGGTATCTAAAAATCTTAATTTTTAATAGCTCTCTGGTCTATGAAAAATTATATAATAGAAATTGCAAGAGAAAGGGTGGTGTTGACTTCCGCCATTGAATGAAACGGAGAACAGAGTGTCTTTACATTAGATTATCTGTCTCCCTAAATGGTGGAATAAAGCATAAAGCAATATAAACAATTGGTACCTTCCAGCTATAAGCATAAAGTTCATAATAATTTGTTTGTAAGATTTATTTACATAGAATCATAGTAATAATATTATATATTTCCATAGGAATATCATATATTCGTTTATACTATGTGAAATATAGCTTTTTAACTTGGGTTATGTCAAGTAAAATGGGGATTAAGAGTGACACAAAAATGAATGTCGCCGTACTAATTGTTTTGAGACCAAGGGACGCGGTCACTGCTGGAGCGAGAAATTGTATTAGGCTGATGTGAACTTAGAACAGCTTATAGAAATAGCATTTAAGAATATAATTTGTGATTACTAATAAATCAAGTATATTAGTAATATATATATATATATATATATATATATATATATATATATATATATATATATATATATATATATATATATATATATATATATATATATATATATATATATATATATATATATATTATATATATATATATATATATAATATATATATATATATATATATATATATATATATATATATATATACTAAGTTCACCTACAGTTATGAGATTAGTAAGAAAATGTTGGTGGGCGAGTTCAACTCATATTTGACTGATTTTTTTATATAATTTGCAAAAAAATCCATTTTTTCTTCTTTGTCATTTTTTTATGGGAAAGACAAGGCAAACGAACGTTCAGATAACCTGATGGTAAGTGATCACCGATACCTACGACTCTGTATAACACCAGAGGTGTTAAGTTGCATTGCGGGTTTTTAAGGTGGAGGCAGACGCGCTTTTTGAAGGTAGGTACCCTTGTCGTATTGACCTGGAACAAATTTTTCAAATTGATGCTGTAACCACAACTATATTATTTTCATATATTAATACATATAGTATAGTAAATAATAATAACTAGCTCTACCATTTGAAATGTATAAATAAAAAATCAATTAAATAACGACGAATGTGAATATTTAATATTTACATAATATGCACTTTTTGCTCTCCAGTGATTTTTGAGACACTGTTTCAAATATCAGAACTCTCAGCTGCACTGTGTTTTTTTTCACATTAGACTGATTCTGATATCACTAATGAAATGACTAATATTCGTAGCATATAATACCTATATGAATAATAAACGATATTTTCGTTCTTTATTTAAATAAATTAAACAAATACAACTTTTTCTAAATAGATAATATCGGAAATAGCCAAATATACACACGCCTATTCTAAGCATTTTACTGTTCTATGAACATAACAACTCGAGTCTGGAAATGAAAGCATAGCTGGCTAATAATTTGTTTTAGAAATTTGAACTTTACTTTCTTAAATATAAGTATACTTTTCAGAAGCAACTTCCAGATGAATTAACGTAAAAAGAGCTAGTTAAAAGCCTTCACTAATTATACTATAAAGTTATGTTACTATTTATGAAGGTTAATACAATAATAACTAATAGCTTTTTAGGGTTTCACATTTAAAATACCAGAAATTTTTGGCTCTATTTTTGTTTCTTATTGCAAGCATTTATTATTTACATAATTGTTTAATAAAAAAAGCTCAATAGAGCCAGTAATTGTGGAAATAAAATAAACTTTTTGAACATTACGCAAAAATCCGCATAGCCTCGTTGAGTGGCAGAACTCGCCGATACACTTTCTTTTTATTATTATTTATATTAATTTATTTGCACAAAGCATAACAAACACCATATACAATCATAGATAGACATAAATAAATAAATTAATGTAAACTAGACTATATTAAGGCTAAATACTCGTATATTCCAGATAACCTTTAGGGCGAATAAGGGCAAGCGTAGGTGGTGAAGTCATAAGCAATAATAAACGAATATATTGATAATTATATGTATTTCTATAATATAATATAATACAATAATATAAATACACTTAAAAAAATAATACAGTAAATACGCTATACATAAGTATATAAATACGTACACGACTTTAAAGAGCGGGAAAATTAAAAAAAAATGTATATAACCTATGCCTCAATAGGGAATCGACACTGTTCTCTTCTCAACTGTGTTTTTAATTTTATAAATACTCCTTTTTCAATAAAACGCACATTTTTATTTTTAATATTATTAAGAACAACGAAGCAACACTCCGTTTATCATTTTTGACCAATTAAAGAAGATAGTTTACGAAATTAAATTTGATGTAAATATTCCTTTGAGTGTAAACGTAAAAAAATATTGAATTTACATTCTATTTTTAAGTTGAGAACGAATTAACTATGTCTTAAAATTAACCTTTACCTACCTTCGTGATTATACCTTGTCTTGAGCCATCTAAGCATCTATATCGCCTAGCCATAATATAAAAGTTTAATATTTCTTTAAAATACTTGTTTGTCCTAGAAAAGCTCCAGTGTGTCGTCATAATAAAATCTCAAATCCAAATAGAAGCTCAATGTAAGGCAAACATCAGTATGGCACTCTAAATGAATTTTCAAACTTCCTTTTATTTTTCCAAAGGCTATACTTTTATTGTTTTTGCTTGGGCCTGAGCCAAATGGGTTTACTATTAGATTGATGTCTTTATACAAAAAATGGGAGGGGCACCATAACGGTCCACGGCGTGTTGAAAAAGGAAGATTCTAGGCAGATTATTTAGATGTAATGGCGTGTATAGCGTGTTTTGATTTATATATCAAAAACAATGTTTTATTCTGTTAGAGGAAATTGTTTATTTATTTGACCTTTGCAATTTACGTGCTCATTACGGTAGAAAGAGAAACTTGTTATATTTTATGCCATCTAGTTTTATCAGTAATAAAAAAGAATAAAAATGAAATTTGGTACAGTATTAATTGCAAAGTAGACCTGAGCGTGTAATTTTTTGTACATACATACACTTGCTATTTTTCAGATAGTCACAAAAATCGTATTAGATTTTTTTTCCCATATAAGCCATTTATTGGTCTTTTTGGTTGCCCGATGCTGTACTCGGTGTGACCAAGACTTAGTTGACAATATTTGCATTTTAAATTAAATGATCAATTCGAGATGGAATTTGAATCTGCAACTGTCACGTGCAGTAGTTCTATTCATACTCTATACATTTGTATCAACTGAAGCTTTAGTAATATATTATAAAACCTTCTAAACTATTCATACCATACAATTATTTGTTTTGTTAGAAAATTAAAGCATATTAAGATATTTCTGAATTGAGTTTGCTAGTATTGCTACTAGTACTACCGACTTAGATAAAGTAATACGTAAGTTTGTTTTAACAGAACGAGGTGCCGAAGTTGTAATGAATCGGAAAACTTTCCTCTTAAAGACATTTGCGCAATCTTAGTTGAGAGTGGAACTATATATCCGTTTACTTTACGATTACAATTTTCGTAATTCGGTTCTTCTTATCATATAGACTTTTGGAAGTTATTAGGGTTTCTTTTTAATTATTTTTGCGTTATTTATTATTTTTTTATTTTTTGAGAAACTAAAGAAATTGAGCCACCTACTAAAAAAATTAGAGCTATGACAAAATAGTCAGCAAATTCTAAAATAAATCATATATAAAAAAATTAATAGCATCAAATGTAACAGATACAACAGAGCATTACGGAACCATGCAGTACCGCCTTACAGTATAGCAAAAACACTTGTTAAGCTTCGATTAATACATGTTTATATTCAAAGTAATTTACCTAATTCAGCACCGGACCCCTCTAAGATCGTTTGTAAAGGATAAGCTGATCAAGTTGAGGGTTATCTGGACCAATTGCCTTTAATCGAAGGGTCATAGATTGTAGTCTATTTGTCACGAGAAATTAGTGACTTAATTTCAAGCTTTGTTTAACTTTGGACATGCATAATTTTACTAAATCAACTGGGATTACCAAATTTTAGATGACAATTGAGTGGAAAAAGGTATGTATTTTAAATAGAGAAGCTTTTAAAGTTTAGTGAGCTTTGAAATAACAGTGCTTTTTTTATTATTTTATTTTCACTGTTAGACAACTGTTACACTCTATAAACCTTTCGAAGAAAAAGAATTTAACTAAATATTTCCAAGTACAAAATCTATATTATTATAAACAGTAGAAAAAATGAAATGTATCTATATATTGAAAAATTATACATTAAAAAAATGTTTTAATAGAACATGATTTGTACAATTTTTGTTTGTTAATTATTTATTAGTCATATACATAAATCAATCTGTCAAAATATGAATATGAATACACAACTCGATAGTAACAAATAACTAAATTGACATAATTCATAATTCTTGTTACAACTAATATAAAATTTACAATTTATATTAGTTTATATTACAATTAGTAATAAGTAATAAATTCTGTTTAAGTATATCATGAATTTTCCATATATATTTATTTTGTCTTGTATTTTTCACAAATGCTTTACTCTATAAATGAATTTAAAACACACCATTGTTTGACAGACTTCATTAAGTTTGTCACATTATCTCTCGTCAATTGTAATAAAATCCGATCGTTGAACGCAAGGGTCAACAGTCCAGGCATCCCTTTACCACGCTTAGAAAATCTCTGGTATTCTTATTTATTTTCAACTAAAGCCATTTGGAAACAAAATACTATTGTTATTTAGAGACAATATTAAAGATAAAATTTGTTTAAGCTTCGCGCTTTTTCCCGTATGTAGCAGAGTTGTAGAGCTCGAACCCACAATCCCATGCTGTCCAATAAACTAAAAAACTCCTCTTCTCAAATTAAATTCGACTAAAAGAAAGATTGTATATGCTCATTACTAGTTAATTTTTATATATTTTACGATTACATTTATAGTATAGATATTATTCAGCTTGAACTGGCGTTGAGTTTTATGTTGTTAGAATCTATGAGAGTAGATTTACACTAATTCCCGCTACCCAAAGATTGTTACTAAGAATAATCATTTAGCAAGAAAGAATGCAAACTGACAGAACGAATTTATTAAATATTTTTTTATTTTTATTACAAACATAACAAGAATATAGACGTAGATTGTAGAAAATGTATGGCGTACACATGTGACCCATAAGCTCAAAGCGCTTGGACAGCTTCCAAGAGATGCAAGTTCAAATTTTGCTACGTTGAAATTTTTTTAAATTTATTATCACATATGCATGACATTTATTGTTTAATAATAACAAGACACTACAAAAATTCCGTCATCTTTACTCTTTTTTCACTGCTAGAGAATTCGATCAACCCAACTCTACATTTTTTCAATAGTTATTTGAAAGGAAAAATATTCCCGTATATTTGCTATTAATAAATGGTATTTGGATCCTTTATTTAATATGAAAACGGAAATAGCTGCATTAAGGTTTATTTGTGCGATCAAAAAAAGTTCTCGAACTAAGTGACTAAATTATGTGGTTTTAATAGCGTTCACTTTCAGCACTCCTTGGAAGTTTCAGTGCAATTCTGACAATTAAGTGGTTTACGTTTCTGGAAAGCACCTTTAAATTATTTCAATTAGTCTCGATTTCTACATTTAGTTAGCGTATTTAAATTCACTTTAGTACTTTTAGTCTTGTAAACTAGAAGATTTAAAGACATTTATATTAATTTACTGTATGAAGGAATTTAGTAAGCAACTAAACATATAATACATTACATAATAAAAAAAGTATATCAGAAATAAAAAAAACTTTGAAATGAAAATGACTTTCTTCTCAGTACACTGTGTATAGAGTCAATTTACATACAAAAAAAAATTGGCTAAAACATCCACTTCAATTTAATACGTGCCTAAAAAACTAAATTCTCAGCAAAATATTATCACAAATCTCAAAATAGGCACTTTTAATAAAACTAAACAAAGATGTCTCGCGTTCTAGACGATAACAAAACGTAAACCTATTTGGCGCTAAAACAAATGCAGGTTAAGTTTATCTCACTGAATCAGAGTGGCAGCTGTCTACGGCAATTAGAGCAAACACTGGGTCCAAGTACTCTACAAGTGACTACGTCTTAGCTGTAAAGCGAGGAATGTCACCTTGGATGGAGCTTAGAAGATTTTCTTTTAAATGTATTAGATATATATTTTTATATTTGATATATTGTGACATATTAATTGGGGTGTTCTAATCTCAAAACGGAAAGCACTTTCAGATTCATATTACACAAAAAAAACTAATGTAGAGCTAAAAAAAACCTAAAAAAGTACGGACCAATTATGCCATAATCTAATAAAATAAAATTAAAATATCGATCGATCAATAAATAATTTATTTTTAAATTCAGTACTTTTTGTCATTAAAATTACCTAGCTCATATTATAAGAATTTATAGAATAAATGCGTGGAAGAATATAATTTATGAATATTTGACCAAATATATAATAAGTAAATAATCGACAATTAAAGTGCAGCCGAAAATTAAAATAGAACTGATCCGTTCTTGTCCACATTACATTTCTTTTTAATAATTGAGAATATTTCCTAGTAAATTAATGTATTATATAATGCATACAAAAAACACGAATTACTTAATATTTAATGCTAAATATGACTGCCAATATCAAAATGAGTGAATCATTTCCCTATTGTTTATTTGAAAACCCAACTGTACGGGAAAATCTTCATTCGAGAGATTAAAAACCATGTATGTATTGAAAAGCCAGCAAAAGATTAAATGCAAAAATGTAGCGTGATATGAACCTTTGGCAATATTTGTATATTTTTGCAATGATGTAGACGTGAATATATATTTTTGTGCTAAATTTCGCGCTATTTCACAGGTAGGTACTTAAATGTCAATTTGTACAGATGAAAATGGAGGTTATCAGTTGTTTACATATCATTGAAATACAATTAAAGATAAGAATACTAATACCTGAACTGATAACAATACATTAAAATTAAAATATTTATATTTTTAGCTTCACGCTGTATCCCGCATATAGCAGGACAGAGGAATCCTAGTATACGTGCTATACTCCGTTCTCCACTTCTCACTCAATTACAGAGACATTGTGTATTGAGAGGTGGAACTACATAAATATATCAATACTTTATTAGCATTAAGTTTAATAAGCATTTAATTTGTAGCCGCAGTTTTGTAATGAAATAAAATAATTTGATGATTTTTAAAGTGTTAATCCACACTAAGGATAGGAAAATACTTAAAGAAAATATATAAAAATTTCAACGCAGCGGGATTCGAACCTGCGCCTCATGGAAAGCATCCAAGCGCTCTGACCAATAAGCCATGCGTTCTTCCTCACGCTGCGTCGAAATTCTTTTATGCTTTATCGGAGCGCTTGGACGGTTTCCGTGAGGCGTGGGTTCGAATCCGGCTGCATTAAAATTTTTATATGTTTTCTTTAAGTATTAAATAAAATGTCTATATATTTTAAATAAATTTTAACTTAAAAAAAAAATATTACATTTTACTATGTAGAGAAAAAAGCATCCAAAATAATCTTGTCTAGAAATAAGCTCCAGTAAATTTGTAATTGTATTGCTTAATGAGATACGAGTGTAGTCAGCATCAGGGAAAGCACTTAACTGGATACATCACGTAGCTTAAAATAAACTTGAAAGGCCTTTAACGAAGTACCTTTTGTTCGACGGCAACAAATAATCTCATTGTGACTGTCAATAAACAGATTAATTAATCGTATCGGCTATAATTGACAATTGCTACTGACAAATTGAACATGCCTTTTCCAAAGCCAATGAATGACCCTTGTAGGAGTTTTCATTGTTTTACTATTATTTTATATTTTAATTTTGAGTGCAATATAATTGTTGATATCGGTAGATGAGAGCATTTTCATATATTCATGTTGCGTATAATTATAGGTTTGAGAGCTTAATAAATAAATAATACAAAAATGACAATATTATGTTGAATAAACAATAGTTCATTTTTATATATTTTTGAACAAAATGAAATGAGAATAAAGTACTTCAAAAATTAAGCACTTTCACGTTTTTAAATCAAACTTTTAGATATTTCTTTCTGCATTTTTCAAGAATGATGAAGAACGTATCGCCACATTTCGTCTAACGAAATCTAAGAAATATCTATTAAATATAAATCCTACTAAGGCATTCAAATTCGAAAAAACTATACAACAGCACTAAAATACCGTTAAGAAATATCTCAAGCTAAATATATCCACGACTTATTCTTCACAAAAGCTCACGTTACTATCAATTATCTCGAGATAACGTATTCTGTACGTAAAAGGTTCTTTATAATGCAGCTTTTAATTCACCAAATAGATAAAAGATAATATCTTCGAAGCGTAGGATGAGAATAAAGAAAATTATGAAAGACACGCTTAAAAAGGACCTGTCAGGTGACAGCCGCAAGCCGGTCTTACTTTGTTGGATAAAGTCTATTTTGTTAGGTTAGTGTAGTGCTTACCGGATGCAGCTCAATATACTAGATGAATTTAATTTACAACAGAGTTTTAGTACAAAAATCAGTTACGCCTAAAAATATTCAATTTTTATGTTTTTCTAAGTGGACCAATTGAACTGTATTTTTTTTCTGCCTTATTAAAAAGTCAAATCCACGCCTATGCTTTAACCCCCAGATTCATTCCAAATTGTCTAAAATATATATTATTGAAATATATTTACTACTAACTAAAAAGTACAATACTTAATACTATTCATACATATTATATAGAATTATGAATTGCTAAATTAAACCATAACTTACATCTATATATCAGTGAGAAACGACTTGAAATAAATTGTTCTATAATTTAAAAAAAACCCTCTAAAAGCGTCCTTGCCGTTGAAACACACAATCTGCCTTTAAGAGGTATCAGGTGACTATTCCCCACAGTGTCCTTCAGTCTACGGAACATTAAAAATACGCTAATTCCTAAAGCGGAAAAAGACAGCTTGCAAAGTAACAAGACTCAAGAATATGAAAGTAAAGCGACTATTCTAATAGTTTTAATAAACTGTTTTATAATTATATGAGCTTAAGTTTAATTAAAAAAAAATTAAAAGGAAGTTTAAATGTTATTTAAGTTTTAAATAGCCATATAGGCTTAGTAGTTATGTTATAATGGATTCGATTCTCAATTTATATATATATATATATATATATATATATATATATATATATATATATATATATATATATATATATATATATATATATATATATATATATATACACACACACATATATATATATACACATATATATATCTTGTTAAGTACTACCAACATAAAAAGGTTGTATGTATAATGTAATGAACTGACATATCCAGAGTGACCTATGCATATGTCAGTCACTTTACACTTCAAGTTTGGCCGTCGTGCAAAGCCCAAATCTACGGAATCGGCCCAAATCGACGGCAATCTATTGCATAATATAACATAGCTACACGCTATTTCTCACATATAGCAGGGTAAACAGAGGGCCGTTTCCCACAGTCCACCTAATTTTTGAGACGTGTTGATTGGCGGAACTCAACGCCGCGTTTTATCTTAATACGAGAGCGAAGAAATGAAACAAATCATTATCCCAAGTGGGAATCGAACCTACGACCGTCGCGTTTACAGTCGACGCTGTGACTCTGCGCCACGACGCCCTCTATGTAAATTGAGTAGCAAAATATTCTCAACTAGGGCGTAACAAGTTAAATAGTCGCTATAAACAATACTACAATAGTTTATAAAACCATTCACTATATTTGAACAAACGACATTTGTGCCTTTCTTAATAAACATAACAATTCAGAGCCTGTATAAACACAAAAAAACCTTAGAGTCGACTTAAACGGTATACATGAAAAAATATAATTTAAGTTCTATTTTATAAGCCTGAAGATAGAAATTTCCTTGCACACTCATCTCAAAATATATAATTCTTTGAGTTTACGATGTGGCTCTTATTACGTGGGTCGTAAGAGTAGAAATATATGAAAAATGTATAATGCATTGTGGGCTTTTAACAGTGTTGTTGTAAAAGTTGAAACGTGTTTAGTTAGAAAACAATGACATTTTCGACAGTCTCCAGTTTACCTTGTAAAGGAAAACACATAACCTGCGAAAACATCCGGATAATGGAAATTGATAGAGAAAGAGCTATTACTTAAACAAAACATGGAGGGTATATTTATTTCATTTTACAGCTTATTACACCAATACAAAAAATACATATACAAATTGGCATAGGATAATTTTAGAAAATGTATAATAATTTTAACATAGCGGTGTTGATTGGCATACAATTTAGGTGTAAAAGCGATGATATCACCTTAAAATATCTCTTTCAGGCAACCCTCATTGTTAAAAAAGATCAAACGACATACGCATATTGGTGGGTGCGCAAATTATATATATAAAATATTTTATACTTTAAGCTTAAATAACAATTTACGTGTTATATACAGCACTGGAACTGGTTTAAGTAAAAATTTATTTCTTTACAGAAATATATATATATATATATATATATATATATATATATATATATATATATATATATATATATATATATATATATATATATATATATATATATATATATATATATATATATATATATATATATATATATATATATATATATATATATATATATGCACTCTGTGCCTCTGTAAGAAAAGCAAGATAAGAATAAAATAAATCGCCATGTTTCTATTTATGTAGCTGCTTAACCTTTTAATAAAATCGGTCAAGTGCGAGTAGTACTCGCATATCAAGGATTAGGTACCAATTTTAATAATTGTAGGCTTTCCGCTGAAGAGAATACAACTTATAAAAATTGACAAACTTAACTTTGCGGTCGTATTGACTCATTTTGTATGAAATAAATTAAATTATAATTCTCATTTTTATGTATATATGTTCTAATGTTTTTGTATGTATTTCTGTATGTTCTGATTTTTTTAAATCTTCCGCTCATATTTTTAACTTACGTTGACTTAGGAGTTTGAATTTTTCTATGTTATACCGATCTGGATATTTGGTATTAAATTTAGTTTGATATCACAACGTAATTTTAAGAAAATGGCCTTGACAGACGAACAGACAGACACACGGACAACAAAGTGATCTAATATGGATTTGTTTTCAAGTACAAATCCCTAAAAATAATGCATTTTAAATCGGTGCTTTTAATACAATATATAATAATAATAATAAAAAAAAAACTTGACGTTTTGATCGAATTTGGTGTACGGTTATACTATACTAAAGTGAACTACACCGAAACTACTGGAATATAGCAGTACGGTGCCGATTCAAATTCTAATACAACTGAACTTCACATATGAAGAGAACAGAAACGTTAAGTATTATTTTATATAAATATGTAGAAACCATTATTATTATTAAATTTATAATTTAAGGCAAAGGGAGCCTGGTGTTAGGACACTCCGTTCCCCATTTTCAGCCCAATTGCGAAAAAAGCGAAATTTCATGTTGAGTGGCGGAACTTAACGCGGCGCTTTGTTTTTTACGAAAATGAAAATAATTCGTTATCTCCGAGTGGGAATCGAACTTCAACGGTTGCCATTATATCTACACGCTGTACCTCTGCGCCACGACGAAAATAAATGCCCAAAAAGATTAAGCTAATTCGCCATTCATCATCGTAAAGAAGACACATAAGATAACGTACATCATTATATATGGAAAGAGAATGCACCAGCACCTTAATTTCTTAAAGCTACTTAAAAATAACGAATATAACATTTGAGTTTTTAATAGCACGATAAAAGAAAGGTGGGAAAATATAATTACATTAAAATTGCAATATTTCATTTAAACTTCCTGTGCACGCCAGCTTCTTATATAATTACACGGGCGACTCTGAATATAAATATAGTTCAGAAATCATAAACACGCAAGGAAAACGGTAATGGCGGCCAATTACACGCGGCGTACAGGTAATTCCCCGGTACAGACAATTCATTGTCACGTGATCTCGCCTAAAATATGAATTTGATAGGATTTTTCGGAAAATGTTGCTTTATGATATATTCTTGATATTTTTAAATAAATATAATACTTTTTTTTTTAAATAGTACACTTTTTTTTGTTTTACGCCTAATGCCAGAACACTCCTTTATCCGACTTTCATTTGAATTCAAGTAAGTTTCTTACTAGAGTATAAAAATTTAAATAATTCATTATTACTCCAAGTGGGAATCGAACCCACAACCGTCAAATAACAGTCTAATGTCTTAATATATATAGTATATTGAGTTAGGTTGATTTGTGTACATAATACTTATACCGCCTTGTTTAAATCGGCAATTATAATAATAGGATTTACTTTGTTCCAATTACTCGAAAGATTTCTTACAAAGTGCTTGAAAGATTTTGTTGCGTAGCAAATAATCCTAGCGCGCTTCATTATAATGATAATAATATATATATATATATATATATATATATATATATATATATATATATATATATATATATATATATATATATATATATATATATATATATATATATATATATATATATATATATATATATATATATATATATATATATATATATATATATATATATATATATACACTTGGTAATATATAATTTAATTAATATTTGAAAAATATAATTTTATCCAAATTAGAGTATAGGATAGATATGAACATGAATGGTAAGCGACCTCGCAAAATGTTCTAGAAATACCATATTTGCACTAATATTATGAAACTTGTTAGTCTGTACGCCAAGCTCTTATAAGCCATTTATTGCGCTATTTTTAATTCATTTTAAACTATTTTAAATGTGGTCTAAGTTGCCTTGTAATCTGCAATGTGTCATACATAACTTTTAGTTATTTCTATATGGCAATAGGGGCGAAGCTGTTAATAAAAGTAACAGAATCAAAAAGAAAACGATATTCTCTTTCTTTCGCTGCCGGTCTACTTTTATATCATTTTAGGCACTTATAGAGAAAACAAATGTATCATATTCCAAAACTTGGAACTGGACTGGACTGCTTGGAAGGTAGGCGAGAATGCTCAAAATAACTATTGTTGAAATTGTCTCCCAAAAATAACTTCTATATACTCCAATTTGTATTCAACCTACATATTATAGCCCAATAAAAATAAATAAGCCATTATTACTATAAGCCAATCTCATCTACGTTTGTCTATTCCATAATAAAAGTTTTAATCGTCGATAACTCATCCCTACTATTGCTTTTACGCGTAAATATTCCGAGTAATTCGAATGGAAATGATATGAAATAGAAAACTACGGTCAATGTCACGCAATATTCGTTTTAATATCATGAGTATATTATGCAGGAGCCAGCCGTGTCGACCAAGTATCCTAACAAACGATAGGCGAATCACAAAATAAATGTAATCGTGGCCTCACAATAATCATTTGAATAGAAATGTACTGATTTCGCAGTCAGCCTACGCAAACACTTCCTAGCTGAGGTGGCTTCTTGGATGATTTTCTGATATTTGCAGATTTTTACTAAATTACAAGGGAAATTGTGTTAATTTTTTAGAATTCTATTAGTAAGGCTTCATAAATAATATTTGTTTAAGGGCTGTAAGTAATATATATATATATATATATATATATATATATATATATATATATATATATATATATATATATATATATGTATATACATATATCTTCTTCTTCCAGGCATTAGTCCCGGCTTTTGCCAGGGTCTGCCTTCCGACTAAGACCAATCGGTCCATATGAGTGGCGAAGTGGTTTTTAGTGGAGCGATTGCCATCTGACCTCCAAACCCATTACTGGGAGAAACCAAGAAAGGAAAGGGAATAAGAGGCAGAAAGACTGGAATATAGGGGAGGGACACCACTTACATGGATTGGATCGGGTTATGGAAAATGGTGGCTCGAGGTCCCGGGGTCGCGTACCCGTATGCCGGAAACCAAATAACGGACAGATAATTGGCTAGACACCCTCTGAGTATATATATATATATATATATATATATATATATATATATATATATATTATAATATATATGTATATATATATATATATATATATATATATATATATATATATAATATATATATATTCTATATATATATATATATATATATATATATATATATATATATATATATATATATATATATATATATATAATATGTTTTTAACATAAACGATAACATATAAAACACACCCAGCCACACATGCATGCATGCTTCTAACTCATTGGTGGGTGATTTAATTTTATTCGCAAAGTAAAATTAAGTAAATTAATTATATATAAATTAATTAATAAAGTAAATTAATAAGTGTTATTTTATAGATAGATGCAAATTATATAAAGACACTTTAATTTTTTTTTTCATCATCATTATCTTAAAAAGATTTTTCCCATTTTATTGACACTGTAAGGAAACTATTATTTGTCTATTTGTACCAACGAAACATATGATTTGAACTTAATTATAAAAAATATAGCATAAAAATAATAAAATATATGTATATATGTACATAGGTACCTAAATTTTTAGCATCGAGGATTCATACATATAGAGCATATTGTTATTCGTTCAAGTTAACCAAAAGACGGCCATCACAAGCCGACGAAAGATACGTTTTAATAACGTTAACGTCAACCAAACGGTATTTTAGCAGTTTTCATGAAGATTCGCCAGAATTTCATTCCACACGGCCATTCATGCGACAGCCTGTCTAAAAGGACATTCATATTTAATATAGTTATTTCATTTTTGGAGATGCGCCAGGTTACTTAGGCTAAACTAGCTCTACCTGAGCTATTGCTAAGTGTGGTCTTGGGACGCATTACTGCAATTTTTATGTGTATTTTAAGTTTTATAGCTTACGATGGTGTGCGGTACAGTATTAGTTTCTTAAACCTTTTAATTAATTACAATCGATTAAAATTGTCTTTATTCGCTAGCTTAAATAAATTTGCACTGTAGCCTATATACTGTAGACAGCACAGATCTTTGTCTATGTCATAATATTCCGCTGTCCGCATCGATGTATGGCGGAACTCAATACTGCAGCTGGTCTTTCTCTAAGGAATATTCTGTTTTGGTACTCATGATTTCGTGTCATTAGAAAGGATTGAACGATCGACGAACCACTACCTAAATAATGTAATAGGTGAGTGGACATAATAATATTTAAAAATTGTGATTTAGTATTTTCTAACTTTAGTTAAGTAACAGTTCGGATATACTCGTAGTATGTAAAAATACATACTTCTATACGACTTGACTTGATTCACTGTACCGATCGCCTTGTATGGAGAAGAGCTCTAAGCAGGCAGCAGTTGTCTAGGAGTACCGGTCTTGAGTTGGGGAAAAAATCATATACTTTCATTTTACGTTCCCCTTTTTCACCCAAAATTGCGAAAAAAGCGAAATTTCATGTTGAGTGGCGGAACTTAACGCGGCGCTTTGTTTTTTACGAAAATGAAAATAATTCGTTATCTCCGAGTGGGAATCGAACTCTCAACGGTTGCCATTATATCTACACGCTGTACCTCTGCGCCACGACGAAAATAAATGCCCAAAAAGATTAAGCTAATTCGCCATTCATCATCGTAAAGAAGACACATAAGATAACGTACATCATTATATATGGAAAGAGAATGCACCAGCACCTTTTTTCTTAAAGCTACTTAAAAATAACGAATATAACATTTGAGTTTTTAATAGCGCGATAAAAGAAAGGTGGGAAAATATAATTACATTAAAATTGCAATATTTCATTTAAACTTCCTGTGCACGCCAGCTTCTTATATAATTACACGGGCGACTCTGAATATAAATATAGTTCAGAAATCATAAACACGCAAGGAAAACGGTAATGGCGGCCAATTACACGCGGCGTACAGGTAATTCCCCGGTACAGACAATTCATTGTCACGTGATCTCGCCTAAAATATGAATTTGATAGGATTTTTCGGAAAATGTTGCTTTATGATATATTCTTGATATTTTTAAATAAATATAATACTTTTTTTTTTTAAATAGTACACTTTTTTTTGTTTTACGCCTAATGCCAGAACACTCCTTTATCCGACTTTCATTTGAATTCAAGTAAGTTTCTTACTAGAGTATAAAAATTTAAATAATTCATTATTACTCCAAGTGGGAATCGAACCCACAACCGTCAAATAACAGTCTAATGTCTTAATATATATAGTATATTGAGTTAGGTTGATTTGTGTACATAATACTTATACCGCCTTGTTTAAATCGGCAATTATAATAATAGGATTTACTTTGTTCCAATTACTCGAAAGATTCTTACAAAGTGCTTGAAAGATTTTGTTGCGTAGCAATAATCCTAGCGCGCTTCATTATAATGATAATATATATATATATATATATATATATATATATATATATATATATATATATATATATATATATATATATATATATATATATATATATATATATATATATATATATATATATATATATATATATATATATATATATATATATATATATATATATCTATATATATATATATATATATATATATATATATATATATATATATATATATATATATAATATATATATATATATATATATATATCTATAATATATATATATATATATATATATATATATATATATATATATATATATATATATATATATATATATATATATATATATATATATATATATATATATATATATATATATATATATATATATATATATATATATATACACTTGGTAATATATAATTTAATTAATTTTTGAAAATATAATTTTATCCAAATTAGAGTATAGGATAGATATGAACATGGATGGTAAGCGACCTCGCAAAATGTTCTAGAAATACCATATTTGCACTAATATTATGAAACTTGTTAGTCTGTACGCCAAGCTCTTATAAGCCATTTATTGCGCTATTTTTAATTCATTTTAAACTATTTTAAATGTGGTCTAAGTTGCCTTGTAATCTGCAATGTGTCATACATAACTTTTAGTTGTTTCTATATGGCAATAGGGGCGAAGCTGTTAATAAAAGTAACAGAATCAAAAGAAAACGATATTCTCTTTCTTTCGCTGCCGGTCTACTTTTATATCATTTAGGCACTAATAGAGAAAACAAATGTGTCATATTCCAAAACTTGGAACTGGACTGGACTGCTTGGAAGGTAGGCGAGAATGCTCAAAATAACTATTGTTGAAATTGTCTCCCAAAAATAACTTCTATATACTCCAATTTGTATTCAACCTACATAATATAGCCCAATAAAAATAAATAAGCCATTATTACTATAAGCCAATCTCATCTACGTTTGTCTATTCCATAATAAAGTTTTAATCGTCGATAACTCATCCCTACTATTGCTTTTACGCGTAAATATTCCGAGTAATTCGAATGGAAATGATATGAAATAGAAAACTACGGTCAATGTCACGCAATATTCGTTTTAATATCATGGGTATATTATGCAGGAGCCAGCCGTGTCGACCAAGTATCCTAACAAACGATAGGCGAATCACAAAAATAAATGTAATCGTGGCCTCACAATAATCATTTGAATAGAAATGTACTGATTTCGCAGTCAGCCTACGCAAACACTTCCTAGCTGAGGTGGCTTCTTGGATGATTTTCTGATATTTGCAGATTTTTGCTAAATTACAAGGGAAATTATGTTAATTTTTTATAATTTTATTAGTAAGGCTTCATAAATAATATTTGTATTCTTATTCTGTAAGTAATAATATTATATATATATATATATATATATATATATATATATATATATATATATATATATATATATATATATATATATATATATATATATATATATATATATATATATATATATATATATATATATATATATATATATATAATATATATATATATATATATATATATATATATATATATATATATATATATATATATATATAATATATATATATAAATATATATATATATATATATATATATATATATATATATATATATATATATATATATATATATATATATATATATATATATATATATAATATGTTTTTTAACATAAACGATAACATATAAAACACACCCAGCCACACATGCATGCATGCTTCTAACTCATTGGTGGGTGATTTAATTTTATTCGCAAAGTAAAATGCTTTTATTTTATACTAATTTTTATTGAGTCACTGTAGTGTATAGAAGTATCAATATAATTGTTAAGGGGCAAAGACGCTGGCAGCTGTGACACAGTTTACACTAGTACGGTTACCATCGCTTTGTTTAAGATTTGTAGATATACCAAATCGTAAATAAATCTAGAGTGTATCTGAATAACACATTTTTTTACTGAAATAAATGTATTATTTATGTTATTCATTAAATGACTTTAACATCATTATTATTATTATATTTTTTTAACTTCACGCTGTATCCCGCACAAAGCAGGATAGGCAAAGGGAGCCGTAGGCAGGAGGAACCTCGTGTTAAGACACTCCGTTTCACATGCCGTTCCAAATGGCGGAAGTCAACGACGTGCTTGGCCTTGATGCTACAGCGAGGAAAATGAATATAATTCATTCTTCCCGAGTGGTTATATAGGTATATCACAGAAATTAATTTGTATAGGCTTATATTTTTGTAGTTCATTTCTTACAAAGTAATGCTTACGCCCGCAAATGTAAGTTTGTCAACTTTTTTAAATTGTACTTTCAGTCAAACTATATTTATGAAATTGATAGGGAACCATTGGTGCGCGATTTTAACACACACCTAACATTTTTTTTTATCATAATGTGACTTATTACTATGATCTACATAATATATCTTTATTCTAAAAAGAAAAACCGAAGCTGAATTAGAAAAATAAATTAAAACCACATTTATGTTAAAACAATAATTATCATTTTAGCCTCTAATCCTACGAAAATTGTCGTGATTTTATCAAAATATATGATGTAATATTAAGTTAAGTTTTTTTTTAGCCTCTTTCTATACCATATGTTTATTCGTCCCTACATCGGATACGTTTACGGTCGTAAAGAACGTATTACTTTTATGTTGGTACTATACGGTAATGTCTTGTTATATTTTTTCATGTGTTTTATGTTATAGACATTTCATAGTAAAAAGAAAAACATATTTTAGCTTATCGCGCTTATTTTTATTATTTTAAAGTGTTATTTCACACTAAGGAAATGGAAGATTTTGACGATTTCCAACAGACATAAAAGTAAAATACCGTTTTCTAGAAATATTTATGACAATATAAAGGTAAAGTTAAAAAAACAATTTGATTCGTAATAAATTCCGAATATTAAAATGAAAGTATATGATTTTTTCCCCAACTCAAGACCGGTACTCCTAGACAACTGCTGCCTGCTTAGAGCTCTTCTCCATACAAGGCGATCGGTACAGTGAATCAAGTCAAGTCGTATAGAAGTATGTATTTTTACATACTACGAGTATATCCGAACTGTTACTTAACTAAAGTTAGAAAATACTAATTCACAATTTTTAAATATTATTATGTCCACTCACCTATTACATTATTTAGGTAGTGGTTCGTCGATCGATCAATCATTTCTAATGACACGAAATCATGAGTACCAAAACAGAATATTCCTTAGAGAAAGACCAGCTGCAGTATTGAGTTCCGCCATACATCGATGCGGACAGCGGAATATTATGACATAGACAAAGATCTGTGCTGTCTACAGTATATAGGCTACAGTGCAAATTTATTTAAGCTAGCGAATAAAGACAATTTTAATCGATCGTAATTAATTAAAAGGTTTAAGAAACTAATACTGTACCGCACACCATCGTAAGCTATAAAACTTAAAATACACATAAAAATTGCAGTAATGCGTCCCAAGACCACACTTAGCAATAGCTCAGGTAGAGCTAGTTTAGCCTAAGTAACCTGGCGCATCTCCAAAAATGAAATAACTATATTAAATATAAATGTCCTTTTAGACAGGCTGTCGCATGAATGGCCGTGTGGAATGAAATTCTGGCGAATCTTCATGAAAACTGCTAAAATACCGTTTGGTTGACGCTAACGTTATTAAAACGTATCTTTCGTCGGCTTGTGATGGCCGTCTTTTGGTTAACTTGAAAGAATAACAATATGCTCTATATGTATGAATCCTCGATGCTAAAAATTTAGGTACCTATGTACATATATACATATATTTTATTATTTTTATGCTATATTTTTTATAATTAAGTTCAAATCATATGTTTCGTTGGTACAAATAGACAAATAATAGTTTCCTTACAGTGTCAATAAAATGGGAAAAATCTTTTTAAGATAATGATGATGAAAAAAAAAATTAAAGTGTCTTTATATAATTTGCATCCATCTATAAAATAACACTTATTAATTTACATATGGAATAAAAAGTGTATGCTGTAACAACAGTCATATATTTATTCTTATATTGACTTCAATAGATGGTAGTGATTAATCCCATTGAATTTATATTTGATCAACTTCATTACGCCTTAATATTGCGTCTTAATTTCCTTATTAATTTCAAATAGTATGACGTATGCTTAACTTAATTTGACACAGTTGAGATGTCTCTGAATTCAATTAATTTTTAAGCACAATCTTGAGGTTTAATTTCATATTCAAGCAAATTCCGCACGCATACACTCCGTTCTCTATATTTCCACTTCCACTTTCCACACTCAACACAATGCGCGAGGCAGTTTGCCTTACAAGATTCAGTAAAACCAAATAATTCCCCCAAGCAGGAATCAAATATATAATTGCTTTTAACGTCAGACGTTATTTCATTGCACCACATTGGTCTAATATTAATTATTTTAAAATCAACAATCATATTCATATTCCGTAGATGGAGCTGCCCCTTGCACTTTCTTTCGCTTCTCGCTTTTTCCCGCATATAGCAGGGTAGTTCACAGTTGATTTAGTTTTAAGATACTCCGTTGCCCGCTTGCCGAACTATCTTCAAGACATTCATTTGCATATATTATAAGCCTCATGCCCGTTGGTATTACGGAAAATTCTCTTTCCTTATTGCTCCTCAGCAATACACTGCCCAAGGTCCATACATACCAAATTTTAAGCTTCTACGCTGCGTTATTTAGGCTGCGCCCTTTCTGTCATTAGCGGAAGAGTTTTAAGTGGTTTCATTTAACCGGAACAATCGCGTTAACCAAATTTGAATTTTTTGGAAGATTTTTGAAAATGGATGTTTGTTTCGGTTTCACGTAATAACTACTGAACGGATTTAGATGAAACTATATATATATATATATATATATATATATATATATATATATATATATATATATATATATATATATATATATATATATATATATATATATATATATATATATATATATGTATATAGATTAAATTCTACTGACCCAGAGTAGCCTAGTTAATACAGCTAATATAAACCACATATAAAGAATGATGGCAAAGGTTAACTCATCGTTGTTCCACTTACGGGTTTAAATGAAATTTTAGTTTTAAACTTTTAAGATAAGAGCGCTCTAACTATCCTCTCGAGCTTACTTGTACGTGCTACGCGAGTACAGCCGAGTCTAGTACAGTAATAATTTTAACTAAAATCTTTTACACACACATATATATATATATATATATATATATATATATATATATATATATATATATATATATATATATATATATATATATATATATATATATATATATATATATATATAATATATATATATATATATATATATATATATATATATATATATATTATATATATATATATATATATATATATATATATATATATATATATATATATATATATATATATATATATATATATATATATATATATATATATATATATATATATATATATACTTATATATATACTTATAATATGTGTGTATATATTTATAATATATTTTATAAATTGCATTAAAGTTTTTAGCTTACTATAGACATATCTAAATAATTTACACTAGTGGTCGCACAGACATTCTGTCCCTACACTTTTGCTCTGTGTTACTTAAATTAAATTTATACTAAGTACTTGCAAAGTAACATACAATACTTGTAAAATTCTTTAGATTGCCTTATGGTGGTGGTGGTGGCACTTTGTCTAACCAAATATCAGAAACTAATGAAAATTAATATGTATTAATTTCATCTATGAGACTCAAACCCACAAATTATGTCATCAAATTATTAATACGGTGTCACAACGACGCATTTTATTAAAATAGACTTTTTCTAAATTTCTGAATATCTCAAATAAGTTAATTTACTAGATTATTCCAATAATATGAATATCTTTATATCTTGTTTTTATACTTGCAAATATATTTTTTGTAGACATCTAGTACCAATAAAATCACTCGCCCTACAATATTTATCGCAAGACGCTGCTGACCCACAATTCAAGTTGTAACTTAACTATGAGGGAGAAATAACTTATGTAGGAAGCGAGTATTGTAAGGACTTTCAATGGTACAAGTTATGGAAATAACGCTTTTATATATGTTCTGAAGAGCATTTTAGCTTGTGCAAGGTATTATTTTGTTACCAATTTTGCATTAGGAAAGTTTTATATATTTTTTGGAATGTTAAAATTAAATGCTTGTAAAGGAATCATTATTTTTTTAATATATCAATACTCTAATATGAATTAAATTAAATTAATCACTATTGTTATTTTGCTTTTAAATTTAAGTTTATTGTTTAATTTCACAATACCTGGGAATATATGAAAAAAAATGACATAAAAATATATTATTAGCATAGATAAAGTTAGTAAATTATGTTATCATATTGTATTAAAAAAAAATTACTATAGATATATTTAGATTAGATAAATTTAAGGTCGACATTCTACACAAAGTATCTATCAGTTAAAGCCTATTTTATAGATAGTAAACAAAAATTATATCGTACTCACTTAAATCTGCATATAAACGGACATTGAACAGTGATCGATTTCAAGTATTTTTCTTTATTAATTCTTTTTAATTTAAATTGTTTTTTTAGTAAAATATGCAGAAGGAATTAAAATAAACTTTGTTCGTCCGGTTTCCGCCCAAATTCGAGACATTGCGTATTCAGTGGCTGAACCTATAATCAATTCGCTTATAGGCAAATACTGTTCGACTATGCCATAATGGCTTCTAACTTTTATAAATTTCTATACATTTAAAAACTTGCACCACACATTTCATGTCCCAACGGACAGGTCTACAGAAGTACCAACTGCAACCGGTTAATTAAATTCGGTCCAACGCCCGACCGCTACATAAAACTATGCCGAATAGACTAGTTTAATAATATTATTACTTATTATTAACTTGAGGTTTCTCTTGCTCTTGCTTCTTGCTTCTTGAAACTAAACTTTGTAATAATTTCTGATAGGGTCGTATTGGTTTTGTTATGAGCTTAAACTGAATTAGGTATTATATATATATATATATATATATATATATATATATATATATATATATATATATATATATATATATATATATATATATATATATATATATATATATATATATATATATATATATATATATATATATATATATATATATATATATATATATATATATATATATATATATATATATATATATATATATATATATATAAATACAATTTCATATGGATGTGAATCAACAAGTATGGCCTCAATGAAGAACAATGTGCTTTCTATATCTGTACAATGTATAATTCGGTTATTGAAAATAACAATTCTACAAAATATATAGCGATGTATAAATAAAATATATATAAATATATAAATCTCAGGTATCGCTTCGAGATCTACCTGCAATATGAATTTCCTCTCTTAATAATCACGAATATAAACCAACGTGACGCACAGCCACAACATCTAAATGCTACATATAATCGCAAAGATTCTGGGTTCGATTCCTGCTCAGGGAATGAATTATTTTCAATGGAGAATTGAAAAACAAGGTAACAAAGACAAATCGTGACGTTGATGATCTTAGAAATTGGAGGAATAGCATGTCTTAATACTATTTTCCCACTCAACAACCACAGAAGCTAAAAAAATGCATAAAAATGTACATTTTTGTTAATACAAAATATATATGTTAATAAAAAATAATAAAGTACACTAAATCTGATATATAAACAATATAACTAGTACACAGGCTAGTGTCTAATATAAAATAGTAAAAACAATAGTAATTGAATTGTCTGCAATTACATCGACATGCGAAAGAGTAATTTACGTGATCTTTATCGCTTGAAAGGAAAAAATTATCTATTAATTTCAAGTGACCTATTTCCTGTAGTTACTTTCAGTAATAAATGCTTTTTTTGTCTTTTATTGTATATAACTAATAAGGTGCCGAAAGAAATACTGTAGTGTAATAGAAAAGTCTACTCTACACATGATAGATTAATTAAATTCAGTTCGTCCCGATTTGAAATAAAATCCTAACTTGTGTAATTGGTTATTGTATATCATTACATACATACATATTGTATATCATACTAAAAGTGTGGTTTACTAGCGGGTTGTGAGGATCGATTTCTGCTTGGAGGAATCACTCTGGTAAACAGAGTACATAGATTAGATCTTCATCAACATGGCATCTATGAAATATGTTAAAAAATGGGTAAAATTTACTTTAGTAATAAACTTTAGTTATAAAATTTACTTTAGTAATAAACTAAATATTTTTTCACAAATATTGTCACGTTAATAATAATTCAACAACAATAATGGAAACAAACACTAAACTATTGTTTTAAGCGCATTGCGCTAACAAAATCGTTCTTAATTGGATTGCACCAACACAGTGATGGCATCCATATAGAAGGAAATTTACACCTACGTTTTTGTACTATTTTAACCGATTTCAAAAAGAAGGAGGAAATAAAATAAAAAAATTTAAAATGTGTTTTTTTATGTTATTAACGTGTTAATAACAATATGCACTTGAACACACTCAGTTATTTTTAAATCACAATTCAATTTACTTATATATATATATATATATATATATATATATATATATATATATATATATATATATATATATATATATATATATATATATATATATATATATATATATATATATATATATATATATATGTATAGAAGGGAATGGCAAGAGAGGTAAGGGAAGACCTCGGTTCACTTTCGAAAACAGTATCGAAAATACTGGAGGAAGATCAAGCATGTATGAAGAGGTTAATACAAAGCGAAAGAAGTATGCAGGGACCGCTGCGTTTGGTGCTCCGTTCTCTCTGACTACCCCGCTAGGGATAAAGCATGAGGTGATGTATGTGTGTGTATGTATAGATATCTAATGCCAAACCATTCACCATAACCATGGTTCACCAAAACCGGCCTTTATGACACAATTGAGGCAAGTCTGAGAATATATATTATACCGTGTACGGCGGATATTTGTTCATATCTAACTCGAATAATGTTTGTATTTCATTAATTTTATTTCTTTTATTCAGTACGACGTTCTTTTAATTCCTAGATTAGAAGTCTTCACAAAAATTGTCTTCTTCTCCAGTTAAATTTAAAATATTTATTGAAGTAGACTTTTACAAGCACTTTTGAATCGTCGAATGAACATGTCATGTTATTAAATACAGTGGTAGCTAGTCTGTATGAAATTTAAATAATATTAATTCTGTTAAGTGATATATTAAGGAAAGATGCATATAATATATAGAGGTATTAACTAGAATATCTATTTTAATCAGTGTCTTACATCTGAGTGACCATGATCAATTACAACCGCCGCAAAAACAGCACAATGGAAACAAAACACGAGCTATCACTAACAAATACCACTTTGATTGCATTTTACGTAAGTGCGGAAATTAAATCGACATACGTCCTAACGCTGCAGACACAAGCCAATTTTAGAGAAATAATTAAATATATATATTTTATTAACTGATTAAAAATACTTTCCATTATTTAATATAGGACATGGAATGAATAAGCTCTAAGAGTGGATTTGTAAATTCTAAATTGTATTCGACGAACTAATAAACAGTTAATCACTTTTCTGCGTACAAAAAAACTAAATGGGCCCAGTGGGGTAAGTGGGAGTAAATTAAAAATATACAGCAGGGCGTAACATTGTTTTGCAAACAATCTTTTATTGATTGGCGTATATGTAGTTTCAATTTGTATGGTAAGTAAAAATAAGCTTATCGACAATATTGAAGCACTAAACATATTATATGTATGTATATATATATATATATATATATATATATATATATATATATATATATATATATATATATATATATATATATATATATATATATATATATATATATATATATATATATATATATATATATATATATATACGCCCAAGGAAGCGATGGCTGGATGTCGTGACACAAGACATGAGAGCCAATAAATTATCCACTGAGGATGTTAAAGACCGTGCAAAGTGGAGTAGGCTCAGTCGGAAGGCAGACCCTGGCAAAAGCCGGGACTAATGCCAAGAAGAAGAAGAAGAATATATATATATATATATATATATATATATACTATATATATATATATATATATATATATATATATATATATATATATATATATATATATATATATATATATATATATACATATATATATATATATATATATATATATATATATATATATATATATATATATATGTGGAGTAGGCTCAGTCGGAAGGCAGACCCTGGCAAAAGCCGGGACTAATGCCAAGAAGAAGAAGAAGATATATATATATATATTATATATATATATATATATATATATATATATATATATATATATATATATATATATATATATATATATATATATATATATATATATATATATATATATATATATATATATATATATATATATATATTATAAATCAAGTATGAAATTTGAGGTCTTTTTAAAGACAGAAGATAAAATAGAAAGTAGAGTGATTTATCACTACATTCTTTCTACCATGTGTAGACATTGGAGGGAACTCTGCTTTTAAAAAAAATAAAAGAATTTGCGTCATCTGACGCTGACGTTGGAAATGTGGCTTAATGGGCATCAGCATGTTACTTTTGGCGGTTTTGCGGTCCCTATATTGTGTGAACTGATTGATCATTGTTGTGGCCAGCTCTGCAATACTTTGGTCGAAATGTAACTTTAGTACGACGTATTGATGCGTTTGGTATTAAATCATATAATTTACTGTATCAATTAATTATCTAAGTATTGTGTTGACAAAGTAGACGTAAGACGATGATAAAGCAGAGGCCTTGAATTTATTAATCTCAAGGTATTTCCAACATATGTGTATGTGTATGTCATGTTATTTTTCTGACGGTTGTTTTTTTTTTAAATTTACTTATAATTTTGCTTCAAGTGGGTGAAAATGTAAAGGACGGGTGAATATTTCCTTAAGATCTTAGCTTGTAAGTAGTGTATTTGTAACAAAATAAAGATTTTCTTTTAAAATAGATATTCACCAAATATTAAAACGATTTTCCAGTAGTCTACACAATAAATCTGTAGCAAAATATAGCATACAATATACTCATATATTTAGTAAATCTTCAAAAAAGTTTCTTCATAATCGATTCTGTCGAAACCAAAGTGTCAAACGAAGCGTGCATAATACCAAAATATATAGATAGACCTACATATAATTATATGATAATTCACATGAGGGAAGCGCTTTATAAAAGCGCGCGGTTATGATAAAAGGAATGAAGGTGCAAGAGTAATCAGTCGGCGCCCGTTGAGTGGAATTATAAGTAAGGCGTCTTTAGACTTGTACACAGAGTAGGTATAGATGAGGACTTTCTTTTTAAAATTAAGCTTTAAAGCTAGGTGACCTAATATCCGACGGATATAGACTGACTGACTGTTGTGGGTTAGATGATAATTTGGTACAAAAATATGTTTTTATTTCCTTGCTCTGCTAAAAACTTAACTGGCGACTTAATATGTAATGTCTTATAAAATTAGGCGACAAGACGAAAACAGAGTGTTTAAACACTAAGTTAGCTCCACTTGTATCATTTGAGATACAGCGTACAGCTAAAAATATTGAAATATATCCGTCTATTATATTCAATTATAACCAAGATTTGTAGTGACAATTTGAATATTCTTATTATTTACATCAAAGTTCTACTCATATTTATACTCTATACGACCCAATTCACCATTGTATGTAAGAAGACGAATGCGAGCGCAATTGCTAATTCGCATAATTTGCCCCAGTCTAATCAACCGAGTGCTCCAACTCGCTTAAACATTCGACCGTGCCAAGATACCTTGTGTTTTTTATGGCGGTTTATGCTAAGTAGCTCTGTAATAGACGATTGAAATATATTGTCTAGACGATATTAAGTTAAAGTATGTACGAGTTAAAGTTAAGTAAAGGTAAAAGTTTAAAAGATATATATTAAATACTGGAAATTACTGGAATAATAAATAACATAAACACTATCGTGTAACAGTGAGATTTTGTCTGGCTGTATGCTGCTATATTTTTCTGTGTTTTTTTTCATGTCAACTTTAGTTACTTAGAGAGGGGAGCTCGGGCCGTGGCGAGCGATGAGCGGCCCGTTAAATCTGTACTTACTTTGCAAGTACCAGGCACAGCTCTGAGCTTAAAGCGCTATAAAGCGATGATAACACTATTGCTTGGCTGTAGACTCGTCAGTTGAACTGTACGCGGGATAAGGTGTTTATAAGTCGTAGCTTCATAGATACATTTTTTTAGCTTTATTTTATCAGGAGGTATAGGCTACCTGGCTATCTGGATTTGGTATGATAAAGTAATATATTTAGTTAGCTTGGGCAAAAATAATGTGAAGAGCGGAAAATAGAAGTGTCATATCTAAAGATATCTACAAATCCTCTAAACCCTTTTTGTACTGCACGCACAGCTTCACGCTGTATCTCGCAGCAGGCTAGACAGAAGGTGCCCTGTGTTAAGACGCTCCGTTGCCCACTTTCCGCCTCGGGACATTATGGAGAATGGAAAGATAATAAATTCCCGTGACTGGAACTCGAACCGTCGCATTTACAATCGGTAAATATCTTTCCAAATGTATACATAAACTTATGATTTATAGGATAAGAGCTCTTTGTTGTCCGTCTGTCTGTTCTTCTGTCCGTCTGTCAAGATCATTTTCTCAAATCGTGCAGGGGTATGAAACTTATATAATATTAAATAAAAGTCAGTGAGTCTGTATATATATATATATATATATATATATATATATATGTCAAACGTCAGTGGTCTGAGTCAACGCAATCAAAAAATACAAGCGATTATTGTATGAAAATCGCCACGTAATCAAAACTTACAAAATTTAGCATGAAGTTAGGTCTTATAGTACAAACAAAGAACAAATCTGAGCATTGGTAATTTGTAAGTCTGTTGAAAGAAACCATAAAAACCTTATATAGGTAGTTCAGTTCATAAAAAGTTAGTGCAAAGTTAAATTTTTCAACTTATGAAATTAGTACGGAATACTCAAGGCGCGAGTCCAACTCGCACTTGACCGATATTATTATTTTTAATAAACTGATTAGCACAGCTTGATTTCATTGCTGTAACAGCCTTTAACCGATTGTAGAAACCATTTTATCAATTCTTTAATATGTTAGTCACGTAAGTACTTATAAGTTTTAAATGAAATTTCCGCTATAGCATCTCTTAAGTGCGTGAGCTTTTTCATTTGTTCATGACAAAGAAGAATGTATGTATTACTTATATTCGCTTTTGACACTATATACACTTGAAGTTTTACTTTATAAGTAACTTAGTGGGAATGTTCAGAGAAAGATAAAATTTCGTAGTTAGAAAGTCAAAATGTATGCATATTGTTACTGAGTTCTTCTTTCCTGTGTGTTAGTGAGATCTTTAAATTTAAAATGGATTTTCTTACTTCAGAGGTAGGGATGTACCGTATAAAAAAAAGCATTGCTTATAATTTAATTAAGTATTAGTATTGCTTATATTTTACCCAACATTAAAAAGGAGAGGTTCTCTATTCCACTGTATGTATTTATTCTTTGTTACGTGTAACAATATTAGTTACTACGCCAGCAATTTTGACAATTTCTTTTTTGTATAAAAGGTCATATTTCTGAGGAGGTCTCATACAAATATTATGTTATTATTCGCATCTCTTCTTTAAAAAACTAACAGCACAAAAAAATGCATGTATTTGTATAAAGTTAAATTTGTTTTTATACAAATTTAAATTTGAGTTAATGTATAATATATATATATATATATATATATATATATATATATATATATATATATATATATATATATATATATATATATATATATATATATATATATATATATATATATATATATATATATATATATATATATATATATATATATATATATATATATATATATATATATATATATATATATATATATATATATATATATATATATATAATATATATATATATATATATATATATATATATATATATATATATATATATATATATATATATATATATATATATATATACATAATACATATATTAATAACATGTACAATATACAAAAAATAAGTACAAAACAAATCCAAACACAAAGAGACTTATTAATCTCTAAAAATAATACAATTTAATTGAACGCATTACACTCCAATGATCATTAAAATTCCAATATCTCAACCGTCGATTAAACTATACTCAAACAGTCTAAAATTTTCAGCTCACGATTTTAATTAAGACCCTTGAGGCTATTTTATAATATAAATCACGCTAGCAGAAGTACATACATAAGTCACTGAAAATAGGTCGTACAAATGAATATGTAGATTTTCAACACCACTACGGCTTAAATCAATGTTCATGATACTTAATTAAAAGAAAAAAAACATGCTTACCGTAAAACTGAAAACTGAAATGTTAATTCAAGTGGTTATTTGAATATAATAATTATTTCCAGTTCATGTAGAGTTATCTCGTTGCCTATATCATTGTTATTATTAACTCGAATATCGAAGTTCTCCGCTCTCTGCTCTAATTGTGAAAAGAACTGACACTGAGAATTGAGTGACGGTACTCAACGCCATATTAATAAGTGTTACTAGAATGAGGGATTAAAAATGAATTATTAGGGAAAATAATTTTTCCCTCAAATGAGAGTTGAACCGTGTTTACAGGTAGATATTGTCCTATTTCGCCACATTAGTAGATAAATCTATTTAAAATAATTTGTTATGGGGTACTTACTTTAAAAGACGAAAAAAATAACGGCCTATTCGATCAGATATTCACTTGTAAATGAAAATAAAATGACAATATTTAAAATATTATATAGTCTAGTATCTGTCTAGAATTAATAATACAATATTAATATTTTTATAGTAAGAATATTTCAAAAACAATAAGAAGTATTGAAAAAAATATATTTAAAATGCATTAAACACAAGCTCGCTTTACATCAGCGACCACTAGAGTACATTTACATATTTGCATGGCATAAAATTACAGCGTCGAAGTAAAAAATTTGAAATTTTAATATTATTGATGTAAACACTATATGTTAGGTATTTTATGTGAGAAAATAAATGATAAGAAAACAAATGAAAGTGTAAAATAATTGTTATCCTTTATAGAACGACATTCAAACTGTTTATTCAAGCTTAACTATGTCCCGCATATTTGTTATATGCAGAGGCAGAGGGAAATCGGTGTAGAGACACTCCGACCTCCTCTATCATCTCGAGTACAAAGTGCATATTTATGGGAGGAACTCAACGCCACCGTTTCATCTTACCAGGTCGAAGGAATGAAGATGATTATTTTGTTCTAGAATAAATATTAATTTTTATTAGCACACAATTTAAACTCACGCTTTATGGACACTGTGCAAGCACCCACCAATTTCGTTCGTAAATTCAAATCCTGGCTAAGGTCTTTTTCTTTTAATATAAGTTACTAGTTTTTTTTTCACTTTGCCCTCGCGGTCAAGTGAAAATAACTTAGGACTATCAAATACAATAATCTTTTATCAATACGAACCAATAGTTCCTGAAACTCCTGTTACCAAATACTCTCCACCTTATAATATTAGTATATAGTATATTATGAAGTCATTTAAACTTACTTATACTACAAAAGTCATTCAGAACTGGACAAATATGATGATGATGAAGAATCCAGATTATTTATATCTATTGCTGGACGTAGACTACTCCCAGGGTGCACCAGAGATCCCGGTTCTTCACCTTCCGTATCCAGTTAAAGCCAAAAACCTTTTATACGCCATCAGTCCATCTAGGTCTATTGTACCCAACGTATGAACGCTAGTTTGCCAATCCACGGTCTCCACTCAAGGACTCGTTATATTAACTAAATAAATAAATTATAAAATATATAATTATAACACAAATACAATATGAATGTTTAATTATTAATCTATGTATATAATAAAATTGCGATTCTCATTAGAATATGTAAGCTTCACTTAAATATTAACAATCTCCGATACATTTCCCCAATATTGAATTCCATTTACATTATATTATTTGTACTCGTAATTTGCCGAAATATCACCATCGGACGTATTGATGAAACATCAAAACTGTAGCCTCTTGACGGAAAACAGCTTAATATTCATTACACATTAAATATTTATTAGATTATTATCTTTTATAGCGGACTTGGGAATAATTGACCTATTGTACTTACTTATGTTTATAAATGTACTACATAATCCCGTCCTATTAGATTTAATATAAAACTTAATTCGTTTGCGTCTGAATGTCTGCGTGATGGTTGTGTGTTCGATTTACACTCAAAAGACTGAGTTATTTACCTTTTCCTGTTCTTGTAAAAGAAAATATGACTTTTAGTTCCACTATTATTCTATAATACACTATTGTTCTAAATTATTGCCGAAATTATTCCTGTTCTTGTAAAAGAAAATATGACTCTTAGTTCCACTATTAATCTATAATACACTATTGTTCTAAATTATTGCCTAATTTTAGAATTCTAGGTCAACAAAAACGAAGCACCCTATAGGTTTTGGTCACGCGATGATTTTCATATAAAATGCAGTAAAAAAAACATATAAACAGTAAGTTTTGATCTTGTTGCTTTAGAAATTAGATTTTTGCTGGGCTTCTAGGGACCACCGACATATTTGAAATTAATTCCATGACAGACAGACGGACAACAAAAAGATGAGACAGCAGAGAGCGACCTATAACGATTCGATTTTTAACATTCGAGTTACGGAACTCTAAAAAAACATTTGAAAACCTTGCAATATATTATTAAGTGAATCATATTTTACCGTCCCAAATGTACGAGTACATCAATTCATACCATTACCGAAATTAACTTTATAAGCCGTACTAACGGACTGATAAATTTAAATGAGCTAATTACAAAAGGATCTGAAAGTAATAATAGTATTTTAATAATGAATAATATTTATAATACCGTGTAATTAATTATTTATAGGTATTTCGTCGATGTTATATGGCTTGGAGTCCATTCTGAAATACATTTATAAGTGCTTCTTACATTTTCTCACATCTCCATATAAATTGTACACTCTTATTGAATTGAATTGAATTGAATCATGGGGCTAAGTTCTAAATTCTACGATATGATTATCAATTTTTACGTTATTGCATATAAGTAGGATAAGTATAAAAAAACTCTGACATTATTGTATTATAATATAATTAATACTCTTATATGTTTTTTATAACATAAAACGTTGTAAGCATTGTAAAATACTACTAAATACAAGAATTTCGACGCGTCGTGATGAAGAACTCATGGCTTAGTGGTCAAAGCCCTTCAAGCTCAAGCTTCAGCTTCCCAAAGCTTCAAATCCCATTGTGTTAAATTTGTGTAAAAAATGTTTTCTTTATTATTTTTTTATCCCTAGTGTGAATTAGCCTTAAAAATAAGTGAATTATTGTATATATTTTTGCTAGTACACTTAGTAGCCTATGTTTGGGTAAAAAGCCTAGCCTGTAGAAAGTGTCTCAATCAACCCTAACAAATTACCATAAAATCTACCTTTTTTGTTTTGTATCGATAAGTGCATTTTTGTATCGGTAAGCATACGACCGACATTGGTTTGCGTTTCGAAAAGGGAATTTTTAAATCTAAAATAACAGTCATTCGGCTTGTACTCGCCTTTTGCTTGTTTTACTTATTAACAAAATTTCCATACTAAGTATTTACTCTAATATACTAAGATTATGTGATATACAAAAAAAATTAACTGTTTATATACGTGTCACTTAAGATCCTACTCAAAGAGATAATTATATTTGAACTATTTTAATTTTCAAAAAGGAATGTGAAAACGGGGATCCTTAACACAAAGTTAGCTCTTTCTGACAACCTCAATTACAGGAGACGGTCAAAAAAAACCGATAGTCATGAACAAGACAGTGTTTATATAACACGTTTCCACTGCACTTATATCAAAGAAGATGACGTCAACTTTTTCTTACAAAGCTCTTTTAAACCGTCCATATTCGATTTATGGAGAGTCACTTTCTCAAAAGGTTAGATTTGTCGACAAAATTCACCGAGGAACTGCACAGTTATAATACTTTGAAATCAAACTTTCAATATGTCTTTGTTCAAAACATTGTTCTTTAAAAATGGTAAAAAATAAAGTAGTCGTATGTTTTATATAATATATTTCTACTTTCATGACTTCTACGCTTTAATTCAAATACATAATATATTATTATAATAATAACAAATATTATATATACATATATATATATATATATATATATATATATATATATATATATATATATATATATTATATATATATATATATATATATATATATATATATATATATATATATTATATATATATATATATATATATATTATATATATATATATATATATATATATATATATATATATATATATATATATACTATATATATATATATATATTAGATATATATATATATATATATATATATATATATATATAATATAATAAATATATAATTTTAATGCATAGTTAGGTGTGTAATAAGTCATGAGGCGCGGGTTCAAATCCCGCTGTGTTCAAATTTTTATATGTTTTCTTTGAGTATTTATTCTATCCTTAGTGTATAATCACTGAATGTTGTTAGTTAATATATGAATTTCCTGCTTTACGCAGGATAGGCAGGCAGAGTGAACTTAGTGTCAACACGCTCCGTTCTCAACTTCCCGCCATAATTTAAGACATTGCGTGTTAAGTGGCGGAACTCAACGCCGCACTATGCTTTACCCTCTCTGAGAGAATGAACAAAATAATTAATCATTTCAACGAGCGGTATGTAGTTTGTGCGTTACTGAGTTTTTTATCACTTCAATAAGTTATTTCTTTTCACATCTGTTATGATGACTGATTTATTATTATTTATACATTCATATTGTTCTACAATGATTGGCGTGAAAGTTTTACGTATATTTTAAACATGAAAAGCTTTTTATAATGTTCCTTTTTGAAACTTGCTTTGCTTTTTTTTTATATAAAGAAAAAGTTCACAACAGTTACACAAATTTATAGAAGCTAGAAAAAATCACATTTTGCAATGTTACAATAATAAAATTAATAAAAGATTGTTGATTGTTTTGACGAATTATTTTCATTTTATCGCTAGTCGAGCTCCGCCGACGGAGAATCCGGAGAATGGAGTGTCTCGATTCTAGGTTGTCTCTCCTACCCTACAGTATATGTGATGAAAAAACAATAAATTATATTATTTTCAATTTTAATAGAATTACAAAAATTTCAAATAGACGCTTTTATTATATTTTTGGCTCATTTAATTTTAGAGCAATGGCAATTGTGAATATGAAACTCTGTTATTCGTTTTACAGCTACAATATTTCTCAGCGGTTGTAAATCACGGCAGCAAAAGTGTGTTATCGAACGTGACTGATTCTGAACATGGGAATGCTTTTCTTATCAAATTCCATTGTTAGCACGCCATTACAATTTATTATATACCTATTTTCCTTTTTGAGGGAGAGCGTATGAAGCTCTTAGTGTTCATGTAACAACGAAATACTCGAGATTTTTATTTAAGAATATATATGTTATTTATGTTATATGTTAGATAAGTAGAGTTTAATTAATGAATTCATGTAAATAGGTTATTTCAAACTAATTATTCACATTATACTGTCCTAAATTTTACCAAAATATCAGCTATTTTTTTCATCAATACTTTCATGAAAAGCTTTTAGAATTTATAGCTACTAAATCTAGGTGGCTGCATATTACATGGCTAAATGCGAAACCCAAAACATTTTTTTTGTCAACCTTGTTACGTGCAAATAATATCGTAAGTACAATGTCATAGAAAAATATAAATGCTAAAGGTTTTTTTTATGAAAACATTTTTTTTTATCGGAGAGAATAATTTATTTTAATTTCTTCGCTCTGGTACATCCACAGCGCGCCATTTTGATTGGGCCGACATTCATCGGACGATGGTTGAACAGTGTGTCATAACACTAAGTTTCTTCGTCCTACTCTCTACTACACGCGGCATACATGTTTAATAATTATCTAATTAATTATCGAACATTGATAATATTGATAATTTCATAATAATGTTTTAAATTTGGTTCTTACAATCTTGACTAGAAATAAATCAAAAAAAATATATATTTAAAAATATTATATTTTAAACGACAATTTTAATACAATCTATATATTAGCATATAGTCAAAGTATTTTATAGCTTAATTTTGTATGCCGCATACAGTGAGTAATTAATATAATTAATTCCCCATTAATGGGAATCGAACCAACAACCGTCGCGTTACAATCAGACGCTGCGCCACGGCGGCCCCAGGAAAGTGTTTAATAAACGCCAAATATGAAATTTCGATGTCCTCTATTCAACGAGCTGTGAAGAAAATAACAAATGGAATTCGCAATATGCCACAAGAAAATATATACGACGAAAGGCGGCCAAGTAAATACGGATGTATGTTTGCAAAGAACTCAGCGGACCTGAGTATGGTACAATCAGACGTTTGCATTATGCATGAAACCATCCTGAGGCGACATATGCTTAGAAAGTTCCTGTAGATTATTAATATTTGTACGGCACGGCATTAAGCTGGCGAACTGCTGAGGTACTGGCTTGTATGAAATTTGGAATTGATATGGAAAACTTGTCTAATGAATTTGGGTTAAATACTTGATAATATTCTAAAAAAAATTTGAATTTAGATTGATTGATATTGTCTTTTTTTTATTTTATTAAATTTTATTTGAAAATTTTACATCTGCTTTTGTTATCTAATAATTAAAGCATTCAAAACAGGCAACACTTGCACTGTATACAACGTTTGTTTCTAATATTAATAATCACTAACTACTAGACTAATGTGCCAATACTTTTGTTGTACTACCCACATTCGGTCAGAACTATTTCGTTTAAAAATCAGTTCCTCATGAATTTTAAATATGTTTAATCTAATTTTAAACTATAATGCGTTCTCACCTTATGCTTATTTGTTAATAACTTCGTGTATCTATCAGTTATATTATTCAAGGATATAAAATATATCCTTAGGGCCAACGTGAAGTAGCGGTACAGCCTATGCACACTCTGTAGTGAGTTCAATTCCCACAAGGGGATATAATTCATTTAAATTCCACACTCGGTTAAGAAGGCAAAACGCGACGTTGAGTTCCAGCACGTAACGTCTCGAAAATTAGACCAAAAGTACGTAATGGTTTCAACACTAGGTGAAGCTGCTTTTGCTCTTTTGTTTTTGTGTATATGTACCTAATTTGCATATATTTTATATAATATGCAATATACATGACGTATAACATATCAAATTTATTCTTTATTTTTATTTATTATTTTCTATGCTCTAATATAGTTGTTTAAAACTGTATTTTTATAGTAGGGTATATAATAGGAGGGGAAAAGGGGCCTAAAACATTTCCTTCACGTATTTATATATAGAATCATATAAACATTTTGCTAAGTTTTTTTTTAATATAATACAACACTACAGACATTTGGTCTGAATCCTTTTTAACTTATCATTATTTTACGCTCTTATCATCAATATAACTCAATATAACTATTATTAATAATATAGTTATTAATATAACTATTATTATACCTCTATCTTCTACCTTTTCATTGATTTTTTATATTTTTTTACTCAAAACTAGAACTATATGTAATCGTACTTAACAAATAATATGTGTGTGTGTATATATATATATATATATATATATATATATATATATATATATATATATATATATATATATATATATATATATATATATATATATATATATATATATATATATATATATATATATATATATATATATATATATAAGAAGTACACATATAACAAGTATATGCTTATTTTATTAACATACAACACCATTTCACAATATTGTCATCGAGTGCAAGTGGCATAGTCGCATAGTCCTATATCCCTCTATTGTGTCCAATACGTTCAGCTAATCAATTACTGTACACGCGAACGCTTTTAGCTAATGTAAAGGACGGACATATTTCTCAATAATAACTTTTGGCACTCAGTTTATAGACATTTCTACAATGAAATGAGGGTGACGGGTGTTAGAGTGGATTAAATCTAGAAAGAAATTTGCTAGCAAAAATATTCGATTCAACGCTTCTCAGTTTCCAATATGTTAAATTAAGTAAATAATGAAGTTTGTGTGTGTATATATATATATATATATATATATATATATATATATATATATATATATATATATATATATATATATATATATATATATATATTGTATATATATATATATATATATATATATATATATATATATATATATATATATATATATATATATATATATATATATATATATATATATATATATATATATATATAATACAGTGTTAAGCTAATTTAATTCATTTTTTAAATAATACCTAAACAGTTAAAAATCCCTATAATAAGTACCATATCATCTCATTGTGCTATATTCGATCAAAGCTCGCAAGGATGAGCTTGCAAGATATCCAGTAAAGCGACTATTATAAAATGACTTACATAATATAAGGATCTTAACAATAAGTTCAAGAAGGCATGCAAGCCAATTGGAGCGAAATACTAAGGAATTTCGAGAGCTTTTCAAATGAATTTCAACAATGAACATGTCGAGACAGTATTTAACCTCTTTTTCCATTTCAAATGTAAAATGTAAAAGTTAACGTCAGTCTGTATCAAGAAAGGAATTTAGTTTGAATAGTCGCTCTTTAATATCCTAGCACTTTATCCTATTTTTTTATATAACGTGAAGTATGTAATTTTCATCCATAGTAACATTGTGAAGTTCAAGATTTTGATTGAAATTAATTGTCAAAACAAGTCAAAAATAAAAAGTGGCCTATAAAACGTGAAATCGTCTATTTTCCCGTTCTTGTGAAAATTTTGGAAAATATTCTCTTATAGCTCCCCTCCACTCGCCAAGGAACTGCATTTGCAAAATTTCAGGTTTTACGCTGTGAAATATGCGCTGTGCGTTGTCTGTCTGTCTCTCAGCAATGAGAGTCTAGACTAGAACTTCATGTGTATCTAGACTAGATATAGACTAGACTAGATTTTGTCAGTACTAGTTAAACCAAATTCAATTTCGATGGTCAAATGGACACAAGCGCATTTCGATAAGATTTCCTATATTGACTCTGAACAAGACGTTGGGAAGTTAACACGGATGTCCTGCGGCTATGGCGCTTTGTCAAACACGAATCAGTTTCGACTGAGCGTTCAATGCATTGAATTTATTTTTTAAGGATAATATTTAAGAGATATAATATTTAAGAGTGCGTAAATATTTGATTTCTAAAAAACGTAAAATTTAATTAATGTAAGTGCAGATAATACTCGTGGCAATAAATTAATGTGCAGCGCAGTAATTTAAAATTGGATGGAATACGAAGAACGAAATGTTTTGTCACTATATTCTTTTTGTATAAAATCACATATCGTATTGTGCATTTGAAGTTATCTTTTAGTTATATGCTAAACAAGGCTAAAAAAATAGCTTTAAGTGTGGAGCTCATTTAAAGGAGGCCCCAATTAGCCATCATCTTGTATACACCAAGACATTTTCTAATTTCACCACAACGATGTTAACATAGTTAGTAAAATCCTCAAATAATTGTTCACGGCGTGAGATTCTTAGAAGCGACCCGCGATAAGCCTAAGAAAATTGTGAAATTCAGTACAAAATTCCGTTCCATATTAGATTCGCATTCTTATACAACGAGAGCGCTGTGTGAATACAAAAGCAGGCCACTTCAGTAACTGCTTGAGAATTTCTAGATGTCTATATGAAATATATAAATTGGGACCCTCGAGTACAATGGAGTGCAACAAACTTGATACAAAGTAGTTGTCCGCTGTTGTCTATTGTTGCCGACTCGCTTTGTAATTATGTAATGGCATATAATCCCCTTTATGTTATAACGAAATGTACCTCTAGTATAAGAACATTGTAATTTGTTAAGAATATCTTTAAATCTATATATTAATACGTGAAGGCAAATTTTTGGACTCCTTCTAACAAATATTGTATGAACGGAGTATGAAATTTGGCATTTTCACCTAAATTTTGTATTTGGTAAAAGAGTACAAAAGTCAATATAATTTATATAACAATAATATAAAGCTGAAGAGTTAGTTTGTTTGTTTGTATGTTTCCTTGAAGGCGCTAATCTCCGAAAGTACTGGTTTTAGAATTTTTTTAATAATAATAATAATACTTTGTTGCACAAAAAAAGATGTAACACTTTACAAACAGAATTATATGTGTATATTATGTGCAATGGCGGCCTTATCGCTGAAAGCGATCTCTTCCAGGCAACCATTATGATTAATATTCATATTGAATCAGTAGCACAAGTGCAGAAAGGAATATTTAGGCTATGCAATATCACACTAGAACTAATAGGAGTGGAGCATCAATAAATATATTGTGAATTAAAGCCCACGCGGACAAAGTCGCCGGCGGTCGCTAGTTACTGAATAATGCTGTAGAAATATTTTAAATTAATCAAGTAAATATAAGATTTACTATCATATGTTTGATCAGTATAGACTTGTGTAAAGTGACGACGTGTACGTTGCTATGGCAACGCATATTTCACACGTCAACGGCTGCCCTAGCACTGGTAACAGTGATCAATATATGGCATTATTTTAGTAGATTGCTGAACGAACCCAAATGATCTTTGGTAATATAGCTAAATATCAATTCTTAATAAAATAATGAATTTCTGTCATACAATTTACATTTTTATGACCAACTACAAGCATAGTTCCTGAGCAATAAATGGTAGAGTATAATTAATAGTTTTATTTGACAATAATTAATCATAATAGTGTGTAATAATTGCGAAAACAAAAGAGCTTATTAAAAAAAACGGTCAAGTGCGAGTAGTACTCGCACACCGAGGGTTCATGAAATTTCATGATTGAAGGTATTCTGCTGACGACAGTTATAGTGGCAACGGAAATACGTAGTTTTTAGCTTTCTAGCTATTACGGTTTATGAGATACAGCCTGGTAACACACAGACAGACAGACAGACAGCGCAGGCCGTTTTTACTTCTTAGGTACGGAACCATGAATGAATATTGAATGTTTATAATAAGTTATCCACTGAATTGAATTCGTACCTCACATTTCCAGACGTAATATAAATCAAAATATCCCAAAAAACCTATTAGGCGTCAAAATCCAATAAATATCCACGATCTGTCAAATAAAGCGAATAAACATTGTACTGGAAGCTATCGCATTCATGATTAGATAGGTAATTAATTTTGACCAGTGATTGATGCCCGCTTTGATGACGCGTCGAATTCATCATGTGTCCATCAATAATTCACGTAAGTAATACAAAATGAAAGATACCATATGTTTAGTAATAAAGAAAATATAGCTGAGTCTCAAATAAAATATTTAGCGTAGTTTTTGCGTAATCCATAATCTCACGGGAAATTATTATATTATAGAGATACAGCGAGCATTCAAAAAGTATATATAAATATAATTTGAGGCCATCCAGGCACAGAGGGCGAGCGTCGGACTGACAACGATGGTTTTGGATACGATGCCCACTTGGAGGATTGAATTAATTTAATTATTATTATTTATTGGATTTCTCCACTCTCTTACGCACGGTGTTCAACTCCGCCTCGTAGATGTATTTGATTAATTATTTAATACTGAGATATAGTCTACCCGTGACCATAGACTACTGCAAAGTATTTGAAACGTCGGGTTTCCAAAAAATGATAATATACGTGATTAATCCGGTTTAAACTGTTTTATTTAATATGTATAAACATTGTGAAAACCAAAGAATTATTATAATTATTTAAATTTTTGTAAAAATATTTTCAACCATTACGCTCAAACTCTAGAAACAAGGATTAAGTAGCACTCTACCCAATTAAGTTAAACTATACTTATTGACGTTTACGTATTATGCGTTTTTATAACATTATATTGTAATATGTATGAAAAACACTGTTTCGTTCCGTCTTTATTTAAAATAATGGATTCTTCGTTATTACTAACAATTGTAATATATCAAATTTAATTGTTTATTAAGATTTAATTCATTGTGTGTTGAATGGCGGGACCAACTCCTCAATTACGACGGAGGAAATATAAATATATGGCATCGAACGCAAATGCCTTAAATTCATCTCCATTACATTATTAGATCTCTGAAGACTTATTAATATTATCTAATAATTCTAACTGCGCAATAAAACAGGCCTAATAGTCAATAATAATTCCTAAGTTCATCTTAATAGGTTGACCGGCGAAGAATTCGCACTAAACTTTCTGAGGCGACGTTAAACGGTGGTTTAAAGCCTTAACCGAGCTCGGAAAGCCGTTAAGAGATGTTTATTTGTACTACGTGACCGACCAAACATTATTTTTGTTTTGTGAATTTATATCAGAAATCACCTGATAGATGTGGCTGGTTAGATAAGAGCTTAGGGGACATTTGTTGTACGTTACTCGGATATCTGTTATTATAAAGATATTATCAGATTTTGGTGTAATGTTCTATGTGTATATATATATATATATATATATGTATATATATATATATATATATATATATATATATATATATATATATATATATATATATATATATATATATATATATATATATATAGACCTAGTGTTGTTTATTTAACCATTGGCTTGAAATTGTGGCAATAATTTTTGAATATTTACTGTCGTCGTTTTTAAATACGTATATAAAAATAGTTATTGAAGAATGTATGTAAAAAAATTATTATATATAAAATGAAATTTCATGCTATCCATGAAAATCTTCGAAATTAACAGGTGTTTCTGTTTTTTGTAGCAATTTATTATGCTTTTGGTAGACGTCGTCTCTTTGGTTAATAAAAAATAGAACGGATGAAGACGATAAAGAAGAATTTGGATTTTATTATATTTGAGTAATTTATTCCATTTAGTATTTATTCATGGACTACTTTATGTTTGATGTAAAAATATGAATGTTAATTTTTATTGTTTACAATATTACTATTTATTTTCTCTTTATAGTTAGCTTTTAAATGCGGCTTTGCTCTCATGATCAAATCGAAATAATTAAGATTTGGGTAAAAAATATTTGAAGTTAATGAGATAACTCTGAACACCGGCACAGGTGACTATATAAAAAAATACTAATATATTATAACATAGTTATAGTCCTACATATATATCTTATACTTATTACATATTTATTTTCAAATTATTTCAATTTGAACCAAAAGTTCCTGAGATTAGCGACTTAGACAAACAAAATTTTTCCGCTTTATAGTTACTCTACATATTCCAGATATTAGAGTTGTTAATTAAACATTCTAGTATTAAATTATATTTATTTATTCTCTTATAAATAATAAACAAAATAAAATAAATATAAGCACAGTGGGCCAAAGTCGGCCAGAGTCGATGCCCAATAGTAGGGTGTGAATTATATTCTTTACTCCAGTACAGAAAAGCGAGGTTTTAAGTTCCACTAGTTTTCACACAATAAAAATAATTAAAGAGTTTAGGCGGAAAACGGAGAACAGAATGTTTAAAATTGAAAGAAAGAAATGATGTGTGAAATTGTAAAAATATATTTAAAATATCAATATTCGAGTCTTTAAATTTATTTCAAACTTTTTGGAGAAGTCCACTGACAGTTTTTGAAACTGGCTTTGTCTTTAATGATATTGTTTCTATATGGTGATTTTTCTATGTCATCAATATTTTTATTGTTCTGGCAATGTATTCACTTTATATAGGTATATATTTTTGAAAAAAATAAACATAAATACATCACTACGATCAATAAATAACTATTATTATCATCTACAAGGCATTCAATTTAAAGCATTTCCATCGAATAGGATCTTTGAATCGCTAAGGCAAATTTTCAAACAAATTGACGTTCGCAGATAACCTCAGATTGTTTGCATTGCCCATCCACTTCCCTGCCACTTTACCTTTATTAGAATATTTGGTTGAACCTTCAAGCTCCACTAAGCTGAATGGTCAGGTTGTGTGATCCCAATCTTTAGCAACGAAAGACCGGACCTTAATTTTATGTATGAAGCGAATTGCCTACATTGTCAAGCTTGTGGTTTGCTTGTTTTCCAATATGGCATAGATTTTGATTTTCTGTACTAATTTATACCATTGTAGTTAGATGATATCAGAAGCTGTTAACTGATGTAAGCAATAATGATTATATTAAGTTCCAAAAACAAAAGATATTATAAAATATTTGTTGTTTTTTTATTAAGCTTTGTTTTAGTACTTTTTTTATCTTTATACTTTATGAGGTAGAGAGGTCTTAGTATTGAAACTCTCCATTCTTCACTTTTCACCCAATTTTGAGAAATGATTTTGATCATAAATGTGAAGTTAGAAAAATGTTTTCAGAACCTTTCAACTTTTGCTTTATAGGAATTCCAAATTTTAAAAAGTAAATACATAATAAATGCATACTCTATTGAAATTATCTCTACATTCACATTTAAGAAGTCAAAATAAAAAAAATTATATATGAATTTTCTAAGCCCAAACATTTATAACCCGTCTTTTTGAATTTGAAAAATTTTGAAAAACAAATTTTGAACAGTTCTCAGACGTCTAACAATGCTATCATAGAAGCCACTTATCCATAATCTCCGACAACACAAGCGGCGAGTAAAACTCAAAAGTATCTCCACAATTGAATATTTATAGCATTTTCCCACTAAACCAGGGATGGAACTTAAAACACTAGTTCAACTCAAACACACTTTGCATATCGTACCTGATAGTTTTAATTAATTCAATAGTATTACGGGCTTTTCGCCCGATTGCCCACTGCTAGACGGTAATGGACTGCGGAGGCCGATAGGAGCTTTCATTCCTAGATTCCTGGAGATAGTAATGTACCTACAATATATGCGATTTAATGTCCTTTATATTATCGAAATTAATCCTTGGAATTTGTATAACGTGCAAAGTTTTTGCTACAAATACGTTGCCTTTATTTTAAATTTAAATGTTAACATTATATATTTGGATGTCATTGAAGCTGAGTTTGAACGTATTTGATGTAAAAAAGCTTTTAATGAGGAGAACATAATTTCAAATAAAAAAATAGAACTTAAAATTCTAGACATATTATTCTTATACATTATAAATTAATTGTTGCCCGTAGCTGTTTTTGTGTATACTAAAAACCACAAAATCCCACCCCCTTTCCCTCCTAAATCCTATCGGAGTGCTGACTACAAGCCAAATATTAGCTTTTAGTGCAACAATTTCAGATATGCGTTGTACTACAGTCATTCACTAAGTAACAGATGACTGTTATATACTCGTATGTACACATATTAAAGTAGTTTAAAATAAATATTTTTAACAAAAAAATGTATACCAACTTCAATTTTGAGTATGTTCATAATTGAAGTTGGTTGGTGAATCAGATATTGATATGCTGTCAATGAGACCACCTTGAAATTACGCTCTTTCAAACAAAAAAAGTATTATTTAATTCACTTTACAAATGACTGAGAAATCGAGGATAATAGAAAAAAAGATCTAATATAGAACCTCTTCCTTTTTTGAAATTGGTTAAAAATATATGTTATCTAGCTTTATGATAAAGCGTTTGTAAACAAATGTTACTTATTGTGATGTCTATGTATAATTGTTGTTGACACGGAAATTTAGAGACTCGTATTGTCATGATAAAGTTAAATAACGCTTTTGAAACTAATTTCTAATGTGATATGCACTGGGGAACTGCAAACATTAACTTTAAACTATATTTAAATTATATGAAATTTTAGTTGAAATGAGAAAATACCTTATATGATTTTGGAAAAAATCATTTGAGTACCTATCTCAAAAAATGGAGAAAGTTATTACAAATTGGATGTTTTTCGATTGGCATTGGATTTTTTTTAATACTATTTAATAAATTGTTGAGAAAGAATAACGAATAATTATGCTTACATAAAATTGTAAACTGAAAATTTTAATATGTGAAAAGGAAAAAAAATGTATATTTGGGTTACTTTAAATTTTTGGATTATTGATAAACGATTAAGTTAATGAAGGAAAATATTACTGTACACGCGATGAATTATGATAATTTCGATTTCTTGCCAAGGAGATCGTATTAATAAATTTTGAATCTAGAAAAATGTCTATAAATAACAAAAATATGAAGCGAATAAATTCATGAATGCCTTAAATATATTATGGTATTAGAATAATATGTTAATCGTGACCCAGTAGAACAGAGACTTAACGTAAGCAGTTATAGATTTCCCGCTCTGGAAAGACAAAGCGCGGCATCGATTTCTGTCACTCAACATGTGTTGTCTTAAATTTGACACACGCCCGCTTCGCAGTTAAAGTGTAAAGTATTTTTAAGAATTTATCTGAACATGTTATGTCTTGGATTTGTCACAAGTTTGATATTAGGGTTAAAGCTCAAGGTTAGCGCTTAAAATAGCTTCTTTCCAGTTTAATAAGCTCACTACTAGTGGGAATGGCAGTAAAAAAAATAATAGACTTATTTATTACCAGCATTATAACAGTTTACTTCGTAAGTAAACTGTTTTTGCATTCGTTTTGGTACGTTATATGAAATCACATTGTACATGTTCAGTATACTCGTATTTACTAATTTTTTTTCCCTAATATAAAACTAGTCTAAGGTACTCGTTATTACATCAGCTACCTGTCTGTGAAAGTCCCTCCAAAATCTTTACAGCCATTTCAGAGATTAACAGGATATTGTTCTCAACTGGCACGCTCGAAACGCCATAAATAAACAAAAGAAAAAGAAGATTAGCCAGAACAAACAGACAGACAGACAGACAAAAACTGTTATTTTGGTGTCTGTACGTATATATTCATATGCGTGTAGTAAAAAGCGGTTATTTTAATATTACAAATAGACACCACAATTTTATTTATTAGTATAGAAGTATAGATATCGGTAAGATGTTTATCAAATTTTTTGTTTAAATTATAAGATTACGTCACAAAGTTCAAGGTATATTAGGTATTATATAAAAATCATATTCAAAATAATACTTATTACGTCATGGCTAGTCATAAAGGTTTTTTTTTTTTTTTTTTCGATTGTGTAGTATGCTGTTGGCCATAGGGGCCTCTACAGCGTCACCGGGCTTTGTGGGAGGCCGAGCTAAAAGAGCTCAGACCTTATATATATATATATATATATATATATATATATATATATATATATATATATATATATATATATATATATATATATATATATATATATATATATATATATATATATATATATATATATATATATATATATATATATATATATGTGCTTAATTCTAATCTTTCAATTTTAAATTGAAAAAGCATATTTAAAAAAAATCAATCTGTCATCTGATCATTCTAATTCTATTATCATTTCTTATGGATATTTTTTGACTGACTTTCCTATAGGTCATTGTTTAACTTTCACTCATTTCGCTTATCGATAGGTACATTGAGATAAATTTATGTTTATTATTTTCATTGTTTTATTAAAATATGATATTATCTTGAAACATCCCATAGAATGTATTCAAAATAACATAACCGTTAAAAATAAGTTATTGACTCCCATTTCATTATTCCAGTGATGTTCTTTCATAGTATAAAATAATAATAATAATATATACCAAAGCAATGGAGCTGAAGGTGACAGTTATTTTAAAATAACAGTTGTATTCTTAAAATAATATTAATTATATTTGATAAAATAGCATTGACCGCAAACTGTCGCACAGTAATTGTGCATGGACGATTGCACGAATTCGGAGCAATTGTGCAAAAAGCAACTGTTTTATTCGATTCATTATTAATTTTAACTTTTATAAATGTTAAATTCAGCGTAAATTCAGAAAAATGTTAAAATTGCATATCTTTAAATCTACAAGTATTACTTATAATAATATATATAACTATTATATCTCGTCATAGCACCTTTATGACGCCCTTGCGCCTTCGTGTATCTCTTTGTTGGCACCCCTAAAAAGGTGACCAAGCCAAGGTCTGAGCTCTTTTAGCTCGGCCTCCCACAAAGCCCGGTGACGCTGTAGAGGCCCCTATGGCCAACAGCATACTACACAATCGAAAAAAAAAAAAAAAAAAAACCTTTATGACTAGCCATGACGTAATAAGTATTATTTTGAATATGATTTTTATATAATACCTAATATACCTTGAACTTTGTGACGTAATCTTATAATTTAAACAAAAAATTTGATAAACATCTTACCGATATCTATACTTCTATACTAATAAATAAAATTGTGGTGTCTATTTGTAATATTAAAATAACCGCTTTTTACTACACGCATATGAATATATACGTACAGACACCAAAATAACAGTTTTTGTCTGTCTGTCTGTCTGTTTGTTCTGGCTAATCTTCTTTTTCTTTTGTTTATTTATGGCGTTTCGAGCGTGCCAGTTGAGAACAATATCCTGTTAATCTCTGAAATGGCTGTAAAGATTTTGGAGGGACTTTCACAGACAGGTAGCTGATGTAATAACGAGTACCTTAGACTAGTTTTATATTAGGGAAAAAAAATTAGTAAATACGAGTATACTGAACATGTACAATGTGATTTCATATAACGTACCAAAACGAATGCAAAAACAGTTTACTTACGAAGTAAACTGTTATAATGCTGGTAATAAATAAGTCTATTATTTTTTTTACTGCCATTCCCACTAGTAGTGAGCTTATTAAACTGGAAAGAAGCTATTTTAAGCGCTAACCTTGAGCTTTAACCCTAATATCAAACGTGTGACAAATCCAAGACATAACATGTTCAGATAAATTCTTAAAAGTACTTCACACTTTAACTGCGAAGTGGGCGTGTGTCAAATTTAAGACAACACATGTTGAGTGACAGAAATCGACGCCGCGCTTTGTCTTTCCAGAGCGGGAAATCTATAACTGCTTACGTTAAGTCTCTGTTCTACTGGGTCACGATTAACATATCATTCTAATACCATAATATATTTAAGGCATGCATGAATTTATTCGCTTCATATTTTTGTTATTTATAGACATTTTTCTAGGTTCAAAATTTATTAATACGATCTCCTTGGCTAGAAATCGAAATTATCATAATTCATCGCGTGTACAGTAATATTTTCCTTCATTAACTTAATCGTTTATCAATAATCCTAAAATTTAAAGTAACCCAAATATACATTTTTTTTCCTTTTCACATATTAAAATTTTCAGTTTACAATTTTATGTAAGCATAATTATTCGTTATTCTTTCTCAACAATTTATTAAATAGTATTAAAAAAATTCCAATGCCAATCGAAAAACATCCAATTTGTAATAACTTTCTCCATTTTTTAAGATAGGTACTCAAATGATTTTTTCCAAAAACATATAAGGTATTTTCTCATTTCAACTAAAATTTCATATAATTTAAATATAGTTTAATGTTAATGTTTGCAGTTCCCCAGTGCATATCACATTAGAACTTAGTTTCAAAGCGTTATTTAACTTTATCATGACAATACGAGTCTCTAAATTTCCGTGTCAACAACAATTATACATAGACATCACAATAAGTAACATTTGTTTACAAACGCTTTATCATAAAGCTAGATAAAATATATTTTTAACCAATTTCAAAAAAGGAAGAGGTTCTATATTAGATCTTTTTTTCTATTATCCTCGATTTCTCAGTCATTTGTAAAGTGAATTAAATAATACTTTTTTAGCGAAAAGCGAAATGAGTGAAAGTTAAACAATGACCTATAGGAAAGTCAGTCAAAAAATATCCATAAGAAATGATAATAGAATTAGAATGATCAGATGACAGATTGATTTTTTTTTAAATATGCTTTTTCAATTTAAAATTGAAAGATTAGAATTAAGCACATATATATATATATATATATATATATATATATATATATATATATATATATATATATATATATATATATATATATATATAAAAATATATATATATATATATATATATATATATATATATATATATATATATATATATATATATATATATATATATATATATATATATATATATAGATATATATATATATATATATATATATATATATATATATGTTTAAAAATATAAAAACACATTCGCGCTGACATCAAGGTTCTTCAACTGCCATTTCAATATTTATAGACACTCGTCTAAAAGTTAATGTTGTACTAAAAACAATTTTCTTTTTTTTTGATTTTATATATGCCCGCAATCGTCTCACACGACAGTATAAGACCAGATACTAAGACAATATGACAGACTTAGTGCACAATGGTTATAACAACTAGAAAAGCGTACCTGGCCTATACTAATGTTATATAGGTGAAGAGTTTGTCTGGTTCACAGTTCATCTCAAGAACTTCTGTTTCTAGAAAGACTATCTTATATTGTACCACTTAAATAGTTTCGATGTAACCCACTGTATCTGCAGAGTCAATCAGATAGAGTCAGAGTTGACTTAGAATATGTCATGTTTTATATTTCCATTTGTTCACGAGGGCAAAGCCGTGGGTTAAAGCTAGTGGTTAAATAAGCCACTATGATTTTGCCTCTATAGAGGCCTGAAATGGAAAATGGCGTAGCAAGTCATTTTTCCTTGACTCTGTCTATCTACGAACGCAAAATTAGATTATACAAAAAAAATCAAGCAAAAGAAATATTCTCATAATATAAGCTTTCAAATCAAAAATGAAAAAAAAGCTTTAAAGCTTGAACAAAACTCTAAAACAGATAACTTATTCCCACAGTACGCTATTCAAGCGAGTTTGGAGTTTCATCAGATTTTATTTGAAGTTCGAAGTTGCAGGTAATTTCCACTTTCGTCGCAATTCATGATGTTTCCACTTAGTGAGCAATTGCGCTTCTTTCAAAATAACTTTACTTTCTGTATATTAAGCGTAAAAGTTTGTATCGTAAATAATTTGTGTGTAGGCCGTCACGCCGCAGTGGGACATGGTCTGAGTGTAAGCTCGACGAATGTGGCTTCAATTCCAACTTGGGGTAGAGAAACACTAAATTTTAATTTGTCCACTATATTAGACAAACCGTGGCGTCTCAACGTGCTTTACAATTGACTATACATTATACAACAAACGTTCCACAACTCGATACATATTGACTGAAATACTGACGGAAATCCAAGAATGGAAGGTCATAATGTTAAATTATCTTTGTCCACTTTAGTAGGCTAGTATCTTGGAGTATGTACATTTAAATATTTATGTACTACTTATTAATATACTAATCATGTCTTGTATATAAAAAATATTTATTTCACCATCGTTTCTACATTAGCTATGGAAAAATAACTATAAAAAGACAAGATTGATAATAATTTTTTATATATTTTTATATATTTAATGATAATCATTTTTTATATTATCTTATCGTGTGGTCTATATATTATATAATATATTCCTTTTATTTATTTATATGATTTAGCTTCCCCTATGTATTTTGCATATAGTAAGGCAGACAGAGAGAACCTTGGAAATGATTAATTTCACCAAGTGGGAATTGAACCGACCACCATCGCGTCCACGTCGCGTTTCTTATCATCAATATTATTTATAGAACAATTAATATACAGAATTATACTCTTTATAAGAACCTATTACCTCTAGCTTTACATATTATTTTTTATTAATTAAACCTATTACCTCTAGCTTTACATATTATTTTTTATTAATTGTAATCAGAATAATAGAAAAAGGGCTATATCAATGCTACTATGGAAACATAGTTATCGTTTTTACTAATCTAATATATTTACTTACTTAATTACACATATATATTACAGCAAACATTAATTAACATTTGAATTATTTATAATATTTATCTAGAAATATTATATGTATATGCACACATTTACATGTAGCTGTATTTAGTCTGATAAAGCCTTATAAAATATCAGGTTGTTTCACAGTATTAAAGACAAAAAAAATCACAGTATTCAAGAACGTATCGATATCTACAATATTCACCCTAGGCACTTATTAAGCTGTGTACTTTTCAATAAAAAAGTTTTACACTTATTGATCATTACGTACTCTTATATAAATATGTGTGTGTGTGTATATATATATATATATATATATATATATATATATATATATATATATATATATATATATATATATATATATATATATATATATATATATATATATATATATATATATATATATATATATATATATAAAACAATTCTGTTACTAAGTGACCGATAGATAGCACGCTTAAGAAATTATTAGGATTATAGGGTAGTTTAGGGGAGCACTAATTGTAGGAGAGGATGTTCTCAAATTTAAATAGGAACGTGAAATTTTACGTTTTATAATTCACTCAAACAAACATTTTGATTTAATTATACAAAACTAATAATTTATTCAAAACATATTGATTGTCGTTTTTTTTTTTATTTTTTTTCTTTTTGTTTATGGGAACGTTTATTCTGGAAATAACGACAATTATTACTATATAGGTTATTATTATCATATTATGTAGGTTACAAATAAATATAGTAATATTAGTAAAAGTAATTATACAACTTTTGTATTCTTTTGTATACTTCTACTAACATCTATTGTCATAATATCAGCAAAAGTTAGACCTGTCATTTAATTGGCGATTTATGGCAAAGATATCGAAGTGTTGCAGTAAAAGCCTTCCAATGTCGAACTGCTAAGTTGTCCAGAACTAAGCGTCTGCAGGTGAAACTTTGTACTCAGACTTTCTAGGTTCCTTGTAACTTGTATGAATGGCTTGAAATGGATTTTAGAACAATAAAGGAAGTATTTTCACAGATTAACTCAGCCAATTAAGACTTTTTATTTGCTTTGAGAGGGCAGTTTGTTTGTATGAATAAACTGAACTTTCCTAAGAATATTTATATAGAGACGAGATTTAAATATAGAACACACTACACACACGAACACTCTACACACAATGTGTTTAATAGGCAGAAAGTATGTAACGGGGTGTCATTACACTAAGTTCTCTTTACGTTCGAGTTAGAATAAAATCATTGACATCTAAACGAATTATATATATGTATATATAATATATATATATATATATATATATATATATATATATATATATATATATATATATATATATATATATATATATATATATATATCTTCTTCTTAGCATTATCCCGGCCTATTGCCAGGGTCTGCTTTCCTACTTAATCTACTCCACTTTCCACGGTCCTGAGCATCCTCAGTTGTTAGTCCATTGGCTCTCATGTCCTGCGTTACGACGTCCAGCCATCGCTTCCTTGGGCGTCCGGGGAGTCTTACTCCAGGGACAGACACATCAAGGCATTTTCTTCCGGCGTAGTTCTTAGGCCGGCTCAAAACGTGGCCATACCATCTCAGACGACGCTCTTGGAGCTATTCCGCTACGTCACGGACCCGAAGACTACTTCGAATGAATGTGTTGCGTATGCGGTCAGCCCGCGTAACGCCACACATCCACCTCAGCATCTTCATCTCCGTTACGTGAAGCTCCTGAGTGTGCCGAGATAATGCTGGCCAACATTCGCTGCCGTATAAAAGTACTGGTCGGATCATGCTCTTGTATATCAGCCCCTTGAGTTTGGGCGGTATTCTGCGATCGCAGACCACACCAGTGACCTCCCGCCATTTGGCCCAAGCAGCGCTAACCCGGGCGTGGACATCGTAGTCGATGCCTCCAGACTCGTGCATAATGGATCCAAGGTACCTGAACTTTTCCGACTTAACGGCTGGCTCAGGCCCGATGTGGATGGTGCTCGAGTCTGGGTTCCCGCAAGCCATGTACTCGGTCTTTGACACATTCAGTTTAAGACCACCGTTCTCAAGCGCACCCTTCCAGGCATTCACTTTACGCTCCAGCATCAGTCGGTTCTCGTCAATGAGTACTATGTCATCGGCATACATCATCAGCCATGGAGGCTGGTCCTGGATGTGAGCCGTGACAGTATCTAGCGCTACATTAAACAAAAGTGGACTAAGAGCTGATCCTTGGTGAACCCCTACTGTAATTGGGAAGGGTTTGGTATCACCAACAGCGGTCCTAACTGTAGAAACAGAGTCGTTGTACATGTCTCTGATAATAGCAACATAGGATTCAGGGATCCCTTTGGATCGCAGTGCCCACCAGATACACTGACGTGGCACACAGTCAAAGGCCTTCTGCAGGTCTAAGAATGCCACATGCAGAGCTCTCCTCTTTCCCTGTGTGCCTCCATCAAAATTCTGAGGGCAAAAATGGCGTCCGTAGTGCCTGATCCTGGCTGAAATCCATATTGACACTCAGAGACAGTACACTCTCGGCGGAGCCTGAGGGCGATCACGCGCTCGAGGAGCTTCATGGTGTGACTCATAATCTTAATGCCCCTATAACTACCGCAATCTTGAACACTGCCCCTTCCTTTGTAAATAGGGGTAATAAAACTGAGCCGCCATTGATGTGGCATCGTCCCAGTGTTCAAAATGCGGTTAAAAAGATCAGTAAGCATGAGCACACCACGAGAGCCTAACGATTTCCACGCTTCGATCGGAATATCGTCAGGTCCCACCGCCTTGCCGTTCTTCGTTCTTCATCAAGGGTTTTTGGAGCAATAAGTCCCAGGTTAGGAGGTGGTTCAGACGGAATACTACCCGGGTGCTGAGTATTCAGCATCTCCAAGAAGTAACTTCTCCACCTCTCCTTCACAGAAGCATGACTACAAAGCAGCTTGCCCTGGGAATTCTGACGCAAAGACATTTTGTGATATCTTGCGTCGCTTTATCCCGAACATGTGCCAATTTGTAGATAAGCTTCTGCCCCTCCACAGTTTCAAGTTTATCATATAGAGGTAATAAACTTTCACTGCGGGCTCTGGCTACAACTCTTTTGCTGGCACGTTTCGCTGTTATGTACTCCAGCCTGTCTTCAGGAGAGTTGGAACGCTGCCATTCCTTAAATACAGTCTTCTTATCATGAGTCACCTCTTGTACCTTGTCATTCCACCACCATGTCTCCCTGTCCATACTACGTCCTCCCCTAGAAACGCCAAGAACATGTTTACCAGCCGTAATGATTGCTGACTGAGCTCGATCCCAAGCATCCTGAGCAGTTTCGGTGTTAGTTGATAAATTTTGACTGTTAACCTCTGCCAGAAAGTCGGTCTGCATCGGTCCATTCAGCAACCACCACTTGATCTTAGACTTACGCATCTCGGCTAATTTCTTTATCGGGGTAACGAGATAATCCATGACAAGAAGACGATGTTGGGCCGTGAGGCTTTCACCAGGAATGACTTTACAGTTAGTTACCTTGCCAACATGACACCGCCTGGTCAATAGATAATCTATTTGGGTTGAGTGGAGTCCACTCGCATACGTAATAAGATGCTGCAGACTCTTTTAGAAGAACGTATTCACGATGGCCAGATCAGATGCAATACAGGTTCTTAGGATATTTTCGCCCTCTATATTGCGGCGACCGTGACCATAACCACCGTGGACACGCTTATACCCACGTGACCGTTAAGGTCTCCCCCAACTATGATCACCTCGGTAGATGGTAAAGCGAGTAACACCTCTTCATATTGCTCCCAGAATGACTCCTTTTCGGCCCCGTTACAACCAGCCTGGGGAGCGTAAGCACTGATTAAGTTGGCGATAGCCCCCTCAACCAGTACCTCCACCTGCATCAGGCGGTCGCTGCGTCGGTCAACTTCGAGGAGACCATTCCGTATCTCTTCAGATAAAACTACTGCTACACCAGTTTTACCGGAAGGAGACCCAGTGTATATGAGCTGGTAACCCTGTCCGATGATACGGGACTTAATGCCCTTCCAGCGCGTTTCCTGAAGGAAAGCACACTGGACCCGACGCCTCATGAGTGCATCTGTTCCCTGCATCGTCCGGTTAGAGAGACAATATTCCACGTTGCAAAGCGGAGTTTCCTTCTGGGTACTATCTTCTTTAGCCGTGTCCATACTTGACACGATAGCCCTTGCCCATTTAACACAGGTGTAGGGCGATGTGCCTGCGCGTCGTTTAGTGGCGACGCCCTAGCAGTACCCAGCAACATCTTTTTCCTTTCCATATGAGTGGCAGGTGGCGGCTTTTTAATGGAGCGATTGCCATCTGACCTACAAAACACATTTTTGTGGGAAAAGCCAAGGATGAGAGGGAAAAGATTAGTAGAAAAGGGGGGGTAAGGACACCACTTTCATGGATTGGGAAGGAGTATGACAGTAGTGGCTCGAGGATCCGGGGTCGCGTGCCCGTATGCCCAGTACTTAATCGGACAGATATTTGGCCAGACATATACATATATATATATATATATATATATATATATATATATATATATATATATATATATATATATATATATATATATATATATATATATATATATATATATATATATATATATATATATATATATATATATATATATATATATATATATATATATGTATCTAAATATATATATATATATATATATATATATATATATATATATATATATATATATATATATATATATGTATATATATATATATATATATATATATATATATATATATATATATATGTATGTATGTATTTCTATTATTTATGATTGACAAGAGTATCTTGTTATATAATTTACTTTTTTTATGCTTCTCGGTCAATCCAGCTAGGTATAAAGTAAATAAAATATATAGAGTAAATTAAATGTTTAACTCTCCCGGGTGGGAGTCGAACCAATAACCGTCTCGTTGCCAATATGCCACAACGGCCAATTAATCAACGGTAAATTAATGATAATTTACTTTACCTTTTTTGCCTTTTTTGGTGGTAGTACGTATCCTATCCTATTATATATATATATATAAATATATATATATATATATATATATATATATATATATATATATATATATATATATATATATATATATATATATATATATATATATATATATATATATATATATATATATATATATGTTTATTTTATATATAGTTATCATTAATAATGTAATATTCACGAAATATAGATACTGTATCCGAACCTCCTTAACAATATTTCTCACAATCAAGGGATTCTGGAAGAGATCTCTTTTAGAGATAATCTATCCTTTGTACGAAATTATTCTATTTTATATATATTGTCTATATCATTTGTTATGAGGTATATATATATTAAAAATAAAAATAAATAAATACCTATAAAAAGTATAACAATTTCTTTTTGAAATATAATCAAATAGCACAAACAAGTTGTACCATACGTACAAAATACACCACAAATCGTATCTACAATATTACAATAACACTTCATTTGCGAACGGACTCAAACGTATAGCTCAATATACTATATTCCGCAGCAAAATGTCTTCGTCCGGCTCTCGATGAGGGTATCCGTTGTGCGATTTATAAGGGAAATTTTTATACGAAAATGTGCATATAACTGTTCTGTGTCGGGCATCGGTAGAGGAAATTTATCGTTTCCTTTGTCTCCAAGTGAATAGTTCTACGAATTCGAGCTAAATACTCTGGTGGTTTTCAAAACGACGCTTTTGACTGCATAATGCACAGTTTATTTTGTCTTTTGGTAAAGAATAAACAATACTGGTGTTTTATTTTTATCTACTAGTATTATATATTATAGAATACTTGCCAATATGGCACATTAGCGGCTATATACGACCACACGGTTCTTACTTATATGTATATTGTTTATACTAATTTGTTTCCTGGACTATGTCTAAGTGGACTTTATGAGCCTAGCTATATTTTTTTTTTATTTATATCCCAATTGTTCCCATTCTCATAGGATGCTCTCTAAATGCTGCGTCAACGGACCGAACTGTCAAGTTTGAACTTTTTACGTCAGTAACTGTGCTTTGTATGTCAGTCATTTTGTAACGGAAGAGTTCCATCGGTACATAAATCCCACTTTCCCACCAATTTTCGAGACATTGGGGTAGCGGAACTCAACGCCGCGCTTTGCACACCAAAGCTAACAAAGAATTCAAATATATATTAATTTTCCCCAAATTTGAATCGAACCCACAGCTATCATGTGATCTCAAATCACATTATATTATTTCTCAATTGTAAGCCTCGTTAAATTATTCCTCCAGCATATTCAAATTTAACATATAACGTATGTAAGTGGATGAAATATTCGATATAAACAAATTCTTGCATCAATTTTATTCATAATAAAATACTGTTATTTGATCGGAATTTAGTATTGCCTGCTTACATCATAATATGGATGTAGCGCTCTACGAGGATATGAACAGATACATTTATATATACATATATATATATATATATATATATATATATATATATATATATATATATATATATATATATATATATATATATATATATATATATATATATATATATATTATATATATATATATATGTATATATAAAGTTTACTGAGTGATTGACAGACAAACGCACAGTTGAAATCATCGCAGCGTAGAAATTGTAGGGGAGAGACTTTACGCCATTATAGCGCATTATGCTTCTCAATTTGATTCCCCTTTACACGCTAAATTATGATGCCAAAATAAACACACAATAAGCACACACAAATAGTGTGCCATTAATAAATAAATAAAATCTGCTTAAAAGTTACAATTAACTGCTCTTATTCATTAATTATACACATATAGCGTACAAAAGTCATTAAAAGTTATAACATATTATAATAAATTTCATACAAAAAGATCAACCTACGTCATATTAAAATTAAATTGAAAATTAGTTTCATTAATTAACATTATTCCGACAGATCGAAAATTGAAACGTCAAGTACAAGGCTTCATCTCAATTTACAATTACTCCGAAATTTAAAAGTAGGCCCTTTTTATCAAGGCCCTTTGATAACTCACTTTCCAATTATAATTAATAGAAATATTTTAACGCAACACTGCGTTATGACTCACTGTTACTGACTTGTTACAACTTATTTGTGTTGTTACCAATAGAGATGCTTACAACACAAATAAGTTGTAACAAGCCTGATGACAACATATAAGTAAGTAAGTAAGTAAGTAAGTAATCAGAGTGCTTAAATTAGGTTCCTAAGAGGCCCGGCGTCAAATCCATCTTCATCGAAACTTTGTGTTTTTCTAAAAGTATAAATGTAAACATAGAAAACATGTATGAAGAAAATTAGGAGATTATTCGGGCAAGTGTTTCTACTAATTAAAAACTAATGATAACTTAATAATTAATTTATTACTGTATATATATGTATATATAGAAAAAAAACTAAACTGAAGAATATTAATTTGAATAATACCCTAAATTAAAAGAGAATTGCACCTTTTATACACTATCCATGTAATCCCTCCATACATATTACACAAGTAGGTCAAATTATAACGCAAATAAAACCACAAAGTGCAAATTATAAAACAAACAACTATACATATATATAGTTTAAATTACAAAGTTTCGTCAAAACTTGTTTAAAGTGCACACTGTGTGTGACTTCGCTACAATTTTATTATGTGAAACGCTACGGCTTGCTACGGGCAAAAACTACTGAAATATCTGCTACAAAGTACTATATATTCAAATTAGACAATATTGTAACAATAAAAAATCGAAAAAAGAACATTTTGAAAGAGTTATCGTTTAGAAGGGTGCCTATGTTAAATAAAAATATTTAAAAAATATATATTAATAAAAAGCTCCCTACTTGGATTTGAACCCATCACCATCGTGAATTAATACAAATCAAGAATGTGTTATTTTATTGTTAATTTCATTGAAAAAAATAGAAATTGTATGGCAACATTCTAAAATGGGTCAAGTATATTAAGGTGGTCGAATAAATGAAGTTAGCCTGAATTGGAGGCGAAGAGCGTAGCGTAAATTTGGTTAGAATAGGTAAAATCGAATCGAAACAGTGTCTCTTTAGTCTCAATTCTCTTCTCTATTTCGAAATATTACATGACTTATATATTTTCATGTCTCTCCCTCATATTGTCTAGAAAAGAACAGAATAAAATAGGCATAGAGAACCTAGTTTTTTTTACTTAAAAAATATATAAAAATTTGAATTTCATTGGGATTCAAATTTTTATGTTTTCTTTAAGTATTTTTTCTATAGGTACTTGATGTGAATTAACATATTAATATATGTTTTTTATAACTAAATAAAATATTTTAATACACTTTAAAAATCATAAAAAATCTAGATTTTTTTTTTCAAATTTAAATGACAACACTGCAGACACTTGGTCTGTGCCCTTTTTACTTTATTATTAGTTTATATTCATACCATATATATAAATGATATTACTATTTATATACACAATTAATACCAATGAAAAGAATGTAATGTGAAAACGCGCTGTAGTCGTGATGTAGTTCCGGGTTGAGTGGCGGGGTTCAACGCCGTGTTCAGACTCTTATTACCAAAGTGAAGAAAATGAAAATTATTTCATTCTTTGCGAGAGGGAATCGAACCCACAACCGTGATTACAATTACACTACAGTCACTATTAAACGTATACTTTGATAAACGAGGTACATGTTTGTGTTATAGGAGCAAACATATTTGTATAATCTATACTATATCTAAATCCAGAACTGTTATCTATACACATTATGCGCAAGTTCTTGTCTATACATACAATTTAAGAACTTGTTTTACAGTTTCGCAGCAAATAGAGCTGAACTCACTCCTGATCCCTTACAGACGGAATGAAAGCAATTCGTTTATCTAAATAAGTATCGCCATCACACAATCATCTAGTGTGTAGCCTGACTATTTTTGTATAAAATAAACTACACATATAAGTTTTGGAATGATTTTTTCTTTAAAATATCTTGAAATGAAGAATTTTTAGTCTTGTCTCTTTATTTGTATTGTAAATTCTCACTATAGGTCAATTTCCATTTATTCACGGTTTTGATTACGTGACCAATTCTATGAATTATGCTGCAGAAGCACAGCATAAATACTTGTATTTTTTAAGATTGCGTTACTGGCTTAGAAATTCTTCAGCAGTCCTAGGGACTAGACTTAGACATTTAAAATTAATTTCAGCTTTATACGTCCAACAGATTTTGTGACGAATGACCTTGACAAACGGACAAACAGACAGAAATGAAATGATCCTATAAGATTTTGGTTTTAATCTTCCTTATATATGTAACCCTAAAAAGAGTATATATATATATATATATATATATATATATATATATATATATATATATATATATATATATATATATATATATATATATATATATATATATATATATATATATATATATATATATATATATATATATATATATATATATATATATATATATATATATATAAATATTTTCAAAAGATCACATTTTCATAACAATAGCATGATAACAAGTGACTAACCGATAATCTATAACAGATCATTTGAATAAATTCGTTAAACAATTAAATTTGATAAAACAATTTATGATCCAGTTAAAATTTTTCCGATTGATTACGTACATTGTCATTTGAGTACACTCGACGGTTGTGATTGCATTTTTTTTCATTTAGAAGTATTTTTTACCTGCAAAAAGTGAGATGTCAAGTGAGAATAACTAAAATTGCTTTATGACATATGTCATTCTAGCTGTTCAAGGTTAATATTATAAGAAACGTTGACGTAGTTTAATATAGGTTGTAGTGAAGTATATAAAATAGAACCTTCATATATAAATCAACTATCCAACAAATAACAAGTATTTTAATTCGTACTTTTACTCGTACTAGTATTTTTATTCGTACGTTTAATTAACATATCAAAAGAGTGCGTTTCGCCTCTATCTACTATAAGATTTACAAAATGTGCAAAAAGTTGATTATTAGTAAAATATTTATTACAAAGTCTGAATGCATAGTGATAGTTACCACTTCCATTTCTACCTCAAACCAACGAGGCAGGTTATAGAATAACCTACCTTGTTGGTTTAGAAAAATATCGACATAAAGTATATAGGTACTATTGTCATACTTACATTAGAAAAAAGTTATTGTACCATTTGAAATTTGTTTTAAGTTCTATTTTTTTTTAAATTGTCTACTTAGTTTGTTAATATTCATTTTACGCAAATATGCTTAAGCTTTAAAAAAGGAAAAATTTAACAAAAACTTTCATAACAAAATCTTAAATTTGACAATATATTTCCAAGCAGTTACAACATTGCTATTGAGTAAACCAATAGTAAGTTGAATATTATACCACCGAATGGCTCATGTATATAGATTATTTTCAACTGTGATGTAGAAATAACAAAAAGAGTATTAATCTGTATTTTCAAATAAATAGTATATATATTAGATATTACCCAAGAGCTGCTTTTTTTGCACTTTATTTTGAGTACCCAATAGCTCTTATATGAGATGTATCTGACTAATATATTCTTTATAAAACCTGTATGTATTATAGAATTACTATGATTTTTCTACATGTTTTACATATTAGATTAAAATAAATATTAAATAAAAAAGCCGCATAGATATATAATTAAAGAACATCTTTCATGCATTCATAAAACATTTTTTTTAAATTTTTGACCCTGTTGTTGAAATTCTCGGTACATAAGACCAGGATGACCATCATAAGAGTCTAAAACCTATTTTGGGTTAAAAATGTTATCTCCGTTATTTTAAAATAACAGAACCTGTAACGTTTAGCTTTAATGAAAAATCTTAAACGCCCAATATGACTTAAACCGGCTTCTCAGCGTTAAGTCACGTTGCTACGAAGCGAATGTAGGTTAAAAGTTAATTAAAACTGTTTTAAAGTTTTTTAATCTGCTACAAGTTTTTTTCCAGCAGCTGATGTAATCTTCTTTAAAAGTATGTTATTAATGCCCCGATGAATAAATCTTTGTATCCACTTCATTTATATATATTTTTTTTAATTTATAATAATTTTGCTAGGTATCCCTTAGGACTTAGGTCTCTCTTACTTAACAAATAGTCATGGTTCAAATGTGTGATGTGTGTTAAAGTGGCGGTGTTGAGTTCCGCAAATTAAATTGCAATGTTACGAAAATTGGGTGAAAAGTAGAGAACACAGTGTTTAACCTGTTATATGCAGAATATAGAAGCTATTTATTATTACTGTAATGGTTTAGTTTCACCTATTACTGTTTGACAGTTACAAAATAGCAAATGAAAAAAAAGCTACGACTTTTTGATAGCAACTACATATGTCCCATGTCAATTTTTATGTTTTTAATGATTACAAGTAGAAAAAAAAAATTTTAATAAGAAAAAAAATTATTTATTATTTTTTTTGCTATCTTGCTATATTGGGTTATTGCTATCGCTTGAAAATTGAACTTTTCAGAAAACCTTGTAGCCTTAGTATTCTTTTTACATTAGTTGCAAATTAAATTATTTTACTATATTATACATGGAAGACTATTATTAATGGCAAAGTAATGTCATAAATATGTAAAAATAAAATACATATAAAATTTTAGATACATATTATGTATGTCTAGTCAAGTAATCAATACGCTTTTTCATGGCGACGAGCTTTATATACATTTATACATTATAGGGATGATAACAACAAAAGATGTAATAAGTTTATAAAAGCTTCAATGTGGCCGAATACATTCGTTAGTCAAATTTTAAGCTAAATTTTCATATATTTAATTAAATTTGCTGATAAAGCAAAAGAAACAGGAACCACGAAAAAGAAAAGAAAATTCCAATTCAAAAATATATATCGGATACTGATATTACGGATTTAAAATTGTTTCACTTAAAATCATAAAATCATCATCGTACGATTCAAAGCAAAAGCGAAATTGTGCATATTTGAACTTAGAAACCAATAGAAGCTGTTTATATATAAAATGTAATTAGTACATAGTAATTACGCGGCAGCCACTGGTGATTCGGAGGAAATCTTGGCTTGGCTTCCGCAATTAAAGCCGGCCTTAGCCGTGGCCGGCTCGATCCAATTATGAGAATTTGTTCAGAGTGGTGAGAGTCTAGCGTTTGTTACAATTTTTAAATATATTTTATAATTTTTACAGGAGGAATTTTACATTTGAAGTATTATTTACATATATTTAAAATGATTTCGTTATTAAAAGTTCCTCCAGCATAGATTTATGGATGTGAATTTTAAATTTGAACTTTCTTTTCTTAAGCAAGCGGAATGATGTATAATTAATTTGTACCCTCAGTATGTCTACATACTGAAGATGATTAATTGCTCAATTTCATTTAGCATATAAACTCATATCATATTCATATTATAACGAATTTGTTTCAGAAACATCAACTTAAAAGAATAATCCGACTGTCGGTTAGAGTTTATAGGCTATAATTTTAGTCAATTAGACTACACTATACTCCACTGTATCTATGCATTTATCGAAAAAGGCTATAGGACGGAAGGCTATGTTTATAAAAGAGCCCTAATGTTGATATATAATACCACACATTATACCTTACATACTTACGTCAGACTTTTCGAATATGTCATGTGTTATGTCACATGACATATTCGAAAAGTTCTTATATATAAAAATATTTGAAAAGTCTTATGTATGATAAGCTTAAGCATTATTTGACCACGGTCTCAAAGCACACACAAAAATTATTTAAATCGCTATCGCCTATGATATTCAGACAACTTGCAATCTACACCGTTTGCATGTAAAGGCGTCGTTAAAAACTGTTTCCACATTAAATTACATTATAATTATTAGATGCGTAAAAATCTTGATGTAACTAACACTAAGTTAGTGATACAATATTTTTATGTATAATAGATATAAGTCACACGATTTTTTAAATTTGATTTAGTAAATTGTTTTTAAAGGATATTCTTACACTTTGGTTAATATTTGTGATACCTAATATTAAAGAGGCAGTTATTTGGTTTAGTTAATAGCATTTTTTCTCAATTTTTTTGCTCATATTAAGATTTTTTGAAATTTCTCTCTTTATAATAGATCCATACGTTCCATTCGTCACTAACATGTTCGGAATGATTGACAGTTGTTGTCGATTGCGTCTCTAGGGTGTCATTCCGTTATTGGTATTGTGAATGCTACAGGATTTGGCTCCTTGAAGTGTTAGATATTGCCATAAAAATTACCTTTTATTTAAAATATAATCGAAAAACAAAACAGATAAATAAAATTAAGTATAACAATTATCACGATTTATATATATATATATATATATATATATATATATATATATATATATATATATATATATATATATATATATATATATATATATATATATATATATATACCGTTCCTTGCTGAGTGACTGAATTTCTACGGCAACGGGATAAAATTAGTTTTATAGTAAAAGTAAACAAGTCACTGGCTGCAATTTGTAGTGACTATTATTTCTATGCACTCAAGTATTAATTAACACTTATATCTTTAAAACCTTTCATCAAAACTGCATTAAGACTTAACTGCAAATGCAGTTGCATTTCCCTTGAAGAATCCTTACTAATTCTATCTGACTGAATCGATTTCTAAAGATTCAATCTCTAAAAGTGGAACTTAAGTTCTTATTATACAGTTCTTTGTTTCATCTTAGTATCTATCTGTTGTGAAGTGGTACTGTTAAGTGGTTGTAGATGGATCTTATTTAAGTTGTCTAGATTTAGTTTTAAAGAGGAAAAAGTTGGGAAAAATGTAGGTAAGCAAGACAAAATGCTGACTGAATGAACGGAGTTCAATCACTAAGCACGAAATATCTCCAGCTTACAAAAAAATACAAATAATAATGTAAACAAAACCTATAATTTTGTAATCGTGATTTACTTATCAAAAAAATAATATAAAGATAATATAAATATAATAGTAAAGAACAATTATTTAAGAATCAACTAAGTAGGTTTTTGTGTCTATAAAGGCTAAGTGCGCCTTACTCGCAATGTCTCCAAATTAAACGAAAATCGGAGAGCAGAGAGATTTAACGCTAAATGTTTACAGCATATATATATATATATATATATATATATATATATATATATATATATATATATATATATATATATATATATATATATATATATATATATATATATATATATATATATATATATATATATATATATATATATATATATATATATATATATATATATATATATATATATATATATATATATATATATATATATATATCAAAGGATGATTGTTGAGAATGCTTTTGAAAATAACAATGTAAATACAAAATATATGTTACGTTGGCACCTCTCCGGCTGCTGCTGTCAACCCGATGCGGCGACGCGACGGTGTAAATCTCTTATTACTTATACGTTCACGTTTCTATTTCGTTACAATTGATTTTGACAATTATTAAAAGGAATTGTTTAATTAAAATGTAAAATAGTTTATTTAAAGCTATTTTATAGGATCTCGTTCTTTAAAAGACCTATATACATGAAATCGGTACGGAACCCTTGGTGCACTGGTTTTATTCGCAATTGACCGATATTTAATTTACATATCAAAGACTTTTTATGACACAGACAATTTACTTTAGAAATTTTAACATTATTTTTTATATAAGTTCCTATTTTACTGCTTACATATTTAACATTTTAGGTGTATTTATTTATGAAAAACAAAAAATAAAAAAAAATAAAAATTATATATTTTTACAAAATACACTGTTCACGAAATGTCACAAGCCATGCAACTTCTTGGCACGAGCCCGTCTGTTGGCGCCTAAATTCTAAATCTTACCCATTATTAAAGCCTTAGTAAAAAATACTAAGATAAAAAAGAAAATATATGTACATATTATAAGGAACAGTCATCCAAAAATTTTTATTTTTCCTTTGTAACGCTTGACATTTCATATTGCCTATACATATTGTTTAATTTATAAATGTAAGTAAATTCTAAGCTATTACAAATATTATAGGTATTATAGGTTATTACAAATTACATTCTTAATAATTATTTACTATTAAACGGGTTTGGATTTCCACTCGGGAGAATCAATTATTTTATTTCCTCGCTTTGGCAAGAAGAGAAATCGCGGCTTTTATTTCTGCCATTCAATACTCAATATCTGGAAAATTGGTTGGCTAATGGGAAACAGAGTGTCTTAACACTACGTTCCCTCTGTCTTCCATATGTGGGAAAAAAGTGAAAATGCTTTTTTTTTGCCTAAAACAGCTGTTATTACATACAAAAATTATAATTTTATCTAATTAATTATGTAGAAATTAAAATATATATGTGATATTTACGTACATATAAACATAAATATATCACAAACGAAATCTCATTAAACAAACTTGAATATACGCTTTTCTCGTAGCCCATCTGTTGAAGCACTTCAAAAATATTATCTGTACACTGAAACTTGTCGCTAATGGAGGCATTTTGATATACTGCGGTAGAAAGAAAATCAGCGAACAGCGAGAAGATAAATGTTCTGTCAGTCTATTCCAACGCTTATATTATGTGTTTACTAGAATAAACATTTCAAATATGTGTAATCCTGTTCAAAATATTTATAAAATTTTAGACTGCTCATATCGCCTATACTTATATATATATATATATATATATATATATATATATATATATATATATATATATATATATATATATATATATATATATATATATATATATATATATATATATATATATATATATATATATATATATATATATATATATATATATATATATATATATATATATATATATATATATATATATATATATATATATATATATATATATATATATATATATATATATATAGATATATATATATATATATATATATATATATATATATATATATATATATATATATATATATATATATATATATATATATATATATATATATATATATATATATATATATATATATATATATATATATATATATATATATATATATATATATATATATATATATATATATATATATATATATAAAACAACTCTGTTACTAAGTGACTATAGATAGCACGCTTAAGAAATTATGAGGATTATAGGGTAGTTTAGGGGAGCACTAATTGTAGGAGAGGATGTTCTCAAATGTAAATAGGAACGTGAAATTTTACGTTTTATAATTCACTCAAACAAACATTTTGATTTAATTATACAAAACTAATAATTTATTCAAAACATATTGATTGTCGTTTTTTTTTATTTTTTTTCTTTTTGTTTATGGAAACGTTTATTCTGGAAATAACGACAATTATTACTATATAGGTTATTATTATCATATTATGTAGGTTACAAATAAATATAGTAATATTAGTAAAAGTAATTATACAACTTTTGTATTCTTTTGTATACTTCTACTAACATCTATTGTCATAATATCAGCAAAAGTTAGACCTGTCATTTAATTGGCGATTTATGGCAAAGATATCGAAGTGTTGCAGTAAAAGCCTTCCAATGTCGAACTGCTAAGTTGTCCAGAACTAAGCGTCTGCAGGTGAAACTTTGTACTCAGACTTTCTAGGTTCCTTGTAACTTGTATGAATGGCTTGAAATGGATTTTAGAACAGTAAAGGAAGTATTTCCACAGATTAACTCAGCCAATTAAGACTTTTTATTTGCTTTGAGAGGGCAGTTTGTTTGTATGAATAAACTGAACTTTCCTAAGATTATTTATATAGAGACGAGATTTAAATATATAACACACTACACACACAACGAACACTCTACACACAATGTGTTTAATAGGCAGAAAGTACGTAACGGGGTGTCATTACACTAAGTTCTCTTAAAGTTCGAGTTAGAATAAAATCATTGACATCTAAACGAATTATTTATATATGTATATATATACATATATATATATATATATATATATATATATATATATATATATATATATATATATATATATATATATATATGTATATATATATATATATATATATATATATATATATATATATATATATATATATATATATATATATGTATATATATATATATATATATATATATATATATATATATATATATATATATATATATATATATATATATATACATATATATATATCCCCAGAGGGATGGCTGATTTATGAAGAGGTTAATAACAGTGGACGAGGCGAAAGAGGTATATAGGGATCGTAGCGCTAAGAAAGTGTGAAGCTATAGATAAAACCAGAAGTTTATTTGGTTAAACAATCTAATCTTGGAAGGTACTGCTTTAAAGTACACATTTTCAGAAAATTCCTGAATACCGCACTTGTTCATGACACTGTATGGTGTAGCATATTGGCGAAAAAGGCGAATACGATAGCTGCGGGTGGAAGATTGAGCGAAGGACAAATTTACTTATTAATTATTTTCATTTTACTCTAACAAAATATATTTAATCAAATTTTAATTTTATCTATGCCTATGGTATTCAATATTAGAATCTAAACTCAAGATCTTTCATGAAGTCATCATTGTATCGCGTCGCGCGTTTCGCGTTCGTATATTCGCGTTTATATATATATATATATTATATTATATATATATATATATATATATATATATATATATATATATATATATATATATAGCTCTTCCGTTAATGACTGACTAAGTTTAATTATATAACAATCTAAGCAATATTTCATTGTATTTATAGTCTTATAAACAATACTAAATATATAATATTTTAATACAACATTTTTATTTATGTATTCACCACATATTTACTTTATTTTTTACCTTTTGAATCACAATAAGTTGCAATCTCAACATCAACAAACCGATATAAAATGTTAAATTTAACAAGAATATCATATTTCAACAATATCAAACTACGAGTATCACTCTAAATTCATTAAAACAAGTCTAGTACTGTAGCACTAATTCATTAATTATTCGACACCACTCGCTGAACTTCCCCCGAGATTCAGTGTTTATGAAGATCGTTATACTGGTACGTGGTACACCAGTTCGAATTCTAAATAATGAAGCTTCTTTTCGAAAATATCATTTAAGATTTATATTTCACATATCTATATATATATATAATAAAAATATTACATATAATTGATTTTCATAATTTATACAAATAACATTGTGAATGATGAAATTAAGAATATCGTGTAAAAGACTGTCGTTAGTAATTAATGTCTTAGCTATAATATAAAAAAATCGGTTAAGAGCGAGTCGGCATCGTGCACTAAGAGTTCCGTACCTATTTTGTGATTGTAAGTCAACAGAACGTTCAAATATATAAAAATTGGCAAATTTTCTATTAGTATCGGGCGTATGCATTAATTTGAAATTACATTTTTTTTTACTGCTACTATTTTTAACTGCTTTTTTAAAACTACAAGTTAACAACCTTTTCCCAATTTTCTGATTACTGGTAAACAAGCATCACTCTTTTGTTTCGGCTGCAAGCGTCAAAATACGAGTAGGCGACATAAACGGAATTGCTGTATATTTTAGTTGCATTCAAGTAAAAGTTTGAATTTTGCTTTGCTCTGGTTACATTGATAGACAGACCGACAACAAAATGATCCTATAAAGGTTTTCCTTTTAAGTTCTTCCAAAGAGTTTTTTTTTCTCATTATATAAAGTGAAGCTTTAGTTACTTAATTATCAATTTCTGGGTTACAGCCAGTGGTTGCCGATTTAAATCTCCTACGACTGACATTATGAAATTATAGATTTTATATAATTTTGTGTAGTTAAATTATAGTAAATATATATTAGTATATTTATATATAGGTGTAAACTCTTATCCCGTTATATAACCATTTGAGACCGTTATGGCGCAATGCAACAGTAGTTAAACACTACGTTATGTGTCAATTCAGTATCAGCTTGGGGAATTATATTTAAATTATTTTCTGACAATTCCATTCTGGTTGACAATTTTGCACTTAATAAGCTGTTTCGAAAATTTAACAGAAAAAGGAAAACCAAGTGTCTTAAAATTGAAAAAAACGGTTCAAAACAGCTGCCTTATGCCTTTAAATACAATATTTAATACAACATTGAATCACATACAATGGTACAAATCAATATTACAAACCCATAGGTATGTAAGCATGTCAATTTCTAGCTGTAATTCAAAATCAAATAGCTGAATCGGTTTAAATTATATTGTTGTTAAGTTCGATAATAATATAGAACGGTAAAAGCTGAAACTGTTTTGAATTGTGGAAAATTATGTACTCATGGTAAATTACATATAAATTATAGTTCGGTCATTTCATTATACAGAGCTATTTCGTAAATTTTAATAATGACACTTAGTTTGTATGTAATAAGTATATAAATCATAAGAGCTGAACCCGTGGAAGCCTCCTGAAAGACTGACACTACTGACATTCCAAAGTAATCTGACGATTCAAAAGTACTTGTAATGGCCTACTTGAATAAAAAAAAAGTATTTTGATTTCCATTTTTGATTTTAAAATCTATTTGAACGTGTTATATGATTATTAATTAATTTTTTGGACATTGGAAAACATTGGACACTTAAAATGTTTTTTTTTGTTGTGAGTTTAATGCTGTTATCCCTATTGGCCTTGACAGCGACACCGGTTGGGGAGGGAAGAGGGTACTCTGTCCCTGAGAAGTAGCAAGCACTGTCGTGTCTGCTTGAGAGAAAACGTCGGCGGCAAGGGCGTCCCCTGCGGGACTCAAGACTTGGCTTGCATCCGACGAGCGGGCTGGGGGATGTTCCCTATTCTTAGCAAACCAGCCCCGACCTGAAGACGTGGCTGGAGAAACTTACACTAATCTGCACGGACCTAGCAATCCCTAACCGCTGGGCCCAGCCACGCCAACGCGCGATCGGGCCGTCAAATATGCTGGACTTCGTCGTCATTTCCGTCGACGGCGGTATGTGTCGTGTATGTGTTTTGTGCTTCCTACCTACGTATGGGGCATTAGCAACTGTAATGGGATATCCGGGTCTAAAAGAACGCTACGCGGGCGTCGGAGCATAGTTTTAGCGTACGGGGTATAGTCACACGCCTGTACGATAAGGGGGTTCGCGTGAGTAGCTGCGCGCTCGAAGTAGCGCCTAGATAGGCTTTTGCAGTATTCTTGAATCGATTCCAGTTCGAAGTCTCTATGAAGGTCGACATTGCGAACGAACCAGGGACAACCTGACGCGATTCGCAAGAATTTATTCTGAACAATTTGAAGGGCATTCAGCTTAGTGTGTCCGAACACGACACTAGCATAAGTAAGGACAGGTCTTACACAAGTTTTGTATAGTGTCATCTTATGTCTAAGTAACAATTTACTCTGCTTGTTTTTGGCTCTCTTGACGTGTGAGCTAAAAGAGAGTCTGGAATCTAGGATTACTCCTAGATATTTTGCCTGTGGTTTCCAGGAATAGGTCTATAGGAATATATATATATATATATATATATATATATATATATATATATATATATATATATATATATATATATATATATATATATATATATATATATATATATATATATATATAACCCTTACGAATATTTAAATAAAATACAAATTATACTATGTACAAATTAAAATAATATTTTAATTTTCTAAATAAAACTACATTTACTGTTACATTAGTATTATTATAATATTATTAAATTAATTCACTTAGAATCGACACCACTAATTACAGTGCTTAGTCTTTACGAGCACATTACGCTGGGACGTGGCAGTTGATACGTGTTAAATGAAATTCAAATTTTATTATAGAAATTATACAGCTATTTTGTAGACATTTTTTATAATAGTCTAAAAATAAATATTTTATATCATTAACAAGTTGTAACCCACTACATTAACGTGGACTATGAAACGTGAAATCTGGTTTCACCATGTTCCTGTATGAATTTAGAGAAATTACATAGAGCATGGGGCTCTACGATACTGAAGGCTAAATTGCAGCCTGTTACGCTCAGTAGTTTCGATTTGTCGGTCAGTCAGTCAAAGTAACCGGAGAGTTGTATATACTTATATATTAATTATTACTCTCCCGCCGTATCGCTCAATGTCCTGGAATAGAACGGAATGTATTGTAAACTAGGTTCTCTAACGCTATCGGCGATACGAGAAGCTATTTAAAAAATAACTCAGTCTGCTAGTTAAGTAGGTAGTAGGCAGATCATGAATTAAAATGGCTGAAGAATAAACCAAATCCTTATTAAATGTTAACTTAAATTAAAACTATTTTAAATATAGCAATATCAATTTATCAATAAATATATATTTTGAACAGTGAAAATGTAAAACTGTTTGTATTTACGACCATCTTGTATAATGGGCTATAATTAAATTAACTTATAATACACGCAATACTGCCCTACATTGGCTCAGTAGGGCTCAGGCCCCTAGAACTCGATCTCCATTTAGGGAAATGCATGATTTTCATTTCCTCATCTCAAGGAGACAAGGCACGGCGTTGACTTACTACAAAATCTTCTTTTTCTTTCTAGGTATAACGTTTCGAGCGTGCCAGTTTTAGCACAAATCACTTGGCCAATGTCACGTTGAATGGAGAACACACAAAGGAGATTGTACGGTAAAATAAAATGATGACATTACACAAAAGAAGAATGCATGAAGTTTAAAAGTGATACAGTCAAAATACAGCCATCACCTATAACAAAATAATTAATATTTACACTATATACACAACATAGTAAGTTAGTGCTAAATACAATGGAGATCAAAAAAATTACCCAATACATCTACGCAATTTCATTAGAGTGAAGCCAAGACAATTATTGAGTTCAGAATAGAATATTCATGTAAACATACATATATTGTCAGTACAATTGCATTCTACAGCCAGAATTTTCAGCTGTGTGGCGTCCAATATGTTTTATTTGACCAAGGCTAAGCAATTCTCTTAAAAGTTGGCAAACAAAACGACTTAGAGAGAGCGTAAAAAGGACGCCGAAGCCACTTTTCATCAGACGGCTAAAATGCCACGAGACATACGACTCATTGTATTTGTTGTTTTTGTTAAAAATTTCAATGATAAATGAATGAAAAGTTCTTGGCGTTTTCTTGTCAATAAACACCAGGAAGTCGGAAGAACTAAAGTAATCACCTCGTTTTCCTCTACATGTAGGAACATGTATAGTATATACATAGCACGTTTCTATTATATAAAAAAATACCTTTTGACGCAGCGGCACAGAGTCTGATTGTAAACGCGACGATTGTGGGTTCTATTCCCACTCAGGGAGAATGAGGAGTTGAGTTCCGTCACTCAACACGCAATATCTCGAAAGGAGGAAGGCGAAGAAAGGAGTATCTAACATTAGGTCCTCTCTGCCTACCCTGGTATATGCGGGATAAAAAATAAAAAAAAAACAAATAGAAATAACTAAGCATCGAGTATAACAAACGTAAACAAAAACAAAAGTAGTTCCTAAGATTGGTACGATCACACAAACAAACTCATCAGCTTCATAATGTTATTGTAGATAAAGATAATCTTTAGTCGTGATATGTAAAGAAGCTTAGCAATCTTACTGCAAGCGCTGAGAAACATCTCGTCATAACACATTGTTGAAGGTGCACGACACTACACCGCAATGACCGTATACGATATAAATGCAAAACTTTACTGGCTATAAAATTTTCTAAGGAATAGCAAATGTTTAAAGCTAACAGAAGATATTTTTTTATATATATGAATTCGCCTAGTGTCATCATATTGGTGAGAAAGAGGAGGTTGTGAAGTTACAAAAAATATGTATAATTGTTCATATCAAAAATCCAAAATCACGATAAAGAAATGTTATATATAAATAGACGGTACTAATCCATTTCGCAAAGTTCTTACCCTTTCTCTTATATACAAGTTCTTTTGTGATACTTTTAGACTCCCTCAGGCTGGGTAATGATTTCCGGATGAATTCCACTTAAACCAAAACATTTCATATTACTTAGTAAGTCAACATGTTTAAGAACCATCGCATATTATTACCAAGATATAGATAGTAAATAAAAAATATTTGTAAATTATGATATTAGGATATTACTGTAGCAGAGTATGCAGAGAGAACTTAATATAGAGACACTCCATTTTCTGCCTGAACTCGAAACACTGCATGAACTCGAAACAAAATAAAAAAATATATTATATTATATACCTAATCATTAAGTGACTGTGGTTTGGGTTCCGCTAGTCTATTATAAGACTAGCGGAACCCAAACCACAATCACTTAATGATTAGGTATATAATATAATATATTATTTTAGTTTAACTACAAATAAATCTCTACACCTCCCGCATTTTGCCGGATATGTTCTAAAGTCAAAAATTTCCTTTCTATTTAATCATAAAAACATTACAGATACATAATTTATCAGCTTCACGGTGTATCCCGCATATAGCAGGATAGACAGACAGAATCTAGATTCATACACTAGAGACACTACAGTTACATTGCGTGTTAGCGGTAAGTTCCGCTTACCGTCAACACTGTTATATAAGTACTAGCAAATGAAAAAATATATTCACCCGATTGGGAATCGAATTCATTAGTTTACAGTAAGATACTGCCACGATGATGACCTCGTTCATACATGCATCATTACAATTCTTGAAAATTCATACTATCGTGAATTAGACTCTCCAACTACGCCAATATTTCATCGTCATACTATATACATACATACCTCTAGAGTATACGTTATTTAATTTTATTATATCACAATACAAAACATAGTAAATACAATTGATGCCCATTATTTACCTCATTTGAAGAGTACAATACATAAATGAACTTAAAATATAAAATTAAAAAAGAAATCGGAATAAAAAAAAAATTAAAAATCCAAAAGCACCATTGAAAAAGAAAGTTCTTTTCAATAATGTCTGATCAACTATCTACTCGATATGAAACCGATTTAATGAACGAATAAGCCATGAATAACCATTCAAATGTGAATGAATGTACCTACTACTTGTATCGATACCGTCCTGTTCACTTTGATAGATGAATATCGATTTTTTGTTTTACTTCTAATGCTACCTTACTTAGCTTTAAATTACAATTAGATTTTTGTCTATACATATATGTTTTGAACCCAGCTATAATATTTTTTTAACGTTTTTCTCATATTTAACGATATTGACGGTATAAAGACTATTTTCAATATTTTGTCCATTTTTGATCGATATTCATAATATTAATTATAATATACTAAGTAGTTTCCCATATATCGGAGCAAAAATCCAAAGATGTTCATATATAGACATAAATAAAATGTACAGCAGGTATGACCTGCTTGCTGTACATTTTATTTGTCTTTATCTATTGTTATAAGCGATGTCTCCCTGCGAGCGATTCATAATGTAAAAAAAATTGTAAAAAAATATATTTTAATATTACTTTCAAGGATCGCAGTTAAAGAAGATTTTAAAATTTATGACAATGAGCCCTTAAAAGCATCACGTGACTTCCAATTATGTCAATGCTATACATTTGGAACTTTTTAATAAGCTTTATAGAAAATTGAATGAACGATTTAATACAGACTGTACGGAAGCCATCAAGGATCTCAACGGCCGCTCTTTTCAATATTATTACAACTTTTATTACAGAAAAACGGGAATGTTTATTTTTATGTAATATTGATTTTTTTTTAGCAGAGAATAATTAGTGTCATGACATCCCGCTCTCCACATTCCATCCGAACTTCGCCATATGTTGAAAGTAAATGGCAAAATAAGTGGCGAAAGTCAACGACCCGCTGTGTTTTATCACAAATGAAAATTAAACATTTTAATGATAAGAAATCGAACCCACAACTGTCGCCGTTACAGTCAGATGATTTTCTTTTATGGCTTATACATAATTTATTATTAGGCATAATAAAGGACAAGAGTGTAACTCGAAGTTTGCTTCTTGACACCTAAATTTGTAACTTTAAAATGAGTTCAAGTTGAAATATTAATTAATAAGTAAAAATAACGTGATACTTAATCAGGACAAGTGAATAGAAAAAATAAATTTTAAAGAACCATATATGTAGGTACTTACGTATACGTACATGTTTGTAGCATACAGAGGTGACTTCATCAAATACTAATATTTAATAGTAAAATTATATTTTGTTGAGGGATTTTAATAATTGAAATGTAAAAGCAAGAATATCGTATTAATCCATATACCATTTAAGTATGAGAAAATCCTCGGAACAAATCAAATGCTTCAGATAGTGGATAAACATTGATCGGTTAGTAATTTCACTAGCTCTAAATGACAAAAAGCTAAAGTACCACAATTCAGCTCACAATAAAGCGCTTAGATACTACAATATGGTCCCACTTTTTATAGATGAGAAAGCTTTACATAACCTTCCATACTTCCATGTATAATTTTTGGATAAATTTCAACTTGCAAGCTCGAGCTTCCCGCTTTGAATGTGACACGCTTCAAAATTTCAAAATGGTTATTTTAAAGTTAGAGATATTAAAATAAAGAGGAAATTAAATAGCTATCGCCGAAGAATTCCAATATCTGTTCTGTTAGCTTGAAATATGCGAAAGTTTTCTTGACAGAAATACCATCTAGGTATATTTTTGATAGCTTCAATAAGTACTCCGATGGATTGAGATTCCACAAAGATATGAGATTTTTTAAAAGCAATATTAGCAATATATGAAACATTTTATTTTAAGTTATATTTTTAGTGTATTATTTATGATACTGTTGTTTATGCTAATTTGAATGTGTAGTGACCTTATTAATTATATACCTTGACGTAACGATATCCTGCATCCCCGCATATCCTGCCTCAAATTCGGACAGAGACCGGAAATCTAGAGTGTTTTACTACTATTATCTGTGCTAAATGCTAAAACCGAGGCTCATGGCAGATGGCGTATGGGTATTCGTAAAAGGATTTCCTTATAAAAAAATTACATAGATATATACATCGTGGACTTTTTTAGATCGTTTGTACTATAAAAGTACATTATTTGAACTATCTCGTAGGGTTCAGCCAGCGCTTGCAATGTAAGCCCAAAATGTAAAATGTGTTTATTTACGACATGACATTAGATACTATTAGGTATAGATTAAAATAATCAGTTTTCCCTTACTATATTATGCATGAATTAAACATATAAATCTTTCTCTGAAATAATTCTATCTATTAAAAAACCGTATCAACTAAGCATACATACTGACAGACTGCGGAAAGCGACTTTGTTATATATGTATACTATCGTCGTGGCGCAGAGACACAGTGTCTGCCTGTAAACACGATAGTTTGTGGGTTCGATTCCCACTCGGGGAGAATGTATTATTTTCATCGCAAAGCACGGCATTGAGTTCCACTACTCAACATGGAATGTCTCGAAAGGCGGAAAGTGCGGAATGGAGTGTCTTAACACTAGGTTCCTTCTGCTTAAGGTATCCTCTGCCTACCCTGCTATGTGTATAAAGAAAAAATAAGGCCATAATTTTAATTAAATTTAATTTTGCGTCCCTTTTAATCTTTATTACATTATAAGTAACGAAAACGTCCATTAAACGATTTTAGTTTGAAGATGAATAAAAGCAAGCACTTATTTGAGACTTAAAATTTTTCCAAAGAGCAAAAATTCGCAGAGGTATCACAAAGATCGCTTAACTTGGGTAGCAGTTTCATTGTTACGCAAATTTATACAGTCTGCAAAAATGGTACTACCCAAATAATGTTTGGTTATAAAACTAACCGTTTATAATGAAAACCTTTAGAGATTATAGCTTCCGCTTCCTATTGTGCTATCTAAATACAAATACGTTTATGGATGTCAATTCAAAAGACAAAAAAAAAATATTTCATATATTAAAATACATGTGAATATATATTTCATCAAGTACTATTTATATTATTTATATATGTAGAGAATTATGAAACACTTTCTTTACTTTTTCATACCATAGAAACCTGTAATCTGGCATGTAGGGATATAGAAGATTTTAAATAGTCTTATAGGAAGAGGATATAACGGGAGTTTACGTTGTATAGTCTACGTAAATTTAATTATGAGATACAGCTCGGCCACCTATATTTTAATATATAGAAGTTTAAATGTGCTACTTTATGTGGATTTTACAAAACGGTTTTTTATACATATGACTTCATTTAGTCTGATCTGGCCATATTCAATGGTTGGTTTGTTCAAATTCTGTTAATGGAGCGTATTATCTAAATCAGCGATAAAAGTATTTCATTAACTTGAATTGATATAGATTAGCATAAGAGTTGCTTATCACTTAGTTTCAACGTTAAAAATTTTGTTGAATATATGTATACGCAATCGGGGAGCGGAGAATGGAGAACGTAATCTCTAGGTCACCAGATCCCTAGGTCACTAGGTCACTAGGTCACTAGGTCACTAGATCATTAGGTCATTAGATATTTTTACCAACTCTGCTACATATGGTATATACGTGAGAATTAAAATAAGAATATATAATATATTATTTCTTTCAAAGACACATACAAAATCGTGACAACAGTATAGAAAAATATTTAGTAGCGTCTCGTCTCTAAGAATTACCTGAAATAGCTTTCCGAGCTTCATATAAATTTCATAGGTTGCTAGAAACACTGGACCTACTGTCCAACAAGGAGCGTTTGAATTGCCAAAGAGAATAAATTCTGAAAGTCGGGATAGTGAAAGTATTTAAATTTAATGAAATGAATGAGATTAAAATAAATCAGCCTTAAATGCTTCATGAGACAGCCAATTTGCTTTCGGCAATACCTACAAATGTGGGCATTATCTGATGAGGGGGAGATCATGAGATTTGGAATTTTATTAGAAAACTTTTTCTTGATTAAGTTGCATTTTATATTACTTTTGATATAATTCGCTTAAATATTTTTTATATCGATATAAAAAATTTAAACATTTAATGTAGGTATTTTTGTAATAAATTTGTGTATGTGCATTACATAAAGAAAATAAATTTAATATAATATAATTTTATGCTCAAGTGTTTAACTAATATATACTGAGAGAGGTGACGTATAGAACTTTGAAGGCAACAGATCTCAACACTGTGGCTCTCAGAAGCCGTACAAGTCACGTCTTATTAAGTTCAACTTATTTTAAATCTCCATATGACGTTTACAAAGGGTGTGGGTTCGAGTCAATTTTTTATACAATTTCTAAATTAATTGATTTGGGCAATTGTCATTTTGCTCGCTCTGGTAACAAGATAGCAAGAAGCAATGTATCGAAATTTGGAAAGCGGAGAACGGAGTGTCTTAACTAATACTGGGAAATGGCGCGAAGTTATTTTATCTAAATGCTTCGTTCACTTAGAATAACTATAAAAAAAATTAAAATAATTAACACTATAAATTTTTTAAAACACTATTAAATGAGCTTTATATATATCTAAATAAAATAATAAATATTATTTCTTATCAGATGTCACTTTGAATTAAAATATATCTGAAATCAAAAGCCGAATCTAAAATCGCTAACCACTGACTTTCCAACTGGGCAACGGATTTAAATGCAGTTTTCACTAATAAACCTTACCTTAAAAGGTAATGCATTTAGTTGAAGAACAACTTAGTTAAGAAACTTTACTAGCTATTTTATTGTAATTACCACTGATGAATCTAAGTAAATAAATAAATAAATAAATAGAGTGATTCCATATATTCACACAGAGTGTGATATATTATCTACCTATATATAAAACATACTAAATACATAAAATTAGTGTAGTCCTAGCGGACGAAGTCACAAGTGAAACATTAGTATTATATAAGTCAACCGAAGCGCAATAAAACAGATTTTGGCCAGCAATTTCATCTACTGACAATTCTCTGAAGTATAACTTAAGATCAAACACAAGTAAACTCTCGATGCCTACTTGACAGCCGTCCTTAAGATAATGTTTTGGTAGACATCTCTCGAGATTCATTGAGTATTTGAATTATAATTGTTGTGGTAGCTCTGTAGCATTATTTGCTATGATACCTGTCCGTTCACTTCTGTTATACAAATTATGGTTAATAAAATCGCTTTCCACTGGTTTTTGCTTTTGTATCTTCCACTGGTTTTTGCTTGTCTATCTTTTACACTTGGCAACGGATAGATATATATATATATATATATATATATATATATATATATATATATATATATATATATATATATATATATATATATATATATATATATATATATATATATATATATATATATATATATATATATATATATATATATATATATGTAATGTATTTTTTAATGCTGTTATAATGTTCTCTTATACATCTAACAAAATGCGAAAAATATATAGAACCAAAACAGAAACTTTTTTATCAAACATCAATTTTTTCTATTATAATATGTATTGGAAGAAATAGCTTTCTTTATTATAGCAAAGTATTCCTTACACGATTACTTGTATAAGATATAAAGCTACCCGATGCCCTTTGCGTGTCTGAACATCAAATTACGTACGGTCTCAACAAAATTAGGACCTTCCAGGTAATTTCGGGGAAACTTCGATAGGTCATATGGGGTTGTTATGGCGTAGTAGAGGCACGCGATGGTCTTGGATTCGAAATATATTATTTTCCTGTTCAAGCGCATCGAAAATACTAAATGCGATGTTTTTCTATTTGATTGAATTACTTCAATGAATTGCTCTGGTTAAAAAAATGGTGTGAGATTGTGTGTGTTTAATTCCGCCACCCAACACGCAACGTCTGGAATTCGGGTCGGAAAAGTGGAGAACGGAGACACTAGTATCTCTTTAACTACCCTGTTATATAATGGCTACATCGTGAAGCTGAAAAAACATACAATAATTAAAATAATCATCTAAAAATATTAAAAAATTCGAAAATAAAGTGTCTAAAAACTAGATTTATCACAAAAAGCAGTACATGTGTTTAACGAAAACCCATACAGAAGAAACTTTTGATCTTTTCTTTGTTAACTTTAAAAAAAAAACAGCTTTCCATCTAAAAATAGAATCGTAATAAAGTGAACCAAGTCGCACTGAATACTTCATACATCGGTTCAATGAACATGAAGCTTATCTTAACCTTTGTAGATTTTGTTTAAGATATAGCGGATTTTTACCGTTTAGGAATGAAAAGGATTTTGTCGAGAACAGTGTAATCGTTCGATAACTATCTTAAAGCAGAGGCAGTGTGTAGTTAATACTCTTATATTTGATATCAATACAAGAAAAAAAAATTTAATGATCAACTTTTTAATTATGAAGAGAAAATGTTTGATTATTTTGTATTATAAAAGTTTTATTTTGTTAGATGCGCCCTTTATCCCTAGCGGATTAGCCAGAAATTGTGAAGCAGCTATAGTTAGATAGTTCTAACTCTTTCGCCTCGTCCTCTGTCATCAACCTCTTTATACATTCCCTCCGAAGGGACCTCTTGGTATTTACGTGACCTTCCTAAGTCAATCAAGATTACTACCCTACTTTTCTTACTACGGTCTCTTGCATCATAAGCCTGATAACGAAAAGTTTAATTAGCCAAATTTATCCATTATTGAATACGTACTTAAAAGCTTTAAGAGTTAAGTCATTTGGTGTTGGTTAGGCTTGATTAATAATTTAGTCGATAATTGACTTAACCTTTATATATAAATACGAGAAAAAAATACGTAATTTGGACACAGAAATCTTCTGTAAGCCTTTAAAAATGTACGCCACCGAGAGAGAGGTTATGTTAGTTCTAACAGAATTTAAAACTTTATTTGTCCACGCCAGCTACATTTATAGTCAGTAGTCACAAACAGCGCAATAACTTAGCATTGTCTAGAGAATTTATAGGAAACTTGCAAAGGCACAATTACTATTCATAGCATTTTTAACTTTACTCATATATTTGTGCGTATATATTTAAGTTTTTTCACAAAGGAGGTTTTTTATAACCCTTAGGAGTACACGGATAATCAAAATATATTATGTTTTGTTACGAGAATGTGACTTTATCATTGTGTAACTTTTTCTTATTTTGGATATAGCAGAAAAGTCTGTAAGAACCTTGTGAAAGGACAGTTCATCTTTTAAAAATGATTGAATAATTATAAAAAATTTGTGTTCCTTATTGTTCTATATTTAATATAATATTAATAAAACGGTCAGTATCCGAAGTACACAGGAAAACCATCTACTAATTTATACTATATGAAATACCTACGTAATACCTACGTCACCATTCAGCAAGATGAGCATGATGACAGCTGTAAATAAAGAACTCGCTTTCATCATACAAATTTTATCATATCAATATATTTATATCTTTACTAATATTTAAAATATGTTAATATTAGGAACTATGGTTCCAATTGTTAATAGTGTTGTATAGATCTTTTATCGAGGAAAGATACATTACACCAAGTTAATCATTTCGATATAACCCACTGTACACACAGTTGTCATATTACCCCGTACGCTAAAACTAAGCCCAGGCGCCCGAGTAGTGTTCTATTAGACCCAAATGACCCCATTACAGTTGCTAATGCCCCATACGTAGGTAGAAGCACAAAACACATACACGACGCTCACACCGCCGACCGCCTGCTGATTAGTCTAAGTTTCTCCAGCCGCGTCTTCAGGCTGGTTTGTTAAGAATAGGGAACATCCCCCAGCCCGCTCGTCGGCCGCAAGCCGAGGCTCGAGTCCCGCAGGGGACGCCCTTGTCGTCAACGTTTCCTCTCAAGCAGACACGATAGTGCTAGCTACTTCTCAGGGACAGAGTGCCCTCTTCTCTTCCTCACCAGTGTCGCTGTCAAGGCCAACAGGGCTAACCGCATCAAACCCACAAGAAAAATGTCATATTCAACTCTTACTTTTTTCCTCTCCAAATCTCGGTTGAAGCCGTTGGTAAAAACAAAGCTTAGTAAAAAATGCCTTACAAACTACACTACTTTAGATAATAAATAATTTAATAATTTTATATTGTCAACATTAATTCATAGCACTTTTAGATTTACACGTACATATGTACATACATACGTCGTTAAATATTCATATATGCGAAAACTACGCACGAACTTCCCTAAAGTAACTGGCGTTTTGTACTGGGAATTTGAATTAATACCCGTATCAGCTGTAGTTTAATTGTTAGTGTTGTTACAAATATGCTGGGCAAACTGTTTTTAGTTGCTCAAGTTTGAGCTATTGCTCTCCGGATTGTTTTCAATAAATGTATTTTTATATATATATATATATATATATATATATATATATATATATATATATATATATATATATATATATATATATATATATATATATATATATATATATATATATATATATATATATATATATATATGTATATATATATGTCAAGTCCGGGTGGGGTGCGGGGGGTTTTTGAAAAAGTCAAAAAACCCTATTTTTGGCACTAAATTAGGCAAATTCGCGGAAAATACGTCGCGAATTCACTCAAACTGTTTTATACGGTTGTTTACAGGTGCCCGCAACGATAGGACAAAATTCACAACCGAGAGTCACAGGTTCGATTTTTTAAAATTTTTTAGAAATTTTTTCTAAGTCCAAAATGTAGATTTTTTAATTATTATTTTTATTTACTTTTTTGGTGTATATAGTATCTAGTATACTATATAACGACAGATGTGCAAAAAATTTTGAGATTGGATGCCAAAAAGTTAGGTTTTTATTGATTCGAAGTCGGATCAATATCGCGTTAGTTACAGAGCTTAGGTAACCTCGGTTTTGAAATTTTTTCCTTTTTCGGAAACTACTTATCCGATCTCCGAGATCGAGGTGTCGTTGGATAGGTCTCCTCAAGACCTATCGATCAAGGTATGTCAAGTCCGGGTGGGGTGCGGGGGGTTTTTGAAAAAGTCAAAAAACCCTATTTTTGGCACTAAATTAGGCAAATTCGCGGAAAATACGTCGCGAATTCACTCAAACTGTTTTATACGGTTGTTTACAGGTGCCCGCAACGATAGGACAAAATTCACAACCGAGAGTCACAGGTTCGATTTTTTAAAATTTTTTAGAAATTTTTTCTAAGTCCAAAATGTAGATTTTTTAATTATGAAATCGAACCCACAACTGTCGCAGTTACAGTCAGATGATTTTCTTTTATGGCTTACACATAATTTATTATTAGGCATAATAAAGGACAAGAGTGTAACTCGAAGTTTGCTTCTTGACACCTAAATTTGTAACTTTGAAATGAGTTCAAGTTGAAATATTAATTAATAAGTAAAATTAATGTGATACTTAATCAGGACAAGTGAATAGAAAAAATAAATTTTAAAGAACCATATAGGTACGTACATGTTTGTAGCATACAGAGGTGACTTCATCAAATACTAATATTTAATAGTAAAATTATATTTTGTTGAGGGATTTTAATAATTGAAATGTAAAAGCAAGAATATCGTATTAATCCATATACCATTTAAGTATGAGAAAATCCTCGGAACAAATCAAATGCTTCAGATAGTGGATAAACATTGATCGGTTAGTAATTTCACTAGCTCTAAATGACAAAAAGCTAAAGTACCACAATTCAGCTCACAATAAAGCGCTTAGATACTACAATATGGTCCCACTTTTTATAGATGAGAAAGCTTTACATAACCTTCCATACTTCCATGTATAATTTTTGGATAAATTTCAACTTGCAAGCTCGAGCTTCCCGCTTTGAATGTGACACGCTTCAAAATTTCAAAATGGTTATTTTAAAGTTAGAGATATTAAAATAAAGAGGAAATTAAATAGCTATCGCCGAAGAATTCCAATATCTGTTCTGTTAGCTTGAAATATGCGAAAGTTTTCTTGACAGAAATACCATCTAGGTATATTGTAATTACCACTGATGAATCTAAGTAAATAAATAATAAATAAATAGAGTGATTCCATATATTCACACAGAGTGTGATATATTATCTACCTATATATAAAACATACTAAATACATAAAATTAGTGTAGTCCTAGCGGACGAAGTCACAAGTGAAACATTAATATTATATAAGTCAACCGTAGCGCAATAAAACAGATTTTGGCCAGCAATTTCATCCACTGACAATTCTCTGAAGTATAACTTAAGATCAAACACAAGTAAACTCTCGATGCCTACTTGACAGCCGTCCTTAAGATAATGTTTTGGTAGACATCTCTCGAGATTCATTGAGTATTTGAATTATAATTGTTGTGGTAGCTCTGCAGCATTATTTGCTATGATACCTGTCCGTTCACTTCTGTTATACAAATTATGGTTAATAAAATCGCTTTCCACTGGTTTTTGCTTTTGTATCTTCCACTGGTTTTTGCTTGTCTATCTTTTACACTTGGCAACGGATAGATATATATATATATATATATATATATATATATATATATATATATATATATATATATATATATATATATATATATATATATATATATATATATATATATATATATATATATATATATATATATATATATATATATATATGTAATGTCTTTTTTAATGCTGTTATAATGTTCTCTTATACATCTAACAAAATGCGAAAAATATATAGAACCAAACAGAAACTTTTTATCAAACATCAATTTTTTCTATTATAATATGTATTGGAAGAATAGCTTTCTTTATTATAGCAAAGTATTCCTTACACGATTACTTGTATAAGATATAAAGCTACCCGATGCCCTTTGCGTGTCTGAACATCAAATTACGTACGGTCTCAACAAATTAGGACCTTCCAGGTAATTTCGGGGAAACTTCGATAGGTCATATGGGGTTGTTATGGCGTAGTAGAGGCACGCGATGGTCTTGGATTCGAAATATATTATTTTCCTGTTCAAGCGCACCAAAATATTAAATGCGATGTTTTTCTGTTTGATTGAATTACTTCAATGAATTGCTCTGGTTAAAAAAATGGTGTGAGATTGTGTGTGTTTAATTCCGCCACCCAACACGCAACGTCTGGAATTCGGGTGAAAAGTGGAGAACGGAGACACTAGTATCTCTTTAACTACCCTGCTATATAATGGCTACATCGTGAAGCTGAAAAACATACAATAATTAAAATAATCATCTAAAAATATTAAAAAATTCGAAAATAAAGTGTCTAAAAACTAGATTTATCACAAAAAGCAGTACATGTGTTTAACGAAAACCCATACAGAAGAAACTTTTGATCTTTTCTATGTTAACTTTAAAAAAAAAAAACAGCTTTCCATCTAAAAATAGAATCGTAATAAAGTGAACCAAGTCGCACTGAATACTTCATACATCGGTTCAATGAACATGAAGCTTATCTTAACCTTTGTAGATTTTGTTTAAGATATAGCGGATTTTTACCGTTTAGGAATGAAAAGGATTTTGTCGAGAACAGTGTAATCGTTCGATAACTATCTTAAAGCAGAGGCAGTGTGTAGTTAATACTCTTATATTTGATATCAATACAAGAAAAAAAATTTAATGATCAACTTTTTAATTATGAAGAGAAAGTGTTTGATTATTTTGTATTATAAAAGTATTATTTTGTTAGATGCCCCCTTTATCCCTAGCGGATTAGCCAGAAATTGTGAAGCAGCTATAGTTAGATAGTTCTAACTCTTTCGCCTCGTCCTCTGTCATAGACCTCTTTATACATTCCCTCCGAAGGGACCTCTTGCTATTTACGTGACCTTCCTAAGTCAATCAAGATTACTACCCTACTTTTCTTACTACGGTCTCTTGCATCATAAGCCTGATAACGAAAAGTTTAATTAGCCAAATTTATCCATTATTGAATACGTACTTAAAAGCTTTAAGAGTTAAGTCATTTGGTGTTGGTTTGGCTTGATTAATAATTTAGTCGATAATTGACTTAACCTTTATATATAAATACTTACGAGAAAAAAATACGTAATTTGGACACAGAAAACTTCTGTAAGCCTTTAAAAATGTACGCCACCGAGAGAGAGGTTATGTTAGTTCTAACAGAATTTAAAACTTTATTTGTCCACGCCAGCTACATTTATAGTCAGTAGTCACAAACAGCGCAATAACTTAGCATTGTCTAGAGAATTTATAGGAAACTTGCAAAGGCACAATTACTATTCATAGCATTTTTAACTTTACTCATATATTTGTGCGTATATATTTAAGTTTTTTCACAAAGGAGGTTTTTTATAACCCTTAGGAGTAAACGGATAATCAAAATATATTATGTTTTGTTACGAGAATCTGACTTTATCATTGTGTAACTTTTTCTTATTTGGATATAGCAGAAAAGTCTGTAAGAATCTTGTGAAAGGACAGTTCATCTTTTAAAAATGATTGAATAATTATAAAAAAATTGTGTTCATTATTGTTCTATATTTAATATAATATTAATAAAACGGTCAGTATCTGAAGTACACAGGAAAACCATCTACTAATTTATACTATATGAAATACCTACGTAATACCTACGTCACCATTCAGCAAGATGAGCATGATGACAGCTGTAAATAAAGAACTCGCTTTCATCATACAAATTTTATCATATCAATATATTTATATCTTTACTAATATTTAAAATATGTTAATATTAGGAACTATCGTTCCAATTGTTAATAGTGTTGTATAGATCTTTTATCGAGGAAAGATACATTACATCAAGTTAATCATTTCGATATAACCCACTGTACACACAGTTGTCATATTACTCCGTAGGCTAAAACTAAGCCCAGACGCCCGAATAGTGTTCTATTAGACCCAAATGACCCCATTACAGTTGCTAATGCCCCATACGTAGGTAGAAGCACAAAACACATACACGACGCTCACACCGCCGACCGCCTGTTGATTAGTCTAAGTTTCTCCAGTCGCGTCTTCAGGCTGGTTTGTTAAGAATAGGGAACATCCACGAACAGACACGATAGTGCTTGCTACTTCTCAGGGACAGAGTGCCCTCTTCTCTTCCTCACCAGTGTCGCTGTCAAGGCCAACAGGGCTAACCGCATCAAACCCTCAAAAAAATGTCATATTCAACTCTTACTTTTTTCCTCTCCAAATCTCGGTTGAAGCCGTTGGTAAAAACAAAGCTTAGTAAAAATGCCTTACAAACTACACTACTTTAGATAATAAATAATTTAATAATTTTATATTGTCAACATTAATTCATAGCACTTTTAGATTACACGTACATATGTACATACATACGTCGTTAAATATTCATATATGCGAAAACTACGCACGAACTTCCCTAAAGTAACTGGCGTTTTGTACTGGGAATTTGAATTAATACCCGTATCAGCTGTAGTTTAATTGTTAGTGTTGTTACAAATATGCTGGGCAAACTGTTTTTAGTTGCCCAAGTTTGAGCTATTGCTCTCCGGATTGTTTTCAATACATGTATTTTTTATATATATTATATATATATATATATATATATATAATTATATATCTATATATATATATCTATATATATATATATATATATATATATATATATAATATATATAGTAGTAGAAAGTAGAAAGTAGAAGTAGAAAGTAGCTTTTGGTTCTGTCTAACACTATAAAATGTTCTTAATATCCTATTGAAAATGCGATTGCAATGTGTTATTTGTGTGTATAGCTATTAAAAAATATACTTGTTAAAATTGTCGATATGTTTTTTTTAAATATGTCCAAATTTCATCCACGAAAAGTTCCAGTTTCATAGAATAATATATTATGTCCATATCACACTATATTCTGCTTAAAGCTGGACAGACAGAGAGAAAACCTTATTTAATACTGAGTGAGTCATAGAAATTAACAAATTCAAATAATTGTATTCAAAATAAGAATACATGATTCATTTTTTGAACGTCAAAAACTTTACGACCAGTTTATGAAAGTTAATGCCTCAGACCTGACTCAGACCTCAGCGGGACATTTTTTTTTCTTATTTTTTTCTATATAGTAATTTACTAATTTGCAATTATTCATTGTTAACAATGATATCTTTTTAAATAGACTGGAGCGAGCATTTCTATCCCAAGGTGATTATCAATTGTAAAATCATTAATTAGGTAATAACTATGAAAAAAAACTGTGATAAGCATTTGTTTGTTTTAGCACACAAACGCCTTATCACATTTCTTTTAAATAATGCCCAACTTTAGTAGCAACCAAACCCACAGCCTACTCGAGTATAGTGAGACTCTGTCCCGTACTAACCCGTACTTGATATTGAATATCGCTTAAAACTTGCATGATATTCTCGATCCTACCTCGTTAGTACTACAAAAGAAGGCCTCAAAGTCACAAGTCAATACAGTTTCGAAGGCTCTCATTGTGTGGGCGTACAAAGAGTACAAAAGCATATTAATCACCTGGGCGGTCAATCGATCGCTGTTATTGTTGAAGCACAATCATCTAAGAGAGAATATGAAAAAGTTCTGTATTAAATATCTTTTGAAGCTGTTCTTTTGAATTAACTCATTTATTGAATTAATTTACAATTTTAAGGTTGCCCTTTACTTATGTATGAACAAATTTAGTTTACATTTCGTTCTAATAAAGTTGAAATGTATGTAATTGTATTTCTATTATCTAAGAAGATATTTTTCCTCTGTTAAGCGGGATAAAGTGTAAAGTTAAAAATTATTTAATATCAGTTCTGTCGCCCAATTGATGCTGAATAGGAGTAATTTAATGATGCATCACACCACTCTCATTTGTTGTTTTATTTTCAGGTTAGATTGTCTAGTAGATCGCTCTTTGCATATCAAGATTTAAATAAATATGGATCCAAAAGCGCGGCGTTGAATTCCGATAAACAAGACACTATATCTACTAAAGTAGGCGGTACATGGGGAACGCAGTATCTTAACCCTAGATTCCCTCTGCCCTGCAATATCCAAAAAGTCACATAACATTTCTCCCGATACGAATACTTAGTTCTTATTTCCATTACTCGACTTTTGCCATATTTACGTACAGCCAGAAACTAGTCAGGCGTAAGTACTTCAATTTATAAATGCTTATAGATAGCGCAAAATATAGGCAACTCTGAAAGATGTATTTGTTTACGAAAACACTTTTGAATTTTTCGCATGACCCAAATTATAGACGATATTTTGTAGAGTAGTGCTAAGCCATTTTTAATGTCACCCATTTATTGAGCACACACACATATATATATATATATATATATATATATATATATATATATATATATATATATATATATATATATATATATATATATATAATATATATATATATATATATATATATATATATATATATATATATATATATATATATATGGTTTAGATTCGGTACCAGTTAGTTTTATACATAGTTTCCAAAAATTTGTAAGACGACGAATGATATTGAATCTCACTCAAACTGAAAAAAGTGGCTGGGTATAAGAAATCGGAGTGTCTTTTCCCTCTCTTAGCCTAACAAGAATAAAAACAAGAACTACATACAATCGAAACTATAAAACTAAAGGCATTAAGTGTAATTTGACAAATAAAAGAACGGGTCTATGGAAAGCTCCCATTAGATTTCCATTGCTTTAAGTGATGAATTCTAAAGCTAACACACTAAAGCTTTTCCTTTTCACACTTTAAGATGTTATGTCTACAACTCAACTGAATAAAGATGAATTTTATTATATTTATTATATATTTTTCTCACATGTTCCGAATTTAACAGAATAAGTGTTAAGGCTCTCTTTTCTCTATTATCAGCCCATTTAATATTCATTATGTATTGAGAAACAGAAATTAATTTTGTATTATGTCAATAGACAGTTAAAATTAATTTAAAAAAAAAAAAACATAACTTCAAAGTTATTTAAAAGAAAAACAATATTGACAAAAAATGAGAGTATTAAAAAAATAATTCGTCGACTTCGTTCCAATTTGAGTTCGTTACAAGTTATTTTAATTAGTTAGTTCCCAGCTCCTTTATGAGAGGTACGCTTTTTAATTGTTACCGTATTTATTAAGGCCAGTTGGAAACTTGTTGATCTTCAATTTGGCCCTTTTTTAATAACGAAAGCTTATTGTTCTTGAATTTTTATTGAATTTTCACATCGTGAACATTTTATAAAGGGCTATTTCAGATTCGAGTGTTTAACGTAGATCGTCTCTTTATTGAAAACAACGATAGTGGGTTCCGGATATTTTTTATGGTATAATAATAAACTAACAATATGAAAATATATAGGTAAATAAAAATCAGTATAAAAATGATTTTTTACTTTAATTAAGTTTTTTTTCTTCGGCTTCGTTCATAAGGTTGAAGATGTTCAAAATCAATAGTAATAAATATGTGTTTTAATATTTTATTAAATATATAATATTAAAAGTATTTATATAATCAAAGATCTATATAAAAACTAGATTTTAACTGCGACTTTGTCGACATGCTTGTATTTGTGCCTTTAGTTGTGAATGATATAGCTTTCCTCAATAAGTGAATAATAGACTTTTCCAAAATTATAATATGCTGACTCTATATATACAAAATTTATTATTGATTATACTTATAATTTGAGACGAATATTGTAAGTCTGATAATGTTTTTGACGCGGCAAATATATATTTGTTTTTTCTTATGTTTATAGGTAAAATTATATAATAATAACAAAAGCAAAAACTATTCAATTTTGCAATAACTTCAAGATACAATTATATAATTTTCTTAACGCTTCTGAATTATAACAAATTCATACAATCAGCAATTTTGAAATCAAATACGCACATACACGAAAACTACAAAACAATTGTGAGTAATAAAATAAAGTATTTAATGGTAAGTAAACCTCATTAAAGCTCATTTTCAGTAACAGTGGCTTCTAGCTTGTAACAGAACAAACTTGTCGGAATTAAAAGCTTCTGGTCCGATTTTGCAGACAACGTTCATATTCAGCCGAACTCAAAGAGCGGAAAGGCGAGTTCGGATAATGTAAACTTTATGAATGAAACTACTTTATAACGAATTTATTTTCTGTACATTTTGTAACTTTTATCATTTCCGTTACATTTTGATGGTTGAAGTGAAAAATTTTTAAATTACGAAAATTAGATTAAAGATTATTATTAGATTTCCAATATTATATGTTTATGCATACATGTAGTCTCGTAGTAGGTAGTAGTTATTTGACTGTTAATTCAAAAGTTGTGGCTTCGATTTCTTTTTCGTTTTTTGTTTTTTTTTTATTTTTAATTTTAGTTTATTCTAAAGCTAATTTCTAAATTTAATTAAACTGTGTTGTGTTTTAAATTTTTTTATTTAAAGCTTGTACATAAGGCTTGGTATAATTTTTACGTCGGTTTAATTTTTTTTAATACTAATTTTATAATATACGAGTATTTTTATCGTCATATCAATATATCCCTAGTTCGAAAGCATGATATCAATGAATGACTGTGTTGTACTTCAACAGAGACAACTTCTTTATACTTTTCAGATTTTAAATAGCTATGCTCACAAATTTTTCGAGGGCTGGTCTATGGCTGATCTATCTACGGTCAGAGCTACAGAGAAGAAGAGAAGTCAGCGCTTACTTTCCGTTAGACCGAAGTCAAAGTCAGTATATATATATATATATATATATATATATATATATATATTATATCTATATATATATATATATATATATATATATATATATATATATATATATATATATATATATATATATATATATATATATATATATATATATATATATATAATGTATTCTGATACTTTTTGCGGTGTATGGGAAAAAAATTTAGACACTCTTTATTTTCAGTCCATTTTAGAGATTGTGTTGAGTGGTTAGTGGGTTTTTAAATCCTGCTCTCTACTTTCCGCTCGACCTCAATATAAATGAGGAATTCAACGCAGAGCATTCATTACTAAGAGTAGTGAATAATCACTACACTGCCACCACTACTACTATAAAGTAGTTGTGGTAATAAATTATTAAATAATAAATGATTAAGTAAATTATTAAATAAATAGCTAATAAATTATTTTTGGTCTGTAATGGCGTAGTGTCTGACTGTTCACATGACTGTTGTTTGAAATGAATTATATATATTCGCTGGGTGCGAAGTAGGAGGTGGGAGAACACGAATCGATCGCAGCGCGCACCGTGGCTAAAACGGAAACTCTATCGGACGAAATGTCACTTTCTACTTAAGAAATTTACATATTTGTAATACACAAAAACTCTGGCATTATTAATGTCATCACAGTTAGAAAAGATCGTCTGCAATATGTATGAAATGTGTTATTCGATTATATTTGTTTATTTATTTTCCCTAAAGTCAGCTATAAAAAAACTCGTGTATATTACCTGAAATTTACTGATTGTAGCATTTTAGACTGAAAATAAAAAAGATCAACAGTATTAACGACACCTTAGGTTTACATAATGAAGTAAAATCTCAGTAAATTACGCTATTTCAATAAAGTTATTGTTTGTTTACTTACTATTCGTACTAAATGCCAACCATTTGACAGTTCAATGTCCGACATAATTGTAACCGCTAGTTGGCGCTACCATCGTGCACCTAGCGAATACTCTGCTACTCAAACGATGTCTCTAAAATTGGATAAAAAGCGGTGATTGGAGTATCTTAACAACAGGTTCCCTAGCCTCTCATAATAATTGTAAATCGAATATTCTTAGCCCAAGTCCATAACCAAGGAAAATTCATATTCAACATTGTGATTAATATCTCTCTAGTCTCTTATTTGCTTATAACATAAATATATTAAATTTGCATTAATATCTTATATCTAACAAAATTATGTTTGAAATATATCGTGATATTTGCCTAGTCGCCCTATCAAATATATTTATTTTATTCTTTCATTACGTCCAAAGAACTATTTTTATTACCAGTATTGTTTTCCTTTTTTAGGTTCCGTACCTGATAAGAAAAAACGGAACCCATATAGGATCACTTTATTGTCTGTCTATCTGTCTGTCTGTCTGTCTGCCCATGTCATGTATATATATGTATTATTGCTGAGATATGAGTAGTTTTACGTAACTTCGACATATTGAGTAGTGGTACTGAACGTCAAGGGATAAAAAAGGTATTCCTTTCCCCAATTATAAAAAAATATTTTTAATTATAAACAGACTATATAAACAACTTAAATAACAAAATTATTAGTAATTTAAATTATAATTTTAAAATGTATGTAGTGCTGAGGCTTTATCATGAGGTGTTTTGTCGATTGTCGTGTGTCGTTTCTTAAGTCTTAAAAAAGAAGAAAAAGTCCCACTGAGCTCTGAGGTATTCATTTCAGTAAACTGGTGGTAAATTATTTGACAATAAAAAAATTAAGCCTATTTTGAATTAAATTATTCGACTTTGACTTCGGTCTAACGGAAAGTAAGCGCTGACACACATTCTATGTAGCTCTGACCGTAGATAAATCAGCCATAGACCAGCCCTCGAAAAATTTGTGAGCATAGCCATTTAAAATCTGAAAAGTATGAAGAAGTTGTGTCTGTTGAAGTACAACACAGTCTTTCATTGATATCATGCTTTCGAACAAAGGAGATATTGATATGACGATGAAAATACTCGTATATTATAAAATTAATATTAAAAAAAAATAAGCCGACGTAAAAATTATACCAAGCCTTATGTACAAGCTTTAAATAAGAAATTTAAAAGACAACACAGTTTAATTAAATTTAGAAATTAGCTCTAAAATAAACTAAAATTAAAAATAAAAAAAAACAGTAAACGAAAAAGAAATCGAAGCCACAACTTTTGAATTAACAGTCAAATAACTACTACCTACTACGAGACTACATGTATGCATAAACATATAATATTGGAAATCTAATAATAATCTTTAATCTAATTTTCGTAATTCAAAATTTTTCACTTCAACCATCAAAATGTAACGGAAATGATAAAAGTTACAAAATGTACAGAAAATAAATTCGTTATAAAGTAGTTTCATTCATAAAGTTTACATTATCCGAACTCGCCTTTCCGCTCTTTGAGTTCGGCTGAATATGAACGTTGTCTGCAAAATCGGACCAGAAGCTTTTAATTCCGACAAGTTTGTTCTGTTACAAGCTAGAAGCCACTGTTACTGAAAATGAGCTTTAATGAGGTTTACTTACCATTAAATACTTTATTTTATTACTCACAATTGTTTTGCAGTTTTCGTGTATGTGTGTATTTGATTTCAAAATTGCTGATTGTATGAATTTGTTATAATTCAGAAGTGTAAAGAAAATTATTTGTGTACATAATTTTTTCTTGAAGTTATTGCAAAAAAATTTTTTTTCGCTTTTTTTTTATTATTATATAATTTTACCTATAAACATAAGAAAAAATATATATATTTGCCCGCGTCAAAAACATTATCAGACTTACAATATTCGTCTCAAATTATAAGTATAATCAATAATAAATTTTGTATATATAGAGTCAGCATATTATAATTTTGAAAAAAGTCTATTATTCACTTATCGAGGAAAGCTATATCACACAACTTTAAGCACAAATACAAGCATGTCGATAAAGTCGCAGTTAAAATCTAGTTTTTATATAGATCTTTGATTATATAAATACTTTTAATATTATATATTTAATAAAATATTAAAACACATATATTTATTACTATTGATTTTGAACATCTTCAACCTTATGAACGAAGCCGAAGAAAAAAAACTTAATTAAAGTAAAAAATCATTTTTATACTGATTTTTATTTACCTATATATTTTCATATTGTAGTTAATTATTATACCATAAAAAAATATCCGGAACCCACTATCGTTGTTTTCAGTAAAGAGACGCTCTACGTTAAACACTCGAATCCGAAATAGCCCTTTATAAAATGTTCACGATGTGAAAATTCAATAAAAATTCAAGAACAATAAGCTTTCGTTATTAAAAAAGGGCCAAATTGAAGATCAACAAGTTTCCAACTGGCCTTAATAAATACGGTAACAATTAAAAAGCGTACCTCTCATAAAGGAGCTGGGAACTAACTAATTAAAATAACTTGTAACGAACTCAAATTGGAATGAAGTCGACGAATTATTTTTTTAATACTCTCATTTTTTGTCAATATTGTTTCTCTTTTAAATAACTTTGAAGTTATGTTTTTTTTTAAATTAACTTTAACTGTCTATTGACATAATACAAAATTAATTTCTGTTTCTCAGTACATAATGAATATTAAATGGGCTGATCTATTATCAGCCCATTTAATATTAGAGAGCCTTAACACTTATTCTGTTAAATTCGGAACGTGTGAGAAAAATATATAATAAATATAATAAAATTCATCTTTATTCAGTTGAGTTGTAGACATTACTTCTTAAAGTGTGAAAAGGAAAAGCTTTAGTGTGTTAGCTTTAGAATTCATCACTTAAAGCAATGGAAATCTAATGGGAGCTTTCCATAGATCCGTTCTTTTATTTGTCAAATTACACTTAATGCCTTTAGTTTTATAGTTTCGATTGTATGTAGTTCTTGTTTTTATTCTTGTTAGGCTAAAAGAGGGAAAAGATACTCCGATTTCTTATACCCAGCCACTTTTTTGAGTTTGAGTGAGACTCAATATCATTCGTCGTCTTACAAATTTTCGGAAATTATGTATAAAACTAACTGGTACCGAATCTAAACCATTTCATGGTTGATAGGTTAGAATAGGTCTTTTTTATTTTAATTTATCAAAATAAATTTTATATTACACATTTGCCTTTAAGAGTATATATATATATATATATATATATATATATATATATATATTATATATATATATATATATATATATGTGCTCAATAAATGGGTGACATTAAAAATGGCTTAGCACTACTCTACAAAATATCGTCTACAATTTGGGTCATGCGAAAAATTCAAAAGTGTTTTCGTAAACAAATACGTCTTTCAGAGTTGCCTATATTTTGCACTATCTATAAGCATTTATAAATTGAAGTACTTACGCCTGACTAGTTTCTGGCTGTACGTAAATATGTCAAAAGTCGAGTAATGGAAATAAGAACTTAGTATTCGTATCGGGAGAAATGTTATGTGATTTTTTGTAAAGTTAAAAATTAACTGATATTAATTAATTTTTAACTTTACACTTTATCCCGCTTAACAGAGGGAAAATATCTTCTTAGATAATAGAAATAACATTACATACATTTCAACTTTATTAGAACGAAATATAAACTAAATTTGTTCATACATAAGTAAAGGGCAACCTTAAAATTGTAAATTAATTCAATAAATGAGTTAATTCAAAAGAACAGCTTCAAAAGATATTTAATACAGAACTTTTTCATATTCTCTCTTAGATGATTGTGCTTCAACAATAACAGCGATCGATTGACCGCCCAGGTGATTAATATGCTTTTGTACTCTTTGTACGCCCACACAATGAGAGCCTTCGAAACTGTATTGACTTGTGACTTTGAGGCCTTCTTTTGTAGTACTAACGAGGTAGGATCGAGAATATCATGCAAGTTTTAAGCGATATTCAATATCAAGTACGGGTTAGTACGGGACAGAGTCTCACTATACTCGAGTAGGCTGTGGGTTTGGTTGCTACTAAAGTTGGGCATTATTTAAAAGAAATGTGATAAGGCGTTTGTATGCTAAAACAAACAAATGCTTATCACAGTTTTTTTTTCATAGTTATTACCTAATTAATAATTTTTCAATTGATAATGTATGGGATTGAAATGCTCGCTCCAGTCTATTTAAAAAGATATCATTGTTAACAATAAATAATTGCAAATTAGTAAATTACTATATTGAGTAAAATAAGAAAAAAGAATGTCCCGCTGAGGTCTGAGTCAGGTCTGAGGCATGAACTTTCATGAACTGGTCGTAAAGTTTTTGACGTTCAAAAAATGAATCATGTATTCTTATTTTGAATAAAATTATTTGAATTTGTTAATTTCTATGACTCACTCAGTATTAGATAAGGTCTTCTCTCTGTCTGTCCAGCTTTAAGCAGAATATAGTGTGATATGGACATAATATATTATTTTATCTATGAAACTGAAAATTTTCATGGATGAAAATTGGACATATTTAAAAAAACATATCGACAATTTTAACAAGTATATTTTTCAATAGCTATACATACAAATAACACATTGCAATCGTATTTTCAATAGGATATTAAGAACATTTTATAGTGTTAGACAGAACCAAAAGCTACTTTCCATAATTTTCAGGATATCAGTTAGTTATTTCACCGAAATAAAATTATAGACAAATAGAAAATAAAAATAGCATCTATTTATAAAATAAACAAATACCTACAGTTTTTTCAAATTTATGCTAATCCAACCACATTTATATAAAAATCTGTACGACATGTAAAGAGATAATATATAAAAAAAAAACTCCGAAGTAATAAAATCATAAATATTGTACCATAAATTATATTAACTTAACAAAAACGTCACTTGGCTCGCGCTTTGAAATATTATGAAAGTTATGAAGGAAAGTTCAAAAATTAAGATTATAAATTCGGCCGCGGCGTTGTAATGGGCAAAGCCCTCAATCAATGGCATCTGTTGAACATTACGCGTAAATTATTATTTGCGATTGCTCGATGTAAACAGAAAATATTGCTAACGGTCCGCGAGAAATTATAAAGTTTTTATTGAATATTAGCCAGCTGAGCGCTGGTGCCAAGCTGCCTCCTTGGAGTACTCCTTTTAGTTTACTAAATGTGTGATAAAAGTTACTCGTTTATCCCAAAAAATGTAAATACTTATATAGGTTATAGAAATCATCGTAGCTTAAGATTGAAGTAGGAATTTAATATTCTCTAAATTTAGAAGCGATGGTTACGAGTTCGAATCCTATTCAAGGACATCAATATTTAAAATATTTCCGGCGTAGAGATTCAGTCAAATCCAAAAAATTAAAAAATATCATAACTGCTATAAGAATTTTTGCTGTTCTAAACATCAAAATAATATAAAAATTATCCCAATTTATAATTTTGCATGAAATTTTAAGAAAGTCTCTCAATGATGATAACTACGTGAAAGCTACCTTTTGAACCCGAGATATGAAAAGTATAAAAAAAATTACTTCAAGCCATTTCCCGCATATAACAATAGACAGAGGGAACCTAATGTTTAACTCTCCGTTCCCCACTCTCCGCTCAATTTTGAGACACTGTGTGTTGAGTTGTTATTACAAGAGCGAGGAAATTGAAATAATTCATTCATAATGAGAAGGTAACTTGTCACTTGTGACTATGTGACTATATATATATATATAGATATATATATATATATATATATATATATATATATATAATATATATATATATATATATATATTATATATATATATACTATATATATATATATATATATATATATATATATATATATATATATATATATATATAATATATATATATATAATATATATATATATATATATATATATATATATATATATATATATATATATATTTCAAGTGAAATACTAATCTGTAAGCCACTTTAGCTATACAGTGAGTCTTTGATAACTTAGGTACTCTTAAGATAACCTAATATACGTTGAAAATACATGTTAAATCGAGAAAGCGGAAAAAATAAAATACAATAGGTTTGTAAATACAAAAAAAAACAAAAAATATTCTAGATATTCGAATTAAAGATTGTAGATTAAAAAAATCTACACCAGTGTAAATTTTACAATTTTTACACATTTTCTCTATGAAGAATGTTCATAAATAACATAGTGTAGAATAATTATTATATTGTGTACTTGAAATTTTCCAATTGAAATTCAATTCTAAATACTGAAACCAATGGGGTCAAAAAATAAAGCAATCAATCAATCTTTGATTGAATTAAAAACGATATGATGTACTACGAGTATAACTGGTTAGCTTTCACACCATCCAACACCGCAAAGTTGCGGTCGCTGGTAGAAGCGTTTGTATGCCATGATATCAGGCTACCGCCAAGACCGCTGCAATCAGAATCGGTAAAGTGAAAATAGCACTAAATTAAAGTGTTACTAAGATTTTTTTTAAAAACACTATATATTATGTAACTTGCTTTATTTACATTCTTTCATGTCTTCGCAATTTTGAAAAAAAAAGAAAATAACAAAATAATAATGCTATGTACGAAAAAACTTATTCCGCGAACAGTACAATATTGACAACAATTTTACAAGTGCTTTTTGAAAAACATTGATAAGAAGTGATAACAAATGGACTGCTGCTTCACCTTTATAAAATAATTACTGTTTGTAATTGTCTTAAAATATAATATATATTATATTATACTTTTTAGAAACCGCCGTGAAGCAGCGGGACTGCGTAAACGTAAACCCGGGTTCGATACCCGCTTAGGGGAGATCATTATTTCATTACCTTTCTCTGATAAGAAGACGTCAACGAAGCGTCAAAAATTGACGAGTGTGGGGAACGAAGTGTCTTAATACTAGATTTCATCTGCCTACCCTATATACAGGATATACTATAAAGCGTGCTAAGCTTTATTAATAAAATAGTAGTCTACCAGCCTTATTTGCAACGGTATTAGAATATGTTACGAATTAATGTCAAGCTTGTCACAATCAATACAAAACTACAAGCTCTTAAGATAGTATATCTCAATAATCACTCAATATTTCAAGATAAGGAGCTATTGGTTGTAAATCATGACATTTTAAATATTGGAACGAAGATGCCATAATAGTCTAAAGCCATCCAGATATTTACGTCGTAATTCACAGCTTATAACGTAAGTATTAGCGTAGGCTCAATTATGTTACTAAAACATTTCTTTAGCACCGAGAAGAAAAATTTGTAAATATTTTCTCGTATTCGAGGACATATTAAAAACTAGCCCGTACAAATGTTACCAGATTTGAACCAACGACCACGCTTCATAATAATAGCTTTACTAAGCTTTTCTATCAGTTTTAATCTTCATAGAACATTGAATATGATGCGGAATTCAACGCCGCTCTTTCATTCACCAGAGCCGGGAAATGAAAATGACAATAAATACTCCGAATCGAATTCACAACCTGCTTGCCTCTTTGCTGTCTCATCATAATTGCCACGTCATATTAATCTCCAGCTATAATAATAATATCTAAAGCGTTACAAATTGCTAACATCCATAGAATACCAATAACGTAACGGACCAAGAACGTCGAAACAAGATGTTTTTATTGCGTTTCATTCGAGCGCTATTAATCACACAGACATTGACCTATCTCTTATCTGCGACCCTCGCGTCACGACCGCGCCCACTTACGTGGTATCCAAGATTTCTGGAAGAATATAATATTGTTTTCCACTGAATACACGTTAATATATAGGATGTGTATCTTTAGCTAGCTTGAGAAATTGTTATTTAATTTAAAAATTACCATATTAATATTAAATTATAGCAATTTATAAGTGATTAATTGATTAATTAGTGAAATTTATTATTAATAATCATGACGTTATGGTAAAGTCGGAACGTTCCTTAATAAAAGCTATGGTTGTGGACACTAATAGGTCTAGGTTTATATCCTAGTTATCTTAAGATTGTTTCATTTTGTCACAATATGTAATGCCTATAAATGGGTTCACTCGATACATTTGATTTGATGAAAAATTATTTTTATTAGCATTGCCAGGGGTAAAGGTATAAAAATATATAAAAATATATTTATATTTTTATAGCTTATATATAACCAGAGAGAATAATTTGTACATAGAATTTAATGATTCACGTAAATAATATCTTCAAATGAGAGCATTAATAAGTCGATGCGTAGACACACCGTGTTTCGAATTCAAATGTGAAGCAGAGCGTCTTGAAAGTAGTTTCCTTCCGGTTACCCTTCAAATTCGCGGTGCGTTATAATATGCGGGTAATAGCATATTTGCAAAAAAAGATAAAACGTAAATATAGCTAGCCAGAAGCTAAATAATTATTTATAGTTTTATCTTTAATATAGGTTTGTTAAAGGTCTTTAGATAAATACTATTGCCAAGACCTTTAAATAGAATTACATATTATAATAATAAGTATATATATATATATATATATATATATATATATATATATATATATATATATATATATATATATATATATATATATATATATATATATATATATATATATATATATATATATATATATATATATATGTGTATTAGAGAAATTGTAAAATGTGATTTTGGTCAAGTAAACTAATAATTATTAATTCAAGGCAATTTATCAAAGGATAGAAATATTTTCACCAACGCTCATTAATTTTTTCGTTTTTATATTGCTTTTTATTTATACTAGATTTGATCACAATTTATTTTGTCTAGATATTACTACTCTGTTTGCCTTACATGTTTAATTTAATAGTAAATGGTTAAATTTTGATATAAAACATTTGATCGTCTCGATCACATCGTTATTGTTATAAATATTTTATAATCTAAAATTTTAGCAAATAATAACGTCTTTAATTAAATTAAATACTTAATATAGTACAATATATCTTATAAAGTTAGCAAAAGTATTACTATTTAATTACGTGTTGAATTGAATAGTTACTATCGTTACAGGTTTTGTTTTAAATTTAAGTTAATTAATATATTAGAAAAAGTTAAAAATTTCTTTACATGAATAATTTGTAAATGCAAAAGAGCTCGGATAATAGAGGTGAGTGGTAATGCACTCTCTAAAGCGTATTTATTAACTTAAATTGTTCTTATTATTTTAAATATCGTAATATATCGTAATACTTGTTCAAAAATTGCGCTAAGAACTATAGTAAAATATATTTTTAGCACAATTAGATAAGCTGTTTTATTTTTATAACGGAAAAAATAAATATTATAAAGTTTACGTTTCATAAAATAAATGTTTTGTTTGTCGTTAACTACTTTTAATAGGTAGAGATAGTAATATCCGTATGGTATTTTTCGATAACATTATTTCATCATCTAGAAGTCTAATATCTATGTATATATTATAATTCACAATTTTGTACGACCCCATCATTAAATAATAAGTACTTTTTTACGGATTATTTTGTTATTTCCTGTAAATTTGATTTTGAACTCAATAGTTTTATTACATTGACGAATTCGTTACGTCGATGAAAAATTTTAATTGTAAATAATAATCTTATATCTTTCTAATACAGTTCCAAATAAAAAAGATCTTTATTTTGTTAGAATGAAGGCTGTATTTTATAATTTTTTGACATTTAGTTACTTTGACGTCTGTGGCAATTCAAATGTCATTTCGCTGACGTTTCCTAATTCTCGTAATTGTTTATACCTAAAAAAATAAGAAAGCATTTCTTCTATTATTAAAGTTTTAGAGGTAAGAAGTAAATTCTTAAAAGTAACTACGTCCATTTAGAATATATTTTATCAAATTTCATGATATCTCATAGTCTTGAACTTAACAAATATAACAGTGTAGAGAGTGTATTTCTTTTCTTCATTTCATTTCTATTAAAGCTTACAAATCTTACTTATTTACGAATGTTATTATTATCTTTATAATTAATATATTTGAATTTTATTACAAACAGTTTACTATAGTCTAAATATACAGTCAAAGAAACGCGGCGAAAACAAAGTGATAACCTATAACGTTTTAATACACATGCTACGTAGCCCACGTTATACTACATGTTTAACCTCTAAATATGTTTAAAGAATGCAAGATATTGTCTTTTATTCAATAATTTACAACCTATTGTGAACAATAGAACATGATATTTGATGATGATTACTAGAATGTGTTCTGATATAATGCATTTTTAATTCGTTTTCTTGTGCTAGTGCTAGGCTAATGTACCTAAATTTTACCTTTATGTATGTTTCAAAATCATTGTATGCACTGCCATGTTCTCTGCTTTTTGTACCATATTATAAGACCAGAAATGTAAAAATTTGATGTTTACTCAAATAATAGCTTTTACGCTATTATATATGTAATTTAATCAAATTTTAATTATAATTGGTCTCATTTTACGATAAATAATATCTAGTTTATAGTGGCTTATACCAGAAAAATTTCATGATACAATATAGAATAGATAACCTTTACAATAACTTTAGTTTTATATCCCTAAAACTACTTAAAAGCAGAATCATCTAAATTATAACAGATTAACTGAACAAAGTCCTGTTTTTTTGGGTACAACATGCTAGTAAATCCTTATCTCTTACAAATTTGAACTAATGACCTACGTACATCAACAGTAAGTGATGAGGCAGAGAATATGTTCGTCTATACTCAGTTCACTACTGAATACCACAATGAGAAGTCACACATATTTTGATTCTATGGGCGTGCCCAGGTAAAAATTTTACCTAGGTTTTTGTTTTGTGTTACTTATGACTTAGGTGTTTGCAAGCTTAGTATTAAACTGTATTTAATATATTTTGCTTTAAATGTTAGTATGGTATATAACATTTTAGAAATGTGTTAAATTGATTTCTTTTTCAAAACAGAATAATGGCACGGATCCTTGATGGCAAAGCATTAGCAAAGGAAATTCGAGAAGAATTAAAAATTAAAATTAATAATTATGTTAGTGATGGATATAGACCACCATCGATTTGCTGTATAATAGTTGGTGATGATTCAGCAAGTCAAACTTACGTGAGAAACAAAATCCTAGCAGCTACAGAAGTTGGAATTAAAGCAGAGACTATTAAATATGACCAGAGTTTCACAGAAGACAAGTTATTACAAGCAATTAAATGCTTGAATGAGAATAAAGAAGTTGATGGCATCTTAGTTCAGCTACCTTTGCCAAATGGCATAAATGAAAGGAAAGTATGTAATGCTATAGCCCCAGAAAAGGATATTGATGGCTTTCATATAACAAATATTGGACAATTGAGTCTGGATATGCCGACTATTGTTCCAGCTACTGCACTTGCTGTTATAGAAATGCTTAAGAGGTAAGTTTACCTTTAATATGATTACTTCATAACAAAAATGAATATTTGAAAGTAATATATTATTAATAAGAAAAGGTTGCTAAGGTTTTGCATTGTTCCCCTGAGAGGTTGTAGTAAATAATTAAAAAAAATTACTTCTAATTTTAAATTATTTAATTTTAAGTATTATCTAAGAACTGATAACTGTTTTTTTTATAATAATATTCATATTGGGATAGAGGTGCAAGATTTATGATGAACAAATTAGTTATTAGATTGTACAATTAATTTTTTTTTCTATTATTAGTTGGCCTTATATATATGATATATATAAATATATATTTTGAACTCATCTTTATAATGAATAATATTGTAAATAACTTTTCTAGCAAATCTTAATCTCAATATCAACCCAGATGTGTTAAAAATCTGATACATTCTATAAATATTAGATATACCTGCAGTCAAGTGTAAAACTGAGTCAATATTTTAATATGTTTTAAATAGCCCTATATAATTGTGATTTCTTTGTCCATAAAAATTCCTTTACCCTTTATTATTTTACTTGATAAGTACTGTTAGTTTTAAAGTCATTTTTCAAATATTGCATCATCATGAGTATGATTGGTTCCATTTTGCGTTTCCTTGTTTTATTTTATTATATTTTTTTTAACCTTGTTCACTTTCAAGGATTTTTGAACGACTTTTCTTTCATAACATCCCCATAGTGTAATTAAATCGATCGTGGTGATTAATATTATTATTGTTTTAAATATCAACGATGGCCTTTTTGATTTGTTGTTTTTTTTTAATAGCTTCACGCCGTATCCCGCACATAGCAGAGGGAATCTGGTGTTAAAACACTCCGTTCCCCACTTTCTCCCTTTCGGGGCATTGCTTGTTGAGTGGCGTAACTCAACGCCGCGCTTTATCTTGTAACATAATAATGAAAGTAATTAATTCCGCCCGAGAGAACCCACCCCTCGCGTTAACCCTCTATGTAGGTCATGTACGATGTTTTTTTTGGAAATAGTGCAAAGGTGAACCATTTATATCTGCGATGATTCTATTCCTAATATAGCTTAAACTTAAAAAAAATTGTGAAGCATAATGTTTTCTTAAAAATGTTATAGGTAACTTTTAAAATATTATAAGAATTATTGAATGCACTAAAGGAAACCTTTTGAAAGCTATTTTCACCTTAACTCAGTTTTCCACTTAACTGTATTTTATGTTAAAGCTAGCAGGAAGTTATAAATAATTGATCTACATATTATGATGATTAAGTAACTATAGTTGTTAATATAAACAAAAATTATAGAATTACGTATTATATAAATATTATTATATTTATATAATACGTAATTCAATAATTTTAATTTTAAAATAATTTTCTATAATTTGTGGATCCTCGCTCGGAGGCGTGAATTACATTCATTATTTTAATGATTTTTAAAGTGTTAATGAATAGAAAAAAATACTTAAAGAAAACGTATAAATAAACGCCATGAGGCGCAGGTTTAAATCCCGCTGGGTTGAAGTTTTTGTGTTTCCTTTAAGTGCGGCGTTGACCTTTAATCCCGGAGAGGAATGTCTAAACACTATGTTACCACTGCTATATGCATGAAGTTGAAAATATACAAAAAAATATATATTATTATTATTTTGACTTCTTGTTTACTATTCTTAGATAGAACTTTGCATAAATATATATTGTGTAATTATATCGAAAATTGCGAAATATTAAAATATCAACAGATTTTTTTAATCGAATCGTCAAACAGGAAATTAAAGCGCGTAACAGTATTTGTAGACACATTTTAATCTGTATCCATATATTATCGCAGAAATGTCGTCAATGGTATTTCATAATATAGATAATAAAAAAAAACATTGTCTTAATGTAAACAGCCAGTATCAATTTATTAAACGATGACGTAACAAACGTACATTACGCTGTTTAATGTATGCTAAGTGACGCGTATTTGTCAGTTCATATCAATTAAACTATAGTAACGGATTCCCTATTGATTTCAATGGCGTTGAAATTACTATAATAATAAATATACTGTTAATGATTTTAAAGGTAGAGAATTAAGATGCTACCGATTTAAGTTTATATTGTTTTATTTTAAATGTTTTAAAGTATTTATGTAAAAGTATAAACGGCGCCCCCATTGTTTATTCCGTCTCCACTCAGAGGGATGATTCGATATATGTTTTTTCCACTTGTTATCTTTCCCATTCTGGTAAAACAAAGTGCAACGTTTGTCACCTTTATAAATAAAATTATATATATATATATATATATATATATATATATATATATATATATATATATATATATATATATATATATATATATATATATATTATATATATATATATATATATATATTATATATATTATATATATATTATATATATATATATATATATATATATATATATATATATATATATATATATATGTTAGATTTAAATATTTATTTATTTTATATATATTCTTGTTTAGATTCAAAATCCAAACATTCGGTCGCAACGCGGTAGTGGTAGGTAGGTCCAAGAACGTTGGAATGCCAATAGCAATGATGCTACACAGCGATGGCAACCACGACAGCGGGCTGGGCATGGACGCGACCGTCACCGTGTGCCACAGGTACACGCCGGCGGAGCAGTTGGAGATGTACTGTCGCAACGCTGATATTATTGTGACGGCCACTGGTGAGTTCTCTCGCTTTATCTCTCTCTATTTCTATTCTCCTTCTATTTCTTTATTTCACGCACAAACACACCCATATGTCGACTTAAACGCCTAAGTAACACACATTAATTTGATAAACAGTGATCATTTGGGAAAAGCGCCTAATTTTATATTTTTAAAAATACGTTCTGTACTTTAGCTACGATTCGAGTCATTTATTGCACATTAAGTATTGTTTTTACTTTTTAGTAGTAGTTAGTTGTAGTCTGTGTGATAAAGTGCTCTATTTGTTTTTTTTCTTCTCCCTTTAGGCATACCAAAGCTTATAAAGGCCAACATGATCAAGCCTGGCGCTACTGTAATCGATGTTGGCATCACACGCGTTAACGAAGATGGCAAGTCCAAGCTAGTTGGTGATGTAGATTTCGATGGTGAGTTTGGATACTACGCTTTTTCTCCTTACTTAATTAACTTTTTTTAAGCTAATATCTCAAGATATAACATTATTTTATATAACATATTTTGACTTGTGTCTTGCACGCGGATAGGTTACAGCATAACAATAATATATCGTTAACCTGCTATCGTTAACCTTCTTTTAAAAGACGTGAAAGTTACTCGAAACAATTTTTTTTTCTCTCAGAGGTCGTTAAAGTCGCTGGTGCGATTACCCCAGTTCCGGGAGGTGTTGGCCCGATGACGGTTGCTATGCTAATGCACAACACATTCCAAGTGGCTCAAAATCAACAAAAACTGTTGTCTAACTAATAGCTAAAGTGACTTATATTTATATATATACATATATATATATATATATATATATATATATATATTATATATATATATATATATATATATATATATAGATATATATATATATATATATATATATAGATATATATATATATATTCTTTTTTCATGATTTTTCAACATCGCAGTTTAACGTATAGTATATCAAATATGTATAATTTTGCTTATGTATTTTTGATTTTTATGGTGCTCTAATGTCAGCAATAGTGAATTTCAATAGTATTTATTTATTTATTTGTCACATAAATACAGTACACCTTTAAGGTAACATTTGTACATTAACACACAAAATAAAATAACCCTACATATGTTTGTTACGATAAACACCACATGCAGAAATTTTTGTGAGAGAAATATTTGTAGTTTTTTAACGGATATTTACATGATTTCGACACAATATTGAAAGCCATGTTATATTGCCACGAGTTTATTATTGATATATAATTTTTTTTTCTTATTATTATTATTATTATATTATATTTATTTTTCATGGATTAAACAAATAATTGTTATGGACCAAAAGACATTTTACTTCAAAAAACTAATAAGTTGTTAAAAAAATTGTATTTTTTTATTGCAATTGTATTGTAATTTTGTTTGTTAATTATTATCTCTATTGACATATATTTAATTATCTGTATTAACATTTATTGTTATATGGCTGTTAACTTCGAATATATTCCTCGAATATTTAATTATATATTTGAATGTACTTGATAAATAATTTGTTTGTGCACGCACTCTTACAATAAAAGTGACGTAACTTAAAAAATGTTTGTAAACGTTCTATGGCGATATTCCGCATAAGTTACTTTTTCTTCAGTTAGGCCATTTTCTATTTGCGAGGTGCCTTGTTCAATATATTAGCAATATATCAAAAGAAAAGACCGTAGCCTAAATAATACCTTAAAAATTGTTACTACCTACCTTATATATTGTTACTACCAACGTTAATCTCAAAAAGAGTGAAAAATAGAAAACTACTATATATTGTGAACCGTATCGTATTGAAAAATATATTGATATTATATAGTCTAGATATTTAAGGCTATAGGCTAATATAGGCTATACGTTAATCTTTTAAATGTAACCCTCTGTACCCGCATTGAGAGATGCCTCGCATACTACAACCGTTAGTTACTTGAGTTAGACCATGCGAGAGAAGATGCATATAAAGCTATAATGCGTAAATATTCTTATGATAGTTCCATTAGAAATCTGAACTCCACAGTGCCTTAATTTATTATGTAGGCGTAAGTAAAGACAAGTATTATAAATATTTAAGTTTAATTCTACTATATTAATGTTGTTTCATGTTTATTTTTCTTTTATACCATTTTGTTATAATTGTTTATCGATTTTCAATATCGATATCTATCGAATATCGATGTTGAAATAGTTTATTCCTGTTTATAATGGATTTTATTATTAATTATTATTTTGCATTGA